>JAQMYM010001953.1:0-16610 GCA_030014255.1 Parauchenoglanis ngamensis | reverse complement strand
GTGTGTGTGTGTGTGTGTGTGTGTGTGTGTGTGTGTGTGTGTGTGTGTGTGTGTGTGTGTGTGTGTGTGTGTAAGTCTTTCTACAGTCTGCCCCAGTGTTTAAAATGCATGTGTGCTCTGGTCACTGTAAAACCACATTAAATGATAGGAGGATGGTAATATGGGGTGAACAGCAGCTCTGAAGCGGTTCTGTTCCTCGTCCTCGGCTGTGGTACACTCATGGATGTGTGCGCGAGCAGCTGTGGGTCTTACACACACTCCTTATGCCTTAGAGGGGCACCAGATGGATGTCTTTTTGACCGTGTTAAGCAGAGCAATAACAAGGAGACCTCTGTGGGGTTTTGGAGAGGAACCAGCTAATGAGAGACTCTGAACCTTAAAAAAAAGAAAAGAAAAGCTATTCATATCGGCAGCCGTGGAGGGTATGTGGCGTAGATAATTGAAGATTACGCTCCTCATGTTCAAAGTTAAGCACCATCATCACTGCGGTCCTTACAAAAATAGACAAGGGGCACAAAATAGATCTCAAAGAAATACTTTTAAAGGACACCATATGAATGATAACGGATAAAATAATAATGACGCTCTTAGTCGGGACCATTTAAGGACTAAAACGTCCGCCTTTATTTGACCTCATCATTTTATTCTGTGATGACGCAATGACAGAAAATCCTATCACGATTCTCAAAGGCATTTCTACGATACATGACATACCAACAATACAGAAAAAAATAATTTCCCCCATGATATCTAAAAGGCATAGTGACAATGCGTATATATCAATATTATGTCATATCGCCCAGAACTATTTTAAATTATTTTACAGTAAACACACACATTTAATCCTAATAATTAATGTGCATGTTTATGAGTGCCGATTTCAGATTCACTCCTTCACCTAATACCACAGTTACACTTCAGAAAGCTGAGGAGTTTACTCTCTAATTGCGGTAAAGGATATAAATAGTGTTTTTGCACATGGAGGCCCGTAAGCATTTCATTACTATTCGCAAAACAAACATGACTCATCGTGGTTGTCCTTAAGTTATCTCCCGAGCCTGTTTACCACGTGCAGACAGAAGCGGGAGTTTATCCGCCCACGCGCGACAGCGGCACTGTGAACACACAACTCGGGACCGAGCACATGCCGAGGCTGTGAACCTTAATGAAAGTGTCAGAGCATAATTATTAGCGTTTGCGCACGCATCATAACAAAACACACATTTCTAATCGTTCCAGCCGTGTCTTTACGTTCACAGGATGACCTGAAAGTTAGCCTGTGCATGTTAAGATGGAGAAAACATGGATTTCAAATGAATTATCTTCTATTAGCACTACTCCTTCGGTGAAATGCGTCTGTTACGCTCCATGCTGAAGTTAAAACCATGCTGAATACGGACTTCAAATGAATACCAAAAAAAAAAAAAATAATCCAGGTGATCGTATCAGCACCTAATATCATACACAGAGACAATTCAGATAAAAAATTAGATTTAATAAAATTAAAAAATAAATAAATAAAAACATTTGTGCATCAGTTATTCATGACAATATAAATATAAATACAGCAGTCTGCTGAAAACAAAAACCAGCCTGAGACACTTCAGCTCTACATGAACTGAGAATTGATTTATGACATGATAAATAGCCCTCTCAGTGTGGAGAGCGAGAGATCGTCGAGAGTCTAAATAACTAAATGCTCTCAGAGCTTACACTTGGACTTTAACGAGTGTCTACTACAAGCGCAGCCTTGGTTGACTGTATAACCCGACGCCCACAATGGCAAGAGACAGCCGACTGGACATTATCCACGAACGCCGCTCGTCAGACACTGTGGCTGCGTTTTATTCGGCATTATCATATACGACATCTTGTTAAATGTGTACAGAGACATTACGGATGCACACATAATGCTAAGAATCGAACAGGCTTGTTGTTCTCTTCCAGTTTTCTACGTGACATGGCATTCCCTCGTTCCTCATCCATACTGACCTGTAACGTCCGGCTGATAAGCTTGATCGATACCGAACCCAGTAAATCACTTGGCTTTAAAAACAAGAATTATTTTGTCCCACTCCACCGGCTCGGTTTCAAAGTGCAGCCAAAATGACACTAAATTAGGTTCTGTTCAGCATGAAGTAGCAAATCAATACATGTGCACATAAACAAAAATCGAAGTGGACAATTTGGGCGTTTTCAGACTTGGAAAGCATGACTCGGCTTTAATACTCGGGCCACCTGGTCGGCAGAGGAGCTTCCCGGGCGGCTAATCTGCACACCCAGCATCTTAGCGGCTTTGTTAAATTTACTCATTGTCTTTGCTGATTAGACAAAGGAACCCATATGGTCCAGAATTAGTGTCTAAGGAGTGAAAATTAAAGAATATGGTGAAGAAAAAAAAAAAAAGAAAAAAAAAAGCGCCTATTCCGACATTCATTACCATTTAACTTTATGTAACGTAATGCAATCCTAATGTCACGCTAATGACCAGGCGATGTCAGAAATGACTGTGACCTAGAAGTATTTCACGATCAATGTTTTTTCGGGTGGGATAACGATGACAGGGAAAATGTGTGCGATATCAGCAATGATCCAACACTTGCACTGACTGAACACCAGACGTCCCAATCTTCACAACCCACGGAGTTAAATATATAGAGCGCACGCTGGTCACATGATCGCATTCTTTCGCGGAAAGTCTGCACCGTTACCAGGAATCATCTGCGGCTCTGGATCACAAGGACTGACCAGCTTTATAGGTTATATGGTTACACAACCATGCTCCAACTATTAAAAAAAGAACTCCTCAGTAGCTTTCAAACAACCCAACACCGCTGTAATCTACAGTGCTCAAGAAAGAGGTCACTTTATCCGACCTTGGAGCTCTATTTCTTTTAAAATGATGCCTCGGGTGTCAAGCCACCATGGTGAATCATCCATCAGATCGAATCATGACGGGCTGTATCGTTGGGCTCCTATTAATGATCGAAGCAAAGCAGACTGAAAACTGTTTTGTGAAAACATCGAGGAGGAGGAACTACAGCATTGTCCTTCACCACAAGGGACCTGATAAAACGTCTCATGTTGTTTAACGGTAACATTAATAAAAAGAGTGTGAGGACGGCTGACCTGGGGCGAGCACAGTTTCATCAATGAGTACAAGGTGCCATGAATACAAAAAGGCATACAAAAAAGGAAAGAAAAAAAGAAAACAACTATCATGCTAAAACTATCTAACCATCATCTCTAATGATAATAAAATGCTAATGATCTCCAACACATCACTTCTGTACAGGCCTCAGTAGGAGGTTACTGGTTCCCTCATCACACAACATAAGGGGCCTTGTGTGTGTGTGTGAGAGATTATCTGATGGACAGACGGTCATATTATAAACGAGTCTGGAGGGCAGATTAAAATCAGACTCGTTACCGATCATCTGCATCATCTATAAGCTACTTTACACCGAAGGACCGTGTACCGTCCATCGCCAAGGTTAGGACACGTCAGTCTGTGATTTGCCGACTGGAAGCAACTGAAAATCATTGAACTGTTTCTGGAGAAAGCAAAAGAATGAAATAATCTGTAAACACCAGGAGCAATGCACAGAAGCCCCGACTTCACTATAGGCAGTGACATTTTTATAGTCAGGATGTTCCTCACAGCGTGAATTGGCTGGAGCGAGCCGTTCCAAGTCAACAGATCTGGCCGTGTGATAACTACTAAAGCATTCTCGCCATGTACGCTACACGCAAGCAATGCCTCTTTAAAGGTTATCATGTCCTTCTATTTAAAAACAAAACCAGATTAAAACACCACAAAAGAAAGTCATGATTCTGCTAGATAGAGTTCTTCAATGTTTGCGTTTACTAGATTGCCTTAAAGAGGAAATCCTAAAGTCTCAAACATAAAACATTTACTAAAAGCATTTAAGGTGGAACCTGAGCAATTCTCTCGCGTGTCCCTGAGGTGTCTGGGGACCGCTTAACGTGTGCACTGAAGTGTAAAGGTGGTCCCATGCTGAATAAGCTTTGTATACAGGGATACAGAATACATTCGTGGAAGACAGAGGTCAGATATAGCTCTGTCCACTGCTATTCCTGGACACCCGATGTCTTTTACTTCCTGGTCTGCGGGAAGTCACGTCACCTGGTTGAAACGCTGAGAGCTCGATCCACGTCTGTGTCCAGCAATGATCCTAAATTCAACGCAAGCAGTTAAATATCTGCCAGGAGCACAAACAGAGGAATTCATCTTGCCAATGATTATATATTTCTCTTTGTTAAACAGTAAGGCCAATTTTTTTTATTATTATTTGTTTAAAGTTACATTTCCCCATGCCAGAAAATTTAAAGGAACAATATTACTTCCTACAAAGTGCTGACTCTGGAGTCTCCTGACCACAGACAAGCTGTGAATTAGTTGTTGTAGAAATATATAGAAGGAAATATTTACCATGAGGTGTTGAAGGTGCATTATGTGTAGTGCAGTGGATTATCAGTACAAATGAACACGATGCAGTAAATCCCTTATTCAGTCCTCTAAATGACACCAAGTATACAGTGTGACGTCACAGAAAACAAGAACTGGTTAAGTACGCCTACGCATTTGAGCGTAAAGCTCTCCCTGGTCCGAACATTATATATAGACGTCTGTTTATACGGAGGTATTCTTTGGGCTTAGGAGGCTGAAGTGTTAATATAACCAAGGAAATGCTTTCACAACCCTTAGGGAACAAAGATTAGTAACTAGAGAACTAGAATACCACGCATGATTTACACTTTCTCCACCATGTTAGTGTAAACATGATTTGCATGATCTCCAAATAAAGACATTTTGTTTTCGAACTGTTTATTTTGCCTCCCTTTTCAACACACCATGTTCTTCGTTGTTGTCCGTACTGGTGTCGAGCCACTCGGTAATACTTTCCCATCGACCGTCGCAGGAAAGAAGGTCTGAGAGAGCCGACCGTAAATCAGCGAGCATGTCGAGAACCATCGGCGGTTTGCTTGCGATCATTCGGTGAAGAAAACCCCGTAGAGATTTACGAACCTCTTAATTCTGTCACTGTGTCAAAGGTTATGGAGACCAAAAGCAGTAATGTTTGTGGACCATGAACTACCTGGTCTCGTTACAAGGTTGATATTTTAATATCACCATTAGCTTTAATCTTGATTGGGTTTGGGGTTAGAAGTACATTATATGGGGGGAAAAAAAATCATCCTTTCACCCCTTTCATAGGCAATTCTTTGGGGAAACTACATATGCATGTAATTCAGAATGGAAAAATAGTATATTACAGTGAGGAACCTCTCCACAACTGCTCAGACAGACAGACAGACAGACGTGTCCAGAACACTAAGAGACAAACACAAAAAGCTTGGAAACACGAATTATGATTTCATGGTCACTTTAACTTGTACTTTAAGAAGAGAGCAGACCGAAGGCGCCCTCTCGCACTCTCTCTCTCTCTCTCTCTCTCTCTCCCTCTCTCTGATGTGGTAACGTAATCCCTCCGTTCATAAGGGTCTCTCCTAACAAGGCCCCCACCTTAAGGAGTCACATGTTTAAAAGCACAGATCTGCGCTCCTCCTGCTAGCTCTTCATTCTGGAAATTGCATTAACAGCTGGAAGAGATCTGTATTTAATAACGTCGTCGCTGTGTTGCCGTAGACCGCTGACATTCATTCCTTTCCCTTTCCATCTCCCTCTGTTACTCAAAACTAGAGTATGTTTCATGCGGTCATGTCGAAGGTGTCTTGCGCAATCAGGAAGTGACCTTTGTACAGAGTAACCCTTGTGCAGTAAAAACCTGGACACGTGACACACACGGAGAACAGCTCACTCAGAGCGCGAGTGCAGATGTTTAAATAAAGCTTTCACTTCATATACTTTGTGAACTTAAGGATTTAAGCACGCACACAAAGCAAACCAGGATTTCTAGTCTATAAACCACTCAAGGTTATATATCAAAACATAAAGAATAACCTCCCTGACAGACTGACAGTTTCTTTTCTTGTTAGAAACGTCACAATCCTTTAAAGAAACCGCAACAAACACACGAATCACTAACTTTCAGCTCGTTTCCCCCCACACAACCTTTCTTTGTTCAGAAGTAATGTTTTTATCTCATTTTATTGTCTCACCAGCCTTGCTTCTCTAATGACCTACATTCATGAATCCTGACCTACACGACTCACAATCTGCTTCAAATCTAAATGCAGGTACGGTGAGGCTACACTTAAAACAGGCCCAAGCATCATCATGTATGTAGATAAGTAGAATGTAATCAAACTGACCATCAAATCCATACGAAATAAAGGAGATCAGATGAGAGATAGAAAGACAGATGTTTAGAAAGATAAGAGATGGAGTGCAGATCCACTGGGGCGACTGCGGTAAAGAAGCGCTCCCTGAGGAACAGAGTGAGGTTGAAATTTCCCACACGCGCACTCAGGTGGCCTGAAATGGTTTGCTTTAAATTGGTCTGGAACATCTACAGCCACTGCACAAACACCATCTACGAGCGCAAAGCGACACGGCGGACATGGCTACGACCCTGTGAGCGGACCTGCGATCAGGACGCCGCATGCGTGTGGGCTGAAGGAAATAAAAAACTAAAGCAATCGTTCCCCGCAAATGAACGTCTTAGGCGTTTGCACTGATCCCGATTCAAGGCCCTTGAATATGGAGAGGCTTTATGCGTAATGAGGCTCCGCAGCCAAGCATAAATCTGTGGCGGAAACAAATCACCTGACCACTTCATCAAATTTCTAAACACAGAGAAGGATGAGAGCGCAAACTGAAACACGGACCTGCATGTAAATGAAAACGCACAGACAGAAGACAAGGGGGGGAAAAAAACTGAAGTCATAAGAATGACGACATTTACTCTTGGCTCAACATCTACGTTTACTAAAACTAGGACAAGAGCTCACACACTGTGACTGCGAAACGCTTTTACAGCATACAATCAGGTAACCCTGTGAGGAGTCACACTTAGAAAACCAGCACTAAATGATTTTGAAATGATGCAGAATTTATGAAAACACACAGAAAATATCTGTAGCCTCCTTTCACAATGGCTAATGATTATTAAACGACATCACGTGCGGTCTTAACATTTACCTGCAGCCTACAAATCCATAATAATCAGATTGCTGGCTCAATTTCAACGACTTCGTAAGTGAGAGCTATGTAAACGGCAATAGAGTAAAGCAGGGAAGGCTGATCTTATCTGCGAGAGTCGGTGTGACTGTAGTGCAGTCATTCCATCCAAGCAGAAGTCACACCTGATTCCACCTGACTAATCAGTAGATCTTGACCTTCGGCTGACTTTCAGGTGTGGCTTTTGAGTGGCTGGAATGAAAACCTGTAGCCACACCTGCCTTTTAGTGGAGACGACTGTTAGAGTAAACTGACTCCGCTCAGTCTGAATAAACAGATAGCTGGTTTAACTGTAGAACGCTTTGCTTAGACTGAGATCACAGCTGACAGGCTGAATTAATGCTAATTATATGACCGTTATCTCCGGTCCAATAATTTGATTGGCTGATGGGCGTTCCAAGTGTGCTGATACTTAACGGCCGTGTGACTCCGTTCATCTGCGTCCTGCACAGGAAATTTCACATCCTGGTTCGAAACGGTTTCTACGGTACTATTAGCGACATTAGTAGTGGACGTGATAATTTCAGGAATATGACTTTTTTTCTTTCTTTTTTTTCAAATAGAAAAGCTCGTCCGATGAAGGGGAAAAGAACAACAGGAATGTACAAATCAATGTGATTTAACGAGCTAGCTGGCCAACATGCTATAAAGTGAGCGTAGCTTCTTAGGGGATGCCCATTTCTGCTCGATATTGATTACTTGTTTGCAGAACTGTTGTATAAAAGCAATATCGCACTCGAGAGCGTTCTGTTGTACTGAATATTAGCGCGGCCGTGAACTCGGAATTACACCGTTTTCGAGCTACAAAGAGGGAACGACAAACTAAATAGTCAGTGATAAAGATTTAAAGGTGCATTAGGTAAGATTAGTCAAGGTTTTTAAAGAATAGGTCTCGAGATTTTTAATTTTCACCTTTAACGCTTTAAACAAACAAACAAAAACGACTACTGCGCCTTTAACCGACAAATGCGTCTATGTCGATTGATCAAAAGTAAACACTACTATAAATTCATTTAAAGTAGTGAAGTGATATTTTATTTACCGCTGACGCTGACCTTGGGGCTGAGGACATCTCGACATTTTCCAAGTTGGAATTCCAAGTTTTTGGTTTTTTCCAGGAAGAGTAACAGGCCTCAGTGGTAAACACAGAACAACACTAGCTGTTTGGCACACTCGCAAGCTTGCTGTTATAGTAACATCAATAATAAAACGCTGTTCCACACATTAGATTTCATGATCCGAGACGGACATACACTTGAACAAATTGCCAAATTTACATATAAACGATTCAATAGAGACTCCTGAATATTGATGAATATTTTTGCATTAACATATCCACCGAGCTTTGGGTTCACAGGAGTGCCGAGTACATGTGTTTGAAACAAAGACTTCAACAGTTCCACATCTCAATAACTCTTTTGAGACTGTTCCAGATCAGAAAAGAACTTTCCATCATTTCTTCAGGGGAAAAAAGAAAAAGAAAAAGAAAAGTAGAGATGATCAGAAAACTAACAGTCCTAACACGCTCCAAACAGTTAAAATGTATTGCTTAATATCATGGAAGAAAATGGCCTTGTCATTTTGTTTTCTCTTTTAAACTAACATGAAACTCTAGGTATATCTGTTCCTGGAAGAGCAGGAACACCAGGTCCCTGAGATGAGATCACAACACGGCAAACTTCCTTACGCAAAGTGCTGGATACAGACAGAGCTGTAATGCCTTCTGTTTAGCTGTGTACGCGCACAGACTCAGCCTGCTTCACAGCATGCCTTAATAACCAGGCAGGACAGGTTTGGCAGATTGTTAAACTGAACTTCACAAAGCTGTGACAGTACGAAATGTACTTCTGGGCGCGTGCCATGAACATGTCGAATGCTGAAGAAATCCTCTAAGCATTCTGAAGAACAAGAACCTTTTATTACTCTGGTTAAGGAAGGCTCTTTACGTACATTAGAGAGGAGCTTTATCTGTATCAGGATCTGCATGTGAAGTGGGCGTGGCCTAAACCCGAAGGGAATGTTTTAAATGAAATATGAACTCTAGGTCTCTGGAAACTTCACAAAGCACTGAAGTAAAAACCTAAATGTCATCATGGGGTGTGAATTCTGGCTCTGTTCTACAACTCGAGCTCATAATCAGGCTCAATCAGAAATTTTCTTTTTATTTACATGTAGCCTATTTTAAACCACCATTTCCCTGAGCATGCGGTTACGAGCGACCGCCACACGTTCATGATAATGCTGAATGAATGAAGTCTTTGTCCTGTGAGCTGGATGCTCATGCCTTAATCGCATAGACATAAAAACCTTCCACTCATGTAACTTGTTTTTTGGTTGAATCCTGCGGGATCCAAGTGCCGCAGGAGAGTCACTCAGAGGCCTCGTGTGCCTTACAGCCAAACAAAAACAAACAAACTAGAATAGTGTGCCTTTTTTTTTTATTAGTAGCTGTTTAGAAAATTGTTTAATCAGGCTTAGGGTTGGACGATGAGAGAAAAATATCACATCAGGCTAAATTCCAATGATATGTGATATACATCATGTTGGTTAGGTTTGCTAGCAAACTGTCAGCAAAACAGAAGCAAGTTTAAAGGAAAAGAAAGAAGGAAGGAGGTGAACAGAGGAAGCCGAACAGTGTAGCCAGGTACAGCACCTGTACCATGGCGATCAGACGCGCTGCGCAAACAAGCCGCGTCCAGCACCTGTTACCGAACACTGCGGCCTGTTTAAACTTTCATCGCCCTGCTCAGGTTGCTGATGATCTCTCGCTACCCTGAGAGTCAGTAAGGCGTCTGCTCCTTCTACTGTACTGGGATAGGTTTACACCTGCCCCAGCCTGACCACACACCACATCATGGCCTCCTCAGAGGAACGTGGATGGAAGATGACTGTTATGTATCGCTGGTTAAGCTAGAGAATACAGCTGCAAATAATGTTACTCAAACACACAAACCACAAGTAAGGAACAAAAACACGACGGGGGGTGCTGTTATAGGAAAAGATACGAGTTCAACACCAGATACAAAGCGGCGTTCCTGTTATCACCCCAAAGTTATTTGTATTATAAAAAGTATTTTCCCATAAAAGCAAGTGCTTTATTCCTTTTATCACTACCACCACAATTTTTTATTACATAAAGAACCTGCACTCGTGTCGTACCCGTTTATTTGTTTATAGTTACATTTAATGACATCGAACTTCCACAAAGCAAGCTAGTTCCTGTATTTCGAGGTGGGCGGAAGGACAAATAGATCACACAAGGTCACTGTTCTTGAAGTCATACGATACACGATATCCATCACAACACACAGGTCTGCTTGGAAACTTCCAGAATTCAATGAGTTCAATGATACTTCTATCTAATGTCCTCAAAAATACATTTACAAAAGCTGAAATTTATGCCGAAGTGTTTAACATATTACAATCCCAAAGATGAGGTACATCAACTCCGCTGCTTCTAATCAGTTTGCGTAGTATTTCTCTCATTGGTTCCTGACTTTGGACACCCGAGTGACCATCACACTCATATGTGCTTGCTGAACATCTCATTCCAGATTTAGTCCTGTTTGTGATAATGCACTCTACTCTTCTGGGAAGGCTTTCCACTAGCTTTAGAGCATGGATATGGGGATCTGTGATCATTCAGCTACATGAGAATTAGTGAGATCGGGCACTGATGTTGGGGTGCAGTCGGTGTTCCAGTTCATTGGTGTTCAGTGGGGTTGAGGTCAGGGCTCTGTGCAGGACGCTCGAGTTCTTCCCCTCCAACCTCGTCACACCGTGTATTCACAAAGCTCACTTTGTGCATGTTGTGTCATACTGGAACAGGTTTGGGTCTCTTAGTTCCAGTGAAGGGAAACTGTGATGCTACAGAATACAAAGACGTTCTATACAATCGTGCGCTTCCAACAGTTTAGAGAAGAACCACATATGGGTGTGATGGTCAGGGGTGCACATACTTTCATATATAGCATGTGTAAAAGATCATGATATCTACTATATCAGAAAAGTATATTCTGATCTAATTGATCACAATATCAGC
Source organism: Parauchenoglanis ngamensis (assembly GCA_030014255.1). Lineage (NCBI taxonomy): Eukaryota > Metazoa > Chordata > Actinopteri > Siluriformes > Auchenoglanididae > Parauchenoglanis > Parauchenoglanis ngamensis. The sequence continues at coordinate 5,403 of JAQMYM010001953.1, read as the reverse complement.
ATTGTATCGTTATAATCGCCCGGCCGTACCCAGGACATTTGTTTAACGAATGCTTTTAAAATGTAAAAAAAAAAAAAAAAAAATATCAATCCACTATGATTTCTCAGTTGATTGCGCAATACATATATTGGCTCAGATTTGCTTTTGTGAAACTCTTGCTTGTGAAACGCTCCTGGGAGGCTGAAGCAGTCGATGTATTACATTAGTGTGATTGCGTGATGCTGCCGCTCACCCCACTGTGTGTGCAGTCTGACTTGGTGCTCCCTGGGCTCATGGCGTCCTGGCTGTCTGAGGCGGAGTCGCTGGTGCTGGTGCTGTCTGTGTTACACCCTCGGTGTCTCAAGACGAATGCTGGGCATTCGCCCTCCTCCCTCGGCTCCGCTCCGTCCAGCTTGTCTCCTGGAGATTCCTCTTGTTTTCGTATTGCCGCTGGACACCAGGATGACTTTGTCCTCTCTCGCTGCCAAAGTGCCACGGAGGACCAGAGAACCTAAGAATGTGGTATCAGGAGAGCATTAAAAAAAATGCATGATGTGTGTTATTTTTAAGGAGTTATTAATGTTCCAGTTGTTAAACACTTGACAACAGGGTTCCAAAGGACACTGAGCCAATTACGCAAACCATAGTGGCTATGAACTTGGAGCGTCAGTAAAGTGAGCATACGCGAAAGAAAATGACACGTCGTTGTATCAAACAACGCACAGACAGGGAACGTGAAGAAAATCGCGGAATAAAGGAGTAGAGGAGCGGAAATGCTTCCAGACAGTTGTACCACACAACACGACTAAGCATTCTAAACCTTCTAAAATTGCTGAGCTGACCTGAAGACGGACATTCAGAGGGTTCTTTTAACATGTTCTAATATGAACAGTGACTAAAGTGGAAAAAGAATGCATTAGAGACTGATAGAAGATCGGCTGCTGGTCTGTGATCAGACTCCATCCGCAAGAACAGGCCGTCGGCAACCGCGTGATTTTTTCCCCCTTTGATCTGGAGATTACTGACAATACGACTCATTACAGAGTTTTCGGTGTAATACACAGAGGATCTCATCGAGTCTATCGCTTTGAGCAACATCTCCGGTGTGTCAAGAATCCCAGGCGTTTGGGCGCCGCAGGAACCCGGCAGTCTTCCTCCGCATCCGAGGCGCCAAAATCAACAAACTAGACAATAACAGGCTTCGCTACTGAGGATACATCTGAGAGAAAAATTTCAGTGAATAAAGACAAGCAAATGTTGCCGGGAATTGCAAAAAGGCATATCTAAGTCCAAACAGATGGTGTCGTTGACAGAAAATAGAGGGACTACTCCCAAAATGCTAACATGAAATGCTAACATGACTGCGCTAACTGTGATCAAGCCGCTGGCATAACGGAGCCTGAAGTTGAACAAAGAGTTTAAGGCAGAAAACAAAAATGTTGAAGCTTTGCGACATTTCCTTAACACAAAAACACAAGGTTAAACCCAAACCATTTTTTTTAAATATTACCGTGCGCTTTTGCGTCAGAAGCTTAACAGAACGACCTGATAAAGTACACACAGAACTGTTTAAAGGGAGAACAAGAACGTTACACCATGTCTCAATGTGATAAGGTCTGAAAGGCACCTGTCTGCCAAGTTTTAATACTCCCCTGGCCAACCTCATGCCATGCCAATCGCTTGACGCAAAGCCTTTCACATGGCCATTTGAGGCAAAGCATCTCTAACGCTCTGACTAAAGTTCAAGGGCTGAGGATTGAGGTTATTCGAACCCAAATCCTGGCTTAGCGCCTTCTCCTCATTAATGAACTGGTCCACTATGCCTTGCCATAAAAAAGCTTTTCTAAAGGAGGAAGTGGCTGTTGAATCAGTGCTCATTTCTCTCTTGTGATTGAAGCAATGCTTTGTAAAGCCACAGCTGCAAGATTGTCTGGCAGTTTCCATCTTCCTCACTCAAAATTTACTCTCATTCCAGCTCAAAAGCATGACCACAGCTGCAGGCTAAAAAAAAGCCTGGCCTTTGAACAAACTCTTCTGGTGTGTCACGGCTCTTGTCCCGGCCAGCAAACAAACCGAGACAAGAACGCCACTCTTGCGTGGCCTTCTAAACTAAACACCCATGCACCAGGCGCTAAAGAAGGTCACGCATGCTTATCAAATGCACTCGACAAGCTAGATCTGGAGTCGTGGGCGAGGTTAAACCGTGAAATGGAATTAACTCCTGAGATCTACACAGACGTAACTCATACTATACCATGGGGAAATCCAGGGGAAACACGGACTGGGAAAATGTTTGCTCGCACCGAGATGCAATCATGCGTAAAATTGCGTAAGGCTAATAAGAACTATTTCATTAAAAAAAAGATTTAATGCTAACGGCTGTCTATGCAAGACTGAAGCATGGGGTCTAGAGTTAATGATGAATGGTTAACAGTATAGTTAGCCATCCGTGGCCAGGAGACCAAGACAGCGTAATTGGCTCAGCTCTAGATGGGAAAGATGGCAGTACTGTTGCTCTGTCAATTAGCATGAGCAACATGATCCCAGTTAGCTGGTTAACGCATCGGAGGCTCATCTCAGTGGAATTGCACGCACCTCTGCTTCCACACTGGTTGGTAGAGGCTTGGACGTGGGGGAGAAATAGCTACAAATGGGGTTTTAAAAATATGCAGCTAATATATATTTACATAGCAACAGCTAGCCAAGTAGCAAAAATAATGGCGTACCATCCTCATTTGTCATGTTGGGAATTTTTAGACAACAGTCTACGCAGCACATGATGAGCAAGAAATTAACTAATTAACTAATCCTCAGACTAGCGGTGGGAGGTGAACCACACTGCAAAAAATGTAAAACTGAATTTGAGGAGAAAATTACTTAATACCAGTGAAATTATCTTCCTGCGGGGACAGGTCCTTTTACTTGACAAGACATCTTGGAATACATTAGTTCCAGTCTAGAAAGAGGAAATGGAAATAGGAAATGCTAGACCAACTGAACTCGAGACGTTTTTACCTTGCCTTGTCGTTTTTTGCAGTGCAGACGAGACAACGTGAAAGCTCTTCAGTTCGGTTGCCTGAAAAACTTGGCCACATACTCACAGCCATGCATTTGCAAACAACCGTTTCCACTACTTTATTATTTTTTACTAAACTAAAAGAAAAAGAAATCACTCTTTTGGAATAATTTCTATCAATAGAGTATCAAGACCATTAGCTATTCTCGGCACTACGGACCAGTTTTTAACCAATTACATCAAACTCCTTAAGCATAAGTAACAAAAATAAGAACATTTCAATATTTTCTCCCAAAAAAAACTGGCTTGCATGTGATACCAGAAACTTCAACGATCTGTGAAAGGCTGCTGCAGGATGGCTCAGAAAGTCTATATTTGCTTTTAAATACATGTGCACGTACACAGGCTGGCTGCAAACACCAATACAAACAGCAGAGGCAGTATAGCACCATGTGACAGGCTAAACAAACTTGCACAGATCATAAATCACATAAGTACCACTCCATACGGAGCACTGGGTTTCTTTTTTTTTGTTTGTTTTTTTTTGTTAGTGTTTTAAAAATCTCTCATGTAGCCTTCAAACCTACTAAATGGACTAAGGTCCATTTTGAGATCCAGCCCTCTGGATTTTCTAGATGACTAAATATTTTTGAATGAGAAGTCAGATTTTGATTTGAGACGAAGCTCATGACAACATTCAAGATGACGGTGGAAAGTTTTAAAAAGAAACGGAGCTCGTCAGTCAGCGTGTTTAACGTCACCAGATGGACAGGGACATTTTGCCTCCGACGTGGTTTTAATCCTCCAGGTGTGCGTAAGATACATGAGCGGGTATGCGAAAGATGCTGCATTGCCGGTGCTTCTGAAGTCACACGTCAAGTATAAACTTGAGTACAGAAGAGTCTTTGGCAGTTTAGGAGCCATGAAAATTCTCAAACTGAATATTACTAAAAGCAACTTTCCTGTCCCTGGGACGACTCTTCTGTCTCCACGTCCCCTGCTCCTGCTCCAGACACCAACATGGCCTGATTCCACCCGTCTGGAAACATGTGGAGCTCCGACAGGGCCAATTAGAAGGTAAAGAGTATGGAGCGGAAACGTGTGTGCTCGCTGCTGAACGTCGAGTGGTGAGAAGTAGCCTCTCTGCTCAAAGTGAAGAACGCACTTGACCCTTGTTGCAATTCGAAAGAATCGGTAATGGCTGAAGGAAATGCAGTTACGAGTTGGTAGCTTGCTGACAGAAAACAACACACAACTCTAAAACTCACTCTACACAGTTAAACAGCTGGATAAAAACGGATTGAGAACAGCTGATGTGACGGGAGATTAATGTATAGATCTGTACATGCTCTATAAAAAAACATTAAAGTGTTTGCTAGGCTAACTGCTCTGGTAAACTGGTTGGAAAGAAAAATATTTATAGCAGCATATAAAATTTATGACATCATAAATACTTATGACTCCTGCAAAAGACTATTAAAATAGAGTAAGTGGTATAATTTTAATAAAAATAGACACCAATTTTAAATATCTATGTATATGTAAGGAATGTTCATTTTTCATAAAGAGCAAAAGGAATCGGTATTTTAGTTCATCATGTGACCTCATGATTCTGTGCAACAAACATTTCCGTAAAGTAAATGTTGGATCGACGGCATGATATGAGCATTAAGCTTGACTTAATGAGGATTACTCAACATGTCAGACATTTAAACAACGATTAAAGTGCTAAGAAGGAGTTGATTGTGTCGAGAAAATCCCAAAATCCTTTGTGTGTGACTAGACGTCACTGGTGCAAGCGAACGACGTCCCGACGGCTTGCGTAAGACCAAAACATCTGAGGTTTTTTTTCTGTGCATGCTGGAAAGAGAGGGGGGGGGGGAGGGCCGCAGAACAAAACCAGCAAAGCGAGGGGGATGAGCGAGTCCGAACAATGGCAGATCTTGGAGCTTTATGTGGCATATGACTTGTAGACACAATGAGTGATCCACTCTAAAGGGCTTTTTGTCTTTCGTCCCTTGGTCATAAGACCAGGCTGTAATAACTGGTGGAACTCCTCTGACAGACAGGGTGCGCAAGAAAAGCAGGTTCTCTGCATGCACAGAGTGAAATATGAAACTGGGGGGGGGGGCAGGGAGAGTGGGGTTGCGAAAGAACTGTTTGCATAGAGTCAGGAGCCACACTGGCTGGAGTCATCATGGCCTACTGTTGTGGAAATGTGCAGAGAGAGAGAGAGAGACAGACAGACAGAAAGAGAGACAGACAGGGACGGAGAGAGAGACAGACAGGGACGGAGAGAGAGACAGAGAGATACAGAGAGAGAGACGGACAGAGGGACAGAGAGAGAGAGAGAGAGAGAAAGAGAGAGAGAGACGGACAGAGCGACAGAGAGAGAGAGAGAGAGAGAG
>JAQMYM010001842.1:0-16621 GCA_030014255.1 Parauchenoglanis ngamensis | reverse complement strand
AATGTTTATCAGTACATTACAGAAAATAATGAACTTTATCACAATATGCTAATTTATTGAGAAGGACCTGTATGTATGTATGTATATATATATATATATATATATACACAGGTGTGCAAAGTTGGATCTTATGCAGTGGAGTCCGTTTGCTGGGTGTTTGTGTGACTGAAATATGGTTCTTCTTCTTAAAATTTCTAACAGTTTCTTTCTATCTTAGCCCAATCATCAAGGCCCTGCAGCAAATCAATTTTAGTTATATTTCAAGACACATCAAGCCAGATCTTTGTAATTAGCATTTAATTAAAAAGTCAGTGCTGTGCTGAGAGCTAACGTCATACCTTAGCCAAGTAATTGCAGAGGGGTGTGTACTTGGCTCAGTATTTTTGGGATGTGCATGAAATGAATGAACTGACTGGAAGACATCAGGGTCTGGGTTCCAAACTTCAGTTCTGACCCTCTACATTGGTAGGGAAATACTGGCCTGGTGAAGTGTTGTTGGTTTGTTCTTGTCATCTAACATAACACAGTATGTCACTAAACCACATCCATGCTGGTGTTGAGGTTGAGACAGGTTCAGGTTGTTTCTCTATTATGTTGATTTTTTTTATTTACTCACCAGGACCTTTGCTTCTTAACCTCTGTGGCACAGATTTGCAATCTCTGATCATAAGGTTGTACTGTTTGATTTGCCTTTTCCTCCATACCAAGAAACTTAAACTTTAGCCCTTCTGCCTTAATGAACATGTTTGAGAGGATTACAGTCCTGTGTGATATATTGATTTAATTGTCCCTACACGATCTTTCACTGCCATGATATATGCTGACATTTACTCTGATTTAGCAAACCTGCCAAACATCACACTTTGCAGAGGAGCGCAGGAATTTTCGGAGCATAATTTTCGGACTCGGAGCATAGAACAAGTAATCGGTCAAAACACGGCAAAAACAAAAGTACGGAAAAATGTTCGATCAAATATGGTCAGAAATGTCACTTTGGGTTTTTGGCTGATAGAGAAAAATGGTTGAAATTTCTCACCAAAAAGAGATTAAATAGGCCTGGCACAAATCTGCAACTGAGCCTTTTTTAACCCTCTCCTACAGATATGGGTCAGTTCTCTACGTTTATGCTGCTACAGGAAAGCTCTGTTAAGAAGTTGGCATCCAGAGCCTACTCCTCTAATTAAAACATGCCTTCTTTCACCATGCCCAATTGTAGCTAATGCTTCTCTCTTGGATCTGGCTCTGGTCCTACGAACTTGAACCCTGGCTGCAGTCCAGTTCTAAAAAAGCCAGGGCTTGACCCAGAGAAGCTCAGTAATTACAGGCCTATTTCCAAACAGTCTTTTCTGGGCAAGATACCCATGTGAGCATGTGGTAGCAGCTTAGCCCAAAGAACGCCTGACCTCTATTGCCCTGTTTGAAATGCAGCTCCATAATACTGAAACTGTTCTTGTCATGGTTTCAGGCATCTCAATGGTTGCAACTAATCCAGAGATGTTGAACATATTTTGCTGAACTGCCTTTTTTTAGTATGCCTGCACTTCTGGATCTAATATTTTCTCTCTGAAAGACAGCTGTTTGTTTTAACTGATAGATTTAGGCCAGACTTGCTTGACCCTCTCTTATGGTGTTCCTCAAAGCTCAGTTTATTAAAGACATATTCTACCCTGTTAAAATCATCAGAGTATATGGTCTGGAGTTGCACTGTTATTCTAATGCTGTGCAGATTCACATACACACTGAATCCTCACGCAGACTGCCTCCTCATGCACTGTTTGACTGCCTGATAGACCTAAAGACCTGGATGAGTTCAAACTTTCCAAGGTTCAACATTAACAAATTTGAAGCCATACTGATGGCAGCCAACGTAAAGTACCTCTCACTGAGCCAAGAAAGTAAAGCACTTCTCACTGATTATCGCTGACTTTACACATACTTAAACGCATTACTATTTTACTCTTTTAAAAAAAAAAAAAAAGAAAAAAAAAGAAAGACAAGTGCAGACTCGACCCCTCCCTTTCTCTCTACAGAGGTGCTTGTTCATGTGTTTGTCACATCTAGGTTCAATTATTTCAACAATGTCTTTACAAACCAGTGCAGGGTCTAAACAAGTTGCGGTATGTGCCACACTCAAGTGCTTAGGTTTTATCAATAGCATTTTCTTTTAGTCCGTCCTATGACTTTATAGGGTACACCCGAAATCTACACTTTTCTGCTTTTTCATCTAAAGGAACGGTCAGACCCAATGCACAATAAAATTCTCCTGGCAGAAAGGTCACGTCACTGAATGGGAAAGTATGCAGGGTGTAAAAGCTACACATTCACATCTAGTAGTTAATTATTAATTACGTAAGAAGTGGTAACACCTGACTGGACTGTTGCCATGCCATTTTTGACTGTTACTTGGCATACATCTGGAGTAAAAACCCACAGCTCTACATTACACAAGAACCACAACACGGTTGGTGCTTGCAAGTATATATGTTCAGTTGGTGTATGTGCTCCCTCAAATATTAGCAGAAAGACATGGTAATGACTCTTTTCTACCTCACCACGTTCCACAGAGGGAGTGGGAAACTGCTCATATTTTGTTGTCAACAAGCTAAATAGGATGAGGCTGTATATTTTCTTTCACAAATAGTGAAGTGTACAGTTAGTGTTTTAGGTTTAACAAATGAATATATCTGTTTGTTGATGTCAAGACAGAGTTCATTCAGTTCTGCAAAAATAGTAACGGCACCATTTAGCACAAATAGTGCAAATAATTTTTTTTTTACAAATCCTATATTTAAAAGAATGATTGTTTGCACTATTTGCTGTAGATGGTGCTGCTACTATTTTACCAAAGTCCATTCTAATAATTAAAAACTTTATAAATAACTTTTGTAATTTTTCAGTTACATTATGTACGAACAAAAAAAAATCTAAATCTTAATCGAGAATCTTTTTTAAAGTTGAAAAACTTTGATTATATATATATATTTTTTGCAATGTATCAGCCATAAATATATATGTTTGTTACTTACAGTGTGAATGAAAAGGCAGAAATATTTTCAGTTGATTTGATATGATAAAGTGCAGTCATTTTGCTCAATAATGGTAATAAATATTTGTGATTTCACTTCTGAGCAAGTTATGACTATGAGTATGTGGTGCAGTGCTATCACTATTATTATCACTATCTGTAGTGTACGTGTGGAGGAAGAAATGTGTACTTGTAAGTGAATGTGAGATCAAGCATTTGTAATCACAAGCTTCCCAGTGGTCTATGAATGCACATGATTAACTGGAAATACACTGAGTTTAATTATGTTAGTTGCCATTTCTAACTTAATTAAAGGTCAACTATGTAGGATTTAGGGGATCTATTAGCAGAAATGGAATATAATTCCGTATATTATTTGGGTTAATAAAGCCCATTTTTTGTGTATTCCCCATTAGGCCTGGGAGATATATCTGTAAATTTTCATACGGAGATAAAATTATATATATTTATTTGTGTGTGTGCGTGTGTGAGACATTACACTACTTCTTAGTTCTTGTACTTCTTGCCCTATCTTTGGGAAATCATTTGTGCAATAACAGTCATAACCATGACTGAGTTACAGCATGTAGCTAGAAATTTTATGCCCCTTAGAAAATAGATGACACTTTGACCCAATCTCTTCCTGTCACTGAAAGAGCAGGGGTGCTGGTATATAAAAGAGGCTGAAAAGAAGTGGCAAGAATGTGGTAACTCAGGGGTAGACAAATCAATAAATTTATTCGCTAGCTCACTGGGTAAGTAAAAGGTCCGTGTGCTGCCCAGTTCTATGTTTTGCCTGGAAACAACAGAAGTGGTAGCTACTGTAATATAGTAATGAACGACAAGCGTCTTTGCTAGTTACATACATTAATAAGGACTAAAGTAAACAAACAAGTGTGTGACTATTATCCTCTTCTAATAAAATCTTTAATGTAGAATAGCACTTTGTGGTTGCGACCTTGACAAAATGTCAGCAGGCCTTTGAACATTTTGTTTATGAGATGTGAGAAAAGCTGAAAAAAAATACTGTAACTTTGCTATTACTTTAAAATGGCCTCTTATAGAAAGGGTGACATGAACTGTATGGAGTGAAAATTGACTTTAGACTTGGTGTATGTAAACTTTTGGCCTCAGCTGTAGTAACACTAAACAAATGAATTTCCCCATTAAACGTCTACATTCATAAAGTCTAGATTTAACACAAAACTAAATCCTATGATGAGGCAATTGTCTTTATTAACCTTGTCATAATTCAGTCTGAAACTAATCTATTTAAATAAAAGGAAAGGTCTTGAGAAAATAAAAGAAATCACATTGAGAAAGCTATATCTCACTCTTTAACCAAATTTCCAAATAAATTCAACAGTAGTGTAAAATTTGAACTAAATTAAAATGTAAAACTGTATGTGTCAGAGGGGGCATGGTCGAGCGTTAGCTGCGGACGGAGAGGAGGAGGGTTGAACTGGCAGGTAACGTGTGATGGCAGATAAAGTGATATGTGTCTGTCTTTGTACATTTAGTATCTGCTGTAACCAGAGGGAGAGAGTGGCATAGCTGCCAGAGCACCTGCGACACACACACAGGCATGCAGAGCATGACCTTTGAACTTGAACAGGGCCGAAGCCATGAGCTAGTAACAGCGCAAATAAATGAAAGCACAAAGCTGTGTCAAAAGGTGCCTGTCTCCCAAGTCCTCCTTCCCACCCACACATGCCAGGGTTCTACACTGTAACCTAATCTTAACTTTTAAATCTATTTTACGAACATGTTTCAGTAGTCTGAATGAACATTTGTTTAAAAAAGACCAGTCTAATGCAGTTCTTTAAGGTGGCCTAGTTTCCCTCCTACTCCCACACTAATTCAAGATGTTATTTGATTATTAGCCTTCAGCTGAGGGACTTTTAACTTGACTTGGATATGAGAGTGGGATGACTTACACATACCTTTAACTTCAGAGCTGTTGACTTGGGATTTAACTTGGGCTTAAAGGTGATTCATTTGACTACAACACTAAAATATAGCATTATTTTACAATTAACACGATTTGTACTTCAAACCCATTTATAACTGCTAAATAAATCTGTGCATTCATGCTTCAGATGTTTGTCTCAGAAGATCAGTGTCTGGGAGCACTGGCCACTTCTTCGTTTGCTTATTAAAAGCTACTGAGTTTGTAGCTCATGCACCTTTCCACTATATAGTGTGGCATGGCTTGGATGAACAAGATGACCAGGCTCTGCAGTGCAAGCTATGCCATTTCTAAGCTGTTCCTGTCCTAAACGCCCTAAACTACATGCTAAATTTGGATGCCCTTCTTGCCCTGTAGCATGCAGTGGACATGTGGGTGGAGTTACAAATAGTGCAAACTAATGATGGGCCAAAAACGTCATCACAGATATTGTGTCTGACTCAAATTGCTTTTCTATCATAAAATATGGCGTGGTAGTAGTAGTAGTAGTAGTGTAGTGTGACAAATTTTTTCATTTCAAATATCGTTTTCTGCCAGATTTATGAGACAGTAACAAAATTTTCTCAGTTGCATCTTTTAGATTATTCAGAAGTGCTTGCATTCTGCAAATGCATGACATGGAACAAGTGGTTTCTTTTATAAACAGCAAAGGGTGTGAGGGTACTGGGTTTCGGGATAAAGAGTGCATGAACAAAGTGCAACGTGAAATCATGATCACTAGATTGTTCATAGCAGTCAGAACAAAACAGAAAGGAGAATGATCACTGTCCATACTACATACTAGCCCTAGCTGTGACTAGACAATACAGGCTAGTGTCAACAGAAACGTGTTTAAAGAAATATTCAGGATATAAATGTACATACACTAGATTAAAATCCCTATGTCAGTTAAAGTGACACTCTACAAATGCTTAAATTTTGTATTTGTTGTATATTTAGCCAGACTGGTACCATCTTTGTAGTTGTTTATTCCTCAAGTTCAGTTACATATTTGTCTCTCTTACTGGACTGTGTTACAGTGAATGTGGATGCCTGTGTGTGAGAGTGGGCATGTCTGCCTCTGCCCTGATGGCTTGTCTTGCAAGTTGAAGCAGTTATGTGCAGTCTTCTTATTTTATCATTTAAAAAAATCTTCAACGAGCTTCGTAATAGTTGTCTATTTTAGGGCTGCAATAACTGATCAATAAAATCGATTAAAGACACTAATAAAAATAGACAGAGGGCAGAATAGTTCATTATCACATGCACATTTATGTTGTCTTCTGTTGTCTACTGTTGCATATGTACACCTTCTTGTACTTTTGTGTTGTCTTGTATGTAGCACCTTGGTCCTGGAGAAACGCTGTCTTGTTTCACTGTGCACTGTATTACATGTATATGGTTGAAATGACAATAAAAGCCACTTGACTTGACTTGACTTGAGCAGATGAAAGTATTGTGTTTTAGGTTTTACTTTGAATGATTTTCAGGCTAATTTAGCTGTTATGGGCAAAAAGTGCACATCATAAAATAATTATTTGGCTGTAACTTGACCTCTGTGTTCTTGTGATGTGATTTTTTTTTCTTATTAAAGTTTAGTGTGACTGCTGCTATATTTGTCTAGAACCACCAACAGGATGATGTGAAACTTGAAGTAACAGCTTTAGTTATGCAGCATATTCAGCTGGAGAAGGTACCAAGTATACTGTATTTGCATTATGTGACTTTTTTTTGTTTTGCCTTGATTTCTCCCCAATTTGGTCACCTGACATACAGCAGCTACTAATGACACGTGAAACCAACCACTCTGATTGGAAGGGAAGAGAGAATGTGCCATCCTGCTCATACAGACAGTATGGCCTGGTTCATGACTGTGGCATCAAAGGGATTCGACCCTGCAAGCTCCTGATGATAGGGTGAATGCTTTTCTGTTGTGCCACTTGGGAGCCACTAGTGGTTTAACATGCTTCTTCTTTCATTTGTAACAAAACATAAAAAGTCCAGGTGTATACAGACATCGTGGCAAAACTATTTCATTTGTAGGTTAATTTCGGCCACATCAACCATTATCCAGTTTACAAACTAAAGCATACAGCCATACAGACCCACACTGGCAGTAGAATGGGTCATAACAAAGAACCGGTTTCCAACAAGTTCAGTTGTCAAAGCTTTACGGAATGGATTTCCATGTCCGAGCATTCATATACAACCTTCAGATCACTATGCTCAGTGCCAGGCACTGACTGGAATAATTTAAAGCAAAATGCTTTGAAATATACATGTATATTAGGAGTATAACACAATGTCACTTTGTATTTGTCTAGATCACATTATCTGCTCATTCTGGATTCATATTTGGTTATATTCCTAAGGTATATAGCATATTATCTCTATACTCACAGACATTTATCTTGATGGTTCGGTCATAAAATCCTTGATTAGTTCCGTCATTTCCCCAGACCCAAACATACAGGTCCACCTCGCCGTCTTCTTTCCGAACGCTGTCAATCTTTAAAGTGCAGTTTCCGTCTCGGGCATTTCCTAGGACTGATGTCCTTCCTCTAAACTCATCCATTATCTCGCTGGAGTCACTGGAGTACACAACTGGGTAGCCTATTTTTTTATACTTGTACCAAATGACTTTGTTGTAAGAGACAGTGGAGCACGGCACCAACACGCAGCTATCCATGATGGCATTGACTGGTCCCTGCATTTTCGCAGTCCAGCAGGGACACACGCCACCTAGCAGTGAAACTGAGAAGATAAAATAGACCATTCATGTCTTCTAAACACAGCTCATGGTTCTGGCATTCCAGGTGACGACTTCATGAAGCTGGTTAAGATAATGCCCACAATATCATCAAGCTAAATGGTGGCGACTTTAAAGAATCGAAAATATGAAACATATTTTGTTTGGGTTTTCTTTTTTCACACTTTTCTGTTTACTACATAATTCAGTATATGTGATGCTTCATAGTTTGAGGTATTCAGTATTGTTTTACAATGTAGAAAATAAGAAAAATAAAGAAAAACCTATGAAAGAGAAGGTGTATCCAAACTTTTGACTGGTAGTGTGTGAATATATATATATATATTTTTTTTAGCCCATTACAGCCCGGACTGCTGTTTCCTCTGCATCGCAGATGCAAACACAGTAAACAGAAAAGATGTAATGCTTTCATTCAAACCAAAACACATTAAACCTGCACTTCTGTCTTTTGTCCTTTTGCACTATGATTAGACAATGTGTTTATTAGAATATAATCATTTTTACGTTTGTGAACCGCAAATAAGATGATGCTAAAAATGAAATCTTAGATTTTTTTTCTTTGACCTTTAAAGACAGAGAATGCCCCTGAGCATATTATCCACAGAATGCACTTAAAATAGACATGAACATCTCCTTCATGGACAGATGAGTCACTGCAGTTTAGGCATTTTACCCTTCTACACTACAACCCCCATTAGTGCACTTACTTTACCTGCAATGAAGAGCTTGAGTGTCCCAAATCCATCCATTCCTGGAGTCTGGCCTGGAGAAAACAAGAAATAAATGGACACCTGACACATGCTGACAAGGTCTTACTGGCTTTTATTCACAGCTGAACAAGTGAAAGTGTATTAAAGATAAAAATATAAAAAAAGGAAGCTGGTGTTAAAGATGAAAAAGGAAACTTCTGGAATAATTCACACTTTATGTTCATATTCAGATAAATGTTTAATAAAATGTAGTGTATTGTGCAAAGTTAAACTATTTGACCTGGAATAGCTACATTTAGTTTAGAGAATGTAAATCACCAGTGACTAAACTTACCTGAATAGTGTACATTTGTACAGATAAAACTAATTATCCATATGCTGTTGCTCGTCCCAAGACTCTTATTCAGTGCTCTTACTGAATATCCTTTACACACACTCTTCTACATCTGGACACTAACAATTTATAAACCCCTAATACAGTACCACCCAAAAGTGTATGTCAATAACAAAACAAATGAAGTGAAACTGCTATAATCTCTCAAAACACATCTGCCACACTGAAAGGAAAGGAAAAGTTAAACACATCATTCTCAGGCATGTTCCTACCTTTAAGATGTGGTTTCGCTGCTGTGGTCGCTTGTTTGTTTGTGATGGTGATGGCTGTGGAACCCTGTATGCGTCACATCAAATAAAAAAAAGTTTGCTGAGTTGTGACTTTTTTCCTCACAGTTCTGACTTTTTTCTGTTTCTGCCAGAACTGACTGTTAGACACAGGGGTGTCAGAAGCATTTTGAATGTGGGGCGGACACACTGGCGGGGGGTCTGAGGGCCCTCCCCAGAAATGTTTGAATGAATTAGATGCTATTTCCTGCATTCTGGTGTATTTTTAACAGGTTGTTAAACACCTAATTTTATAATTTTAATAAAACTCTAAAATACTAAATTCCCAATAAACTTGATATGATTATGATTATTTCATTCTTGCAGATATTATGAATACCAGCAGGTGGCGCTCTGTGTACTATAATAGGCGTAGCTGACGCTAGTAGCCTAAATTAGGGTTTAGATGTAATGATAGCTAACATTAAGCTAGCTGATACATCTCCTAATATTAATTAGCCAGCTAACTGCACTAACCATTGGAAAGAAAAACCTGTCCTGTGGAGAAATTTTGACTTACTTTCTGCTTCTTTGTAAAGAATTTCCTTTTGTCCACTGTGTCTGGGGAGCAAATATTGCAATTAATCATCAACCAAGAATCCCCTACTGTTACTTAAAGTAAATAAGGCAAAGCTTAGGCTACTCCTAATATTTCGTTGTTTAGTTGAACATTAATTTAACATGGCCTATGGTTAATTTTGAGGGCATATAACAAAAGAATAAGGCTTTTAGCAAAAGTTGGACATCGAGTGATAGCCAATGGGGCTGACGTTACCTCCTCCAGAATCGAGTAACTGCACGTTTACCGTCTATGGCTGCACTGATGAGTCACTTCACCTGTGTGTGGTTTGTTGTTGTATGTAACCATGGAAACCCGTTCCGGAAGTGGAATTTCAGTGGTGTGCGTATTCTCATATCGATCAAGTGGAATGGATTCCTTTGCCAATAGAAACAGTGCTGGGAGAACTAATATTTTATGTTAAATGTGGGGGGTTTAAGACAGGTTTAAGGAAAAGACATAGTTCTTTGTGGGGATTAGAGGTTTAGTTTAATAGCACGCGATTCTTGCAGTAACAACAAGATCTCAGGGTTTGTGAAACCATGCCAAAAATAGTCCTTTATGATTTCATCCAGTTTCTTATTCATATAACATGTAAAGCTTTCTGGCTACAATACCACAGAGGAGGTGACGCTGCCTGAATACAAAATAAAAGTCTTAAAAGAGAATTATGAGAAATAAAGTCAGAATTGCAAGGCATAATCTTTGTTTAATCTTCATATTTATAATTGTTTAATATTTGTCCCAGCAGACCAAAAAATATAATAATGTTTAAAAAAATAACTGTGTACATATTTTTGCACTTTCTATACCACACAATGTGTTAAAAATAATATTCAACCTTAGACAATATCAGAGAAGGTCAATTGTTCAATTCATTCATTCAATTTCATTTGTATAGCACTTTTAATAACAGACATTGTCACAAAGCAGCTTCACAGAAGTATGTAAATTCTGAATATAAATGTATGAATCTATAAATTTATCCCTATATATCCGTAATGAGCAAGCCTGTGGCAATGGTGAACTCCCTGAGATGACAAGATGAAGAAACCTTGAGATAAACCAGACTCAAAAGGGAATCCATGCTCATTTGGGTGGCACTGAATAGTGCGATTACAACTAACACACTTCTGTAACTTCTATTGCATTGAAAACTATCGTCAATATACCAGTAATATATTGAAAAATATACATATGTTAGAAAATAGGGAAACAAAGAAAACGCCCCTCAACTTGGAATGATGCCATTCTATCTAGCGACTCCTAGAGCGAGCGCTGCAGCGTCGAGCGTCGCCATGGTTACGCAGCAGGCTCCAACATCGCGCCTTCTCATTGGTTCCTTCCTGTAGACCTCGGAATACGGGGACATCCGGTTCGTTCACGGGTTTGTTGTTATGCTGACTGCATTTTGACAAGTAGGCTAAGTTGCGACCTTGAGATTAAAACTTCGAATGGCCGTTGTGGCTTTCGATAAAAAACAGGTGAGAGAAGCGGCGCAGACTGCAGGAAGACATTTTGTGGCGTATTTAACATGTCAATTATTAATAATTTACATCTTTCACATTTACCCGTTAGACTCTCAGAGGTAATTGGATTCCTGAGCCTGCTTTACACGGTGGGGATTATGAATTAACACCTGCTGTTTCAGTAAAACTTTTACAAACATACAAAAGTTTACCAAATAAACTGCCTTTCTTTTACTAACAACGAGCTAGACTAATGTGTGAAGTAAAACTGACACAAAATTACAAGTAAGTATGATATGAATGTGTATCAACATGTAATTATGCAAGTAATTACATATTGGTTCAAGTAAGTAATATTGTGTCAAGTAATACAATATGGATCTATTTTATTTTGTTTATAAAATTGGTTTTAGTGACGTGATCCATTAGAAAACTCCTGATAAACAACCCTATAATGTTAATTCCCTTTAAGTACGTTTAGTATGTAAGAATGTTTAGTATGTAAGAATGTTTAGTATGTAAGAATGCTAAAATAACTTGTCTAGCTTTCCTTTTCCAAAAGTCACATTTCTTCACCATTTATTGAAGAATACAGTCTTGCTACTTGTTTTAAGCAAGTATTGGGCTGTGCAAGTGTGTTATATATATGCGGCATGCCAGTATGCAAGTATGAAAGAAAGGTAGTATGCAATTATGTTATATATACTGTAAGTACGCTAAACATGCAAGTGTCTACAATATGTAAGGCAGGTTGGCAAATTTGATAAATTAACAAATATGTTAAATAATATGTAAGTATGCAAACAAGTATGGCAGTATGCAAGTATTTTCATCTGCTCATATGGAAATATGCAAGAAAGCAAAGTATGTAAGGCAAGAGTACTAGTTAGCATGTAAGTATGCAAAGTATGCATGTAGTATGCATGTACGCAAGTATGTTAGTTTGAGTACATGCTTTTTTCCAAAAATGCCAGTATGTAAGCATGCTAGTTTGAAAGTATGTTAGAATGCAAGTAGGGAAGTATAAAAATATGCAAATATACTAGCAAGCAGGCAAGTATGGAATGAACGCAAGTATGGAAATATGCAAGAGCAACGGCATGTAAGCAGGGAGTATCCCTAAGCAAACTGGTACACAAGTATGGAAGTATGTAGGCAGGAAACTATGAAAGTAGGCAAGTGTGACATTCTAGTAGACAAATATATGATTAGGCAAATTTGTAAGTTTTAATTATGCAAGCAGACAAAGTAAGTTTGTATAAGAATGTAAGCATGCTATTTATTTTTGCTGTGTCTAGAAGATGTCTGGTGTTATGGTCTCTCATCTTACATTCTGTCACCATGCAGTGAGGAATACAGTGTCTTCTTCTTGTTTTTCACTGAACATGATGAAATGTATGATGTTTCGCCTGCAGGGATGAAAAACGGACAAGCATTTCCAAAATGCCTCCTCCAGACAGAAGAGCAAAAACCCTTGATAGACCATTTCCAAAAGCTAAAGAGAAGTAAGGCCTTATAGTGTGAGTTTCGTGGAAAAATCAAGTATATTTTATTTCCATTCTGTATGTCCTAAAGTTGCTTGTTTTCAGAGAGCTTCTTGATCTGCGGAGGCTTCTTTCATTTGTCTCGGCTCCGTTTTCTAAGCAGCAGGTACAAATTGGTGGACGGGAGTACGTGCTTTGAGGTGTCACGTTGCAATAGTAGTCTTTCAGGTCATCTTTGGAGCTTGACTGACATTGTTTATACATACTAGTCCACAGGAAATCAGAGTAAGGGCAGAAAACCCCAGAATTCTCCTCAGGTAAATGAGAACAGGAAGCACATGAGGTACACAGCAGCAGAGGCAGCGGAGCTTGAGAAATTCAGGTGAGGAATTCTTGTGCTATCTATGGCAGCCATCAGTTTCCTATTAATCCATTAGGTCTTGTTTACACTTGATATGTGCTGTATATAACTGCATGTTCACATATTCAAGATGTCTGATTTACATACCAGTATTCTGGACTTCTAGATTAATAAATACATTAAAATGTAAATTTGAGACGCTCACTATGACGGAGGACAGTTTTAGCTCTGATGTGTCATCTAGGTGATGTCGCTTTTAATCCCCAGGTAAGTGTGCAGGTAAGTCTGTGAGCATTGCTGATGCTTCCACACATGCAGTCATGCATCAGGCTTATGATTACAAACCCTTAGACCGTAGCATTTGCCTTATCAATGGGAGCCCAGAGGTTCAAATCCCGACAATGCAACAGTCGTCCATGACTAGAACCAAGGGAGCAAATTTGGCTGTGCTGTCTGGGTGGGAGAATGGCCCACTCTGTCCCTTGTCAATCACAATGACACTGATCATAGGCATCTGGGAGCTCATGTATGCAGAAGAGGGTGGATAGCACTTTCCTCAGAGTGAGTTATACTGCCCTGTGATGCAGCATGAATTGTAAAATAGTTTGATTTTTCACTCAACTGCAACCTTTTCATTAAAATCAGCTCGATTTTCAAGATATGCAATACCTTTTTTTTAAAACAAGTCTTTTTTTTTTGTCATACATTCAGTTTCAGGCAGTAAAAACATGAGTTCCTGCATGAGTAAAGATTTTGACCTAAAACAGCATACTGATGGATCTTTAATTTTCTACAGCGGGAACTACAGGGAGCTGAGGCATTTCTCTGGCCATCCTCATCATAGTCTGTTCTCAGATATCTTCACTGCCCTGATCAAAAACCGACTCAACTGCAGGTTGCTAAATACACAATCACATCACACGCAGCTCTCGCTGCAAAGCACTCATCACTTATTATCCTCTTTTTTTCTTTCTTTCTAAACTGCGTTACAGTGAATGGCTGGACCATTCCTCATCTGAAAACATCCTCCGAGTTCTCATCTGCCTGAGATTGTTCATAAGAGAGCCTCGTTTCCAGGTTATCATTTTATATTTAAATGACTTTTGCAACTTTGTAGGAAGTAACATCAGAACCAGGAAAGACTTGCACGTCTTAAAAACAGTGTTGATGAATATAGACATCAATATATAACTCAAAATACTGAGTAACTAATGATTGAGGCTGGTGATTTCACTGGCTGATAAGGCTTTTAAGGTAGCCATGGAAACAAATCCAAAATGTCAGGAATATCAACATTTTTCTCTAAGAGGTTGGTCAATTACTAAGAAAAGACTTCTTATAGCTAAAACATCACAACGACTACAACTATCATCGACCAATGACCACTATATTGTGAAACCCCAACATTTTTTGTTACAACTCTCAAACTTTCTAAACAGGATTAGGAAATCTAATCACAAAAAAATTAAAAACTAAGCTAGAAGGACACATTAGAACGATTCAGGGATGTTTACATAGCTTCTTCTTTCACATTTAGTGTTTTATGTTCGTGGACAAATTGTGTTATGTTGTGTTATTAGTTCTAATTTTGCGTTCACGCTTTTGTTCACACGTATTTTTTTTCTCTGTTCGCCTTCACATGTTTCGTGAATACTATTTCCTGTTGTCACACTTGCTATTTTGTCTCTTTTAGCTCTGTGGCTAACCATGCAGTTTGTTGCCACTCTCAAAGTGTGAGCTGCTAGTTGCATGTTTTTTTTGTTTTTTTTTAAGAAGTCTCTTCCTTGTCCGCATGAAAGGGTGTGTTCTATAGTTGGTGCTGTAAGGAAATTCCTGCAGAGGGAAACAGGAAGCAGTAACCCACATGGTTTTAAATCATAATTATTATATAATAGAGACAATATTGAGTATGGATCATTTCAACTTGTTCAGTAAAGGCTGGAACAAAAACATTTAAATACATTTTAAAAAATGATATAGGGTTATATAAGATTCATTTCCTGTATTGTCCTAATTTGTACGTTCTCCTTTTTAGAAAGTGTTTCTTGAGCTCCATGGCTTATTTCACCTTATAAAGGTAAAGATTGGTATGAAATAATAGGCTAGTATATGTTATGATCCTTGATCTGTGCATTACAAATTATTACAAATTATTTGCAAATGTTTTTAGCGTGTATTTGCTATTTTTTTCAGTACATGGAGTCAAAAACTGGCCATGGCTGAAGAGCAGAGAAAGTGGCTGATTGACTGTGAAGCTCATAAAGTTGCTTAAATTAGAAAACGTTCTGTGGGATTGTAGGTTTATTCAAAACAGAACATAGATAACATAACAAATGTTCAAACTGGGAAATTGTACACTTTTTTTTTCCACTAAATGAGCACATTTCAAATGTGACCCCTGTCTTTATTTTGGATTACACTTTCTGCCTGCCATTATTGTACCTGTGCGTAGTGTGTGTTAATAAACACCATACTGCTTTTACCTCCGTCTCCTATCCTGCACTTGTGTCCAGTTATGCCTCCTCGGCAGGAATGACGTGACAGAATGCTTTGCCAAGATTGGGATGCAGAAGGAGGAGTGGAGGACGTCCGCATACACACTATGCCCACTTTCTTCCTGCAGAGGTTAGGGCAAGACCCTCCAACACCATATGATGGTATGGAATTTCCCCCCAATGGCTTCTTGCTGCAATGCAGACTATTTTTGAGGACATGTTATGGCCCAAGCCTGCTGACAAAATACGGGAGTCGCTCCTGTTCCAGTTCCTAGATCCACTCCTGTTCCAGCCAAAGTTGCTCACACTGAGCCTGTTCCTGTTCCTAGTTCCGCTCCTATTCCATCCAAAGTCGCTAACATGGAGCCGGTTCCAGTTCTTAGTTCCGCTCCTGTTTCAGCTGAAGTCGACCAAATTACCGGGCCAGAGCCAGAGCCCACTCCTATCCAAGTCACCGGGCCAGAGCCAGAGCCCTCTTCTAACACCGAGACTGTGCACGTCAAGGCCACAGAGACTGTTCACGTCTACGTCAAGGCCACAGAGACTGTTCACGCCCAGGTCACACAGCCTGTTCCCTTACACATCTCAGTGCCTGTTACAGTGCAAGTCTCTGCACCTGTCCCAGTGCAAGTCTCCACGCCTGTTCCTGTGCAAGTCTCAGAGCCTGTTCCCCTACATGTCTCAGAGCCTGTTCCCGTGCACGTCTCAGAGCCTGTTTCCATATTTGCTACAGAGCCTGTTCCAGTACATGTCACAGAGAATCTTCCAGTACATGTCACAGAGCCTGCTCCAGTTTCTGTCATACTCACAGAGCCTGCTCCAGTTCCTGTCGTGCTAGCAGAGCCTGGTCCTGTTCCTGTCACACTCACCAAGCCTGCTCCAGTTCCAGTCACGCTCACCGAGTCTGCTCCTGTTCCAGCATCTACAGTCAAGCCTGCAGCTATGCCTGAGCTCCTGCCTGAGTCCCTTCCTGAGTTCCTGCCCACGCCCTCATCTAGGCAAAAATTCGGCGTGGTGGAAACCAGTGATATACCAGCACGTACAAGTCCAGGTCCCCCACAAAATAACTTTGTTGTGTTCTCCGGGTGTAGCGCCTTTTTGTGTGTGTGTGTGGGGGGGGGGGGGGGGAGGTTCTGTCAT
>JAQMYM010001712.1:0-15000 GCA_030014255.1 Parauchenoglanis ngamensis | reverse complement strand
CATTGTTTTTAGTTTACATTTTGATTTCATATTTCTGCTTGTGAATTCTATTACATTGCTTTTTAATCATTACTACTTGATTGTGCAGCTTATTGAGCTACATCTGTGAAAAGTCCTCCATGTAACTTCTTCTTCTTCGACTTATTATTATTATTATTATTATTATTATTATTCCATGATGTGTAACTTGAGTTACAATCACAAACATTCATTCATTATTTCCTTCAGAATTACCATCTTAGACTTTTGAAACTGCTGAATATGACAGGAAGTACTTTCCTGCTGTTTCCTGCTGATTTAGAACAGGAAGCTGTAATGAAGTTTATATCTTAACCCCATTAATAAAGGTAAGTGATGAGGAAGTTCAGTGTTAATTCCTGACCGTCTCCAGTTTCGACTTTTTTGACAGGAACGTAGTTAGTGCCGTAGAGCAGCAGGGCCAGCACACAGCTCACACCGCCATACAGAGTATCCATGGGGACGGAGGGAACGGACACGCCTCCTGCAGCATCACCCTCATCCTGAGAGCCCGAGTGAAGGCGCGCTGAGCATCATGGGAAAAAAACATCATCATGGGAAAAAACAAATCTAATCAATAAAACAAGCCTGGAGTGGGGAAAAGTTCCTATAAAATATTACTATGAATATTATTTCTGTGACGGTGCAATTGTATATCCTGTAGATGAACTATTAGTCTTTAATCTTAATTAATCTCTAATTAATCTTTAATTAAAGTCTAATTAAACCCTCATTAATCTTCATCACCTCCTGCTTCACCACTCGTCAATGTGTGAAAGATGAACAGGAATAAAACAGCTCCATCAGGGTTCATGCTGCTCGCGCTAAATTCTCTCACCGGCCCCGGAAACCGGAAGTGCGGTTGCGTTATCACGCGCCCGTCATTACACCAGAAGAGCGCTAAGGAGCGCACGTGCCATTAGTTAATCTTTAATCGCGTCCCTTGCTCCATTTCTAACCAATTAGCATATATAGAGAGACCACGCCCACTTCTGTAAGAGGGATAATATACTGCAGTACATCACAGTGCCGCCAGGGGGAGCGTTCACTCAATCACTCACTCACTGACTGACTGACTTCTTTCTTTCTTTACCCCGTTAGAACCTTCTTATAAATAATAATTTATTATCTAGGTAAATCTGGGCTTAGTTAAGACTTTTCACTTTTCTGAAAAAAACCCAAAAAAACCCCAGAATTATTTATTATACAAGAATAAAGAAAAAAGAAAGGAAGAAAGAAATTAAAAATTGGTGTTTGAAAACATAAATAAAGAAAGAAAGAAAGAAAAAATGAAATAAGAAAGAAAGAAAAAGAAAAATGAAACCGCAACAAACAAAAAACAAATAAATAACTTCATCTAGATGAAATTGCAATTTTTGTTTGTTATTTTTCAGTTTTATTTATTTATTTATTTATTACATGAATTAGTTTATATTTATAATTATTCAGTGTTAGAGCCGAAGTGTGGAAAATTATTCTGAATGACAAAATTTAAAACTTTTAACTAGACAAAGAAGTGTAAAAAATTATTTTACAAAATGTTTATGCAGTTTTGTGTGCAGCAGGGGGCAGTGTGGGGTTTATAACTCACAGAACCACAGAAGAAGAGCAGAACTTTCCAGGAGTATAAACACACAAGGGAGGAATACACACTTCTACATACACAAACTTCAACACACACACACACACACACACACACACACACACACACAGTTTTCAGCACAGGTAAAGTCATGTAGGATGTTTCTGTAACTCTAAACTGCACTACTAAAAATAATAAAGTTGAATAATGATAGAAATGTGCACTAACTACTGTGCACTTTTGGTTTATACTGAATGTGCAATAAGAAGTGTGTGTGTGTGTGTGTGTGTGTGTTTCTTTTGTTTACAAAAAGAAGGACGTGTAAGTGAAGATCTTATATTTTTTATCAAGATGGGAACCGAGAATAAGGTGGGAATACACCTGCAGAAATAATCTTGAATAAATACCTAATAAAAACTCTGTGTGTGTGTGTGTGTGTGTGTACATGAGCATGAGTGTGCGAGTGTGTTTTAGTAAATGTAAGTTTTGTAAATGAGTGATGGAGTGGAGTTACTGTTGCTCCCCGACTGATTTGTTCCTTTAACACCACAGAAACTTAACAACAACTATTTATTCTATTTATTAAATGATGACAGCATACTTCTTATCCATTAATAGATATTTTTAATGTTTATGATACATGTTCTCACTCACATTATAGCAGCTATAAACAGTCGTTCCCTCAGCAGCTGCTCTTTATTCTCTCTCTTGAAGTGAATAAGACAGAAACGCGCCGCGTGTGATGTGAGTGAGAGCGCAGTGCAGTGTAACTCCTCTGTCCTGAGGATGTGGAACCCTTACAGTTCCAGCTTTACCTCTAACTGTTACACAGCGCTCACACTGGGGACTCCTTCATACAGGACACAGAAAACAGAAAACTTCACATAAGCGATTATTTTTTAATCTGTTTATGTGGCGTGTGTGCTGTACTCATCCCCGTGAACGAGATGTTACTATAGTACCGATAACATATTAGAGCGAGCGCATTAATATAAACCTGTGATTTAAGACTCCCGAGAACAGATTGATTTAAATTTAAGTTAAAAACATAGTTTCAGTACTTATTTTCAGAGCCCTATTAAAATGTTTCCACTGGTCTCACCTCTGTCCTGTATATTTTATTACATTTTTCTGCTCTAAAACACCTGAACCAGATAATTAGCAGGCAGCTTGGTGTGTTACAGCCGAGAGTAAACATGCAGGAATTCTCCAGGATGAGGGTTGGGAAGGATTCACAGCTTCAGCTCTGGAGAATAAGCACACCTGATCCAGATACTCAGAAAATTACTGAGCTTGTTATGAGAGTTAAAACTGTGTGAGAAGAAAAACAGCAGCAGCATGTAGAAGCCCTGGTGCATCATGGGCAGGCCGTGTAACGTGAACTGTTCTGCTGTGGTTCTGTAATGTCTGTTCTAGTGTAAATAAACTTCAGCTACATGGACAGATTGTCGATAAACACGTCTGTCGGTTCTGTTCTGACTTCAGCACAGTTCAATATTGCAATCTGATCTTTGGTTTGTTCTCCTTCACCATCGATGGTCATTAAATGTTGAAGAGGGTAAACACACGGCGATAAACCCACACAGAAAGCTACGCTGGAGTAGAACGCTTTCCTCAGAATCCCTGAGCATGTGCAGATACTCAAGGTTAATGTTGGGTTTTTATTAAAAGCTGAACATCGCAATGTGCACAGTCCAGAACAGACTCGATGTGGTGAGCTGTTCTTCTCTTTCTCTCTCTATTTTAGTCCCTCCATTTTTCCATTTATCTCTTTCTTAATCTACTATTTTCTCTCTCCTTATCTCATTTGCTCATTGTCTCTCTCGTTCTCTTCCTCCTCTCTTTTTCCACCCTCATCTTTCATTCTGTCTCCCAGTTTTACTCGTATCAACAGTTTACTCATATTTATAATTCTCTTCACTACTTAATGTCTCTTTCCAATTCTTTTTTTATCAATATGTATTCTCTAGTATTTTTCTCTTTATTACTCTTTTCTTTATCACGTCATCTCCATAATCTTTATCTTACTCTACATTAATCTTCTCTTTCTCTCTCTTTCTCTCTTTCTCTCTCTCTCTTTCTCTCTCTCTCTTTCTCTCTCTCTCTCTCTCTCTCTCCTCATCATGACAGTGTGTGTGATTGACCTTGTTGGGTTAAAACTTGCAGCTCAGATGGCCATGAGGTTTTACACACAGCTTTAAATCAGCAAAAAGAATGATGGAAGGAATGTTTAGTTGTAATATTTGCATACGCAGGACATTGAGAGCAGCAGCTTTCTTACAGTAGCGTCACAGCACCGAGCTAACATGGCTGTGATTACACACTCTGACCATCAGGCATCACGTTCAACTCCATGTGTTAAAACATAAAGACGGAAAGCTGGTGAGGGAATAATCATCCTGGAGAGACATACGGGCGCTTTAACAGCATTTACAACATTAAACTCTTGAGGAGAGTTAGCAGTTAGCTCGCTTTGCTACTCTAATATGAGAACGAAGCCAAGTGCTTAACATTTAAATCACACACACCATATTCACACTGATTAGTGCATGATTTAATCTGGGTTTAACTCATTAGTGTTAGAAGATATATACAGAATGTTTATATAGCTACTGCTCTTTCTCATCAGAGCTAAATTAGCGCTGGACAGGCCACACCCACAGTGGCACTATAGACTCATGAGCTGCTGGTGTTAATGTAATGTTAAGCCTACGTGACACTTGCATGACAACGGTGCACGCACAGACCCACGTAGCTGTGTGCCAATGAGGGATCTACTCATGAAGTGTGACTGGAGCTTCGTGGGGCTTTGAGTCTAGCGCGTGTGTATGGGCTGGAATTTTGAACTTTTCATGTGCAACCTATTCACAACATTCGCATCACTGCTTGCCATTGCCACGTATGTAAACACCTGTGTAATGCACTGGTGTGTACTGGCACACATATGTTGCGCATACAATGTGCATAGTTTCCACAAGCAGTGGCCCGCCTCCTTGGATTCCTTTTTCTGCCAGGGACTCTTTCTTCTTTCCTTCTTCTTTCCTCCTCCTCTAATTTCTGCTGATGGTCAACAATGATAATGTAGCCATATATAAACACTTTTGCACCTGTTCTGAATCTTGTCAATTCCACATGTCTCTTCAAGCACTGAACACTGACTGCATGAAGCTTTTTGAACCACAGTGTTAAAAGGCATGGACCGTTGCACCCCAAATACCTGCACGATGACTTGACACATGCGTAACTATGGCATGTCAGTGATCATTCGTGCCATTGAGTGCACAGGTGTGCCCAGGTGTGACATCATTGCAACTTATGCCCAAATAATGCGTGCCCTTGGTGTAATTATGGTGTAATAATGATTTCCATGGCATGCCATTGCATGTCTGGCTTGTAACTTATGAATGACGGATGGCACAACATGATGCAAACTATGCTTAACTTTGTTGTGAGAATAAGTGTCCTGCCCCCATTTTTGCGCATTGGCACACCACAATGCAGACCTGTTCGTGACCAAAATTTGTGCAAGTGTCAGGCTGGCTTTATTGTTCATTTGGAGAGTACAGTGATGTAAAGCGTGGCCACTGCCATCAGTATTGACGGTGTTGCCATGGCAATACTACATTTTTGCAGACCATATGGACTTTATTCCATTTACAAAACTTGAGATACAACACATTACGCCATGTGAGCGCCTGTGCAGGACTGCTGTGGTGGTGCGCGTGCACTGTGATGTAGTAGACAGCAGGAAGGTTCATCTCCACCACCGCCAGACTGCCACGCCCAGAGACAGCGGAAAACAGCTCAGAGAAAGAGAACAGATGTAAAGTGGGACACTTACATATCATCCTCTTTATGTGTATAAACTTCCATTGTGCTGACATTTAAACCATTTGGGTCATAATTAAAAACAATGCAAAATGTAAATGATCAGAAAGTGTCCCGCTTTACCTGTATTCACCCTATTTATATATTATAATTGTGATAATTGTCTTAATAGGGGTTCATGCTTCTTGACCACTCTGTAGGGTTTTGTGTTCATCTCCCACAAGAACAAATACCTGTAGGAAACTGTTACAGTGCAGTGATACGATCCATAATTACACTGTTCAAATGTACAACACACAGTAACACACAGTACAAAAACACTTAGCTTTATGAGTCTTTTGTCTAATGCATACACCATATAAGTCTTGGTGAGAAAGTTTGCCAGTATGGCTTTTATACAGGTGACAGCAGATATGTTAAAGTACGGCAGCAGATTTCACGGACAGCAGCAGTGCTCTGGTTGGGGCTCGTTAATCTCTTGTTATTTTAAATCAGATTTCTCTGAGATTAACGGTTTCTGCTATGTGAGGAAAATCGAACAAGGAAATTAAACAGCAGTTTCCAATTAAACAGAAGCACCTAATGCCCCAATAAACACACAACACTTAGCAATGTGACAGCGACTTCATTAAAACCCCACATGTTTTATGGTTTAATTCAGCATCTCATTCTCTCTGCTTTTATCTTTTCATCAGCGAGACTCTGTGACGATGATGATGATGATGATGATGAAGAGGAGGAGGAGGAGAACTTGATTTGCACCATCATGCTGCCCACCAGGAGAAAATCATAACAAAGAAATAAACCAATTTGTGTCAAACTGTTCTCAATTACAGACGGTGCAATAGTGGAGCTCGTCTATAGCCTTACACACTCATCACCAATTACCAGAGCCAGCTGCGTGAGGATGCAGAGTGATGGGGAACAGGTGGTGACGTTCACACACACACACACACACACACACACACACACCGGTCACACTCGCCAATTGCACAAATGCAGTCACACAGCATATTGATAACAGCAGGACGCTCAGACACTCACACGGGCCTGATATTGGTTTTATCAAACACACAGTGCAGCATAATGAGGATTAATAACACACTGCACTGAGAGAGACAGACAGACAGAGAGACTGAAAGACAGAGAGACAGACAGGCAGAGAGACAGACAGGCAGACAGACAGACAGACAGACAGACATAGAGAGAGATTCCATCCATCACTCTTGTCTCTTCCTCTCTCACTTTTCATTGTTTTCTCATTTTCCATGTATCTTTTTTACTTCCTCGATCTCTCTACATCTAGCATTCTCTTGTTCTTTATCTTCCTTTCTCTCTCTCCTTTTTCCATCTCTTACTTCTATCCTTCTATTTCTCTTTCCCCCCTCAATCTCTTTGAATTTATCTCTGCCTTTCACTTGTCTCTCATTTTGTCTCTCTCTCCATGTCTTAATCCACCTTGTTTTTATATTTCCATTCTTTACTATTTTCTCTTCCTTTATCATCCATCCATTATCTATAGCGCTTTATCCGTCTGGGTCGCGGGGAAGCTGGAGCCGATCCCAGCATCTTGGGGCGAGAGGCGGGGTACACCCTGGGCAGGTCGCCAGTCCACCACAGGGCCAACTCTATCTCTCTCATTGGCTTGCTGATTTTCTTTTTCTTCTTCTCAGCCTCTGACTTTCCTCGTCTCTTCCTCAATGGGCTTCTTTTCACTCATTTCTCATTTACATTTGTTTTCATCCAATTGTCTATCCATTTCTCCTCTCATTTTTCATCTCTTGCTTCTATCCTTCTGTTGTTTATTTCACCCTCCATCTTTACTCTCTCTCTCTCGCTCTCTCCCTCTCTCTGTCTCTCTCTCTATCTCTCTCACTGTCTCTCTCTCGCTCTCTCCCTCTCTCTATCTCTCTCTGACTCTCACTCCCTCTCACTCCCACTCTCTCTCTCTCTCTCTCTCTCTCTCTCTCTCTCTCTCTCTCTCTCACTCCCTCTCTCTCTCTCCCTCCCACTCTCTCTCATCATCTCTTCATGTCAGTGAGACTGTAGATTCTTCCTCTCCGTCTCTGTTGTTGTTGTTGTTGTTTTTTCTCCTCCTGATGTTCTGTTGTTCCCTTGTGTTATTCCAGAGTGAAATGACAGCCTGGAGTGGACTTCGATCATCTGAATTGCTTCCGTGTTGTTGTGTCATGCTAGGACTTTAAGCTGTCACCTTGCGGATATGCTGCACTTTAACACGTGCACCATCACGGCTGCACTTCACTTTAACACGTGCACCATCACCACTGTCCCACCTTCATATATAACGTATAAATGTACACATGATCCCACATGATCCCACAAGATCCTGGGTTTCTGGCCAACAACCTGCAGAAACTTTTCTCTTAATAACAACTCTGAATGATGGAGCAGACAAAAATGTCTGGAGATTTTTTTTCACTGGAACATCACAGCCATCTCCAGCGAGGCTTTATGCTTAGCATTATGGTCGGCTCTCTCAGGTGGCTAATGGTGCGGTTCCACCACATGGCCTAGCATATGCACATGGCTAACACACGCTGCCTAATGAGGGCCAATCAGCAGCACATGGCCATAAAGCTCACTTCTCCACTAGAAAGTGCACTTACTCTGAATTGGAAACCGCAGGCGAGCGAGAGAGTTTATCCAGATTGGAATTAATGTGATTGCAGCCTTATGGCCTGTTCTCTCTCTCTCTCTCTCTCACACACACACACACACACACACACACTCACTCACTCACTTTTCTTGTCATTTCTTTTTACAGAGTTTCCCACAGCTACACCTCTGGGGGTGTAAAGCTCCCCTGGGGGGCAATGCTGAGGTGTTACAGGGTGTGTGGTAGAGTTCATGGTCATTAACAATGTTTGTGATGTTCAGGAGTGTTCATGATTGGAGGTGTATAAAGAAGAAGCCTTTATTTGTCACATACATTTCAACAAAGAGAAATTACTTACTTGGCAGATCTCAGCTTGTTAGGAAGCTGGGGTCAGAGGTAAGAGGTCAGCCATGATATAGCACACC
This sequence comes from Parauchenoglanis ngamensis, assembly GCA_030014255.1. Taxonomy (NCBI): domain Eukaryota; kingdom Metazoa; phylum Chordata; class Actinopteri; order Siluriformes; family Auchenoglanididae; genus Parauchenoglanis; species Parauchenoglanis ngamensis. The sequence continues at coordinate 6,530 of JAQMYM010001712.1, read as the reverse complement.
ATGGAGCAGAGAGGGATTAGGGGGTGTTTGGGTGATATTTACTCTGTCTCCTCTTCTTTCATTTCTCTCTCTCTCTGTCAGAGTGCATGCTGGGAGTGGGCAGAGCATGTTTAGTGTGAGAGTGAGTTTGCGTGACGATTTTTCTCTCCTTTTTGTGATGTATATGCCTACATATATACGTTTGTTTGTTGGTTTTTAACATCCTCACTGTGGCAGAGTTTTGGGTGTCAGCACCAGCTCTGTGCTGAGTAGCATGGCGCCCCAAAACTCTAAAGTGTTTGACTCACTAAGCATGGAGGACTGCAGCCTGGCTGCAGGGGAAGTGGTTGGACATGAGATCATTCTGGTGGCATCCAGGATTAATAGTGCGATTATCCTTTTTCTAAACACAGTGGAAAGGGCGAATGAGCTAGCCGGAAAAGGTATTGTGATCGGAGAATCGAACTCTACAATGCGCTTCCTCTTTCTTCCCCTTCCAAAAAAGTAACACTATCAAACGTCCCTCCTTTCCTTAAAGACGAAACAATCTCTCGCTATGGAAAACTCGCCTCCCCGATCAAAAGAATTACGATTGGAAGTAAATCGGATTTAATTGAACATGTGATCTCTTTTAGGAGATTCACATACATGATTCTGAATGATAATAATGCAGAACCCTGAATTTTAAGATCGATGATTTTGATTATGTTATTTATGTTACAATGAAGTGCTTTGGATGCGGTAAAACAGGGCACCTCATACGCGAGTGGACCCAGAGCACAGACAGTGGGCACACGGGGAGGGGGGAAAGCAGTGCAGCCCGAGACAGGGAAGAGGTAGAACAGGGCACTCGGGCAGAAAGTGGAGACAGGGTGGACTCCCCACACTCAGAGGTGAATGATATGGAACCTGTGGAGCAAGAACACAGCCCTGCTAGTACCTCAAGCTCCATAACACCTACCCAGGGATGATGTGAGTAAAACTGAGTCCACTAAAATAAGTGTACTGGCTGAGCCGAGGTCTCAGGGAGAAAATACAGAACCAGGAACTGAGGATAATGTAAGTAACACTCAGGATAGCACCACCGATCACACTGACTCTTAGGAGGAAATATCGACACTGCAATGGTAGATGTAGTCTAAGTGGTTCTTAAAACACCTGTTAAGAGGAACAAGAATGAGAGATACAGTGATGAAACAAGAAAGGAAGGAGGAGAAAGAACAGATAGAGAACGAATGTGAGGATTTAGAAAGTGAAATGTGTCCTTCTGACCCTGGTTCTCCTGTAAATATCACAGAGACGTGGACTGGACTAGACTACAGAGTAAGCGAAATCAAGCATTTCCTGAAAATGACCAAGAACATGAGAATGGTGAAAATTTGTGATTATTTCCCAGATCAGAAACGTATATTTGAAGCCATAAAGCAGTTAATGATGGAGGGATGCTTTGAAGATAAAGTGTTTAGGCTAAAGAAAATTGTTACAAAACTGCACAGCGTGTTGAGTAATGATGGCAGTGAAACATCCTTCTGTAACTACCCCAGCCCAGTTTGGCTGTTTGTTTCCTTATTGTTTATTAATTTTACACGTGTCTTTCATGGAAAATTTTCACATTGCTTCCTTAAATGTAAATGGTGCAAGAGATAGCAGGAAAGAGCAGAACTGTACGAATGGATTAAACAGAAAAGAATAGATATTTTACTTGTACAGGAAACACACAGTGATGATCAAGTTGCCACTGACTGGACAGAAGATTGGGCTGGTCTTTTGTGTTTAAGTCACAACACCTCCACTAGCAGAGGAGTCGCCATATTGTTCTCAGAACATTTCTCCCCAATCTCCTACAGCACAGAAGAGATTAGAAAAAGCAGACTCTTAAAAATCCAGGCACTTTTTGAAAAACATGTCTTTATCTTTATGCCCCAGTGTTCAGAGTAGAAAGGCTGACACTTTTACATTCATTGTGCAAAACTATTGAAACACTGATGAAATCTTATTTGTGGCTGGAGATTTTAACTGCACATTAGAGAATAACAATTGCAATCATGTGGAACCGCACCTGCCTTCCAGCAAGCGGCTAAAACAGTTGAACTTAAACGTGAGCTAAGCGATGTCTGGGGATCACTTCACAGAAATCTCAAACAGTATACATGGACTTCCCGTACCATATTCAGACCCTTACAGATAAACAGAAGAAATTATCAGACCTCCTGGGGCTTAAACCACAAGGGGCGCTCTTAAGATCTCGCTTCCAGAATGCGGACCAGATGGATATACCGTCCTCTTTTTTTCAGTTTAAAAAAAGAAATGGACAAAAACATTTTATTCATAACCTTCATTCTGAAACCGGAGATATAGTATAAACAGAAACTAACGACATACGAAAGGGTTAGTAGGCTTTTATGAAAAACTTTAGACTTCAGAAAGTAAAGAAAATCAGGGTATGGAACAGACCTTCTTAAAAGACTCTAATGCAGAACTCGGCAGGGAAATAACCAAAGAGGAATTACAGAAAGCTTTACTAAGTATGGAATGTGGTATGGCTCCAGGAATAGATGGACTTCCAACTGAATTTAAAATTTTTTTTTGGTCCACTATAGAGGAAGACTTGTTAGAAGTCCTCAATGACAGCATAACTAAAGGACTGCTGCCTTTAAGCTGCAGGAGGGCAGTTTTAACACTATTACCAAAAAAAGGAGATGAGATAAAGATAAAGAACCGGAGGCCTGTTTCTCTACTAGGTGCTGACTACAAACTACTTTCAAAAGTTTTAGCAACCATGATTAGGGAAGCATTCTGGAAGAAGTCATTCATTCGGACCAAACTTTTTGCTCTGATTTTATTAAAAAGGTGAAGGTCCTAGATTGTGACACTGAGAGCGTGTTAAAGGTCAATGTGGTTTATGTGCTCCTTTTAGAGTAGGCAGGGGCATAAGGCCAGGTGTTCCCTATCAGGAATGCTCTACGCCTTAGCCATAGAACCACTTTTAATCAAGCTGTAAACTGAGCTAAAAGGCTTTTCAATACCAGGATGTTCAAACACTGTATGTCTGTCCACTTATGCTGATGATATAATAGTAATGGCCGAAGAACAGAGAGACATTGATATATTATTCAGGTTTTGAGAAAATAAATCGGAATAAAAGTAAAGCACTTTAAGTTGGGCAATGAAGTGGATAACCATTCAATGGATGCCATCCACATCCCAATACTTTAGTATATAGTGTATCAAGTACTTAGGAGAGTAAATGGGGGATGTCACAGTAGTACAGAAGAACTGGGAGGGGTCCATTGAAAAAAAAAGGTCGCCTAGATAAGTGGAAGTGGCTAGCACCCTAAAATGTCCTATAGAGAGCACATTCTAGTTATTAATAACCTGTTGGCATCCTCTGTTTAGCACAAAATAGCATGTATCGACCGGCCATTGACACTCCTAACAAAAACTCAATCTATTTTGTGGACTTTTGTAGAACAAATTGCACTGGGTACCTCAAAATATCCTGTATCTACCTAAAGAAGAAGGAGGACAAATCCTGGTACAGCTACAAAGCAGAGCGGCCGCCTTTCGACTACATTTTTTACAAAAACTTTTGACCAGCTCAGTGTCTCTAAGCTGGAAACTGGGATCCAGTACTATTTGAAGTAGTTTCAGAGATTTAAAATTGGTAAGATCTCTGTTTCTAATGGACCCAATGAAACTGAAAACCTCTAACTTACCTGTCTTTTACCAAAATCTGTTTAAAATATGGGGACTCTTCAAGGTACAAACAACCACAGCTACAGACTCCCTGTATTGGCTGCTGAAGGAGCCACTGGTTCACGGAGCGCATCTGGACATTGTGGATTATAACCTCACCAGAAACTTCCTCACTGCTGGTATCTTCACATTAGGACACCTGGTGGGTTTAGCTGGACCCAACCTTCAAAACGTTGATGAGGTAGCTGGCCGTTTAGGACTGAAATCTAAACAGATTGTACGACACTTACTTCAGAGACTGGACTCAGTTCTCTCGCATGAAGAAAAGGAAACGCTGGCAGAGTACTACAGTGCAGTGAAAGAACCTGACGAGGAGGATCGCTTCCCTGAACTCACCCTGTCCCTGAACCTGGGAGAATGCACTGGTCATTTTTTAGATGAGAAAAACATGCTGAACTTTGCAGAAGCCTCTGGCAAAAACCTGTATAAAGTTTGTGTGAGAGGTTTTAACAGAAAAGGTAAAAAGACTTTAAAAAGATAAAGTATGTTCAGAGAAGGCAAATGGAATGTCAGCTGTTAAGTCTTATTCTCGGATAACCAAAAATGGGGATATACACCAGTAGGAAAAATAAAGTCGATCAAACTGGAAGTCATGATGTTTTAATGATGACCACAGCAATGATGAAGTTCAGGATTGCAGTAGATTTTCATTTCTAGAAAATGAAAAAATAACCTGACAAAGTTTATAAAAATATGGTGTCATAAAGGAGCTTTGTATAATATTGTTGATGAAAAAATTGTTTTTGCAAACACCTTGTCATACTTTTTTTTCTTATTTATTTATTGGTGTTTTTATTGCTTTCTCAGTTATTGTTCTTATGCCAATGAAAGAATGTAAAAAAATGTTCTTTTAAAAATCTCTCTCTCTCCACCTGTTGTAGTTAAGCTGCAGATGATTTTTTTGTATGGTACATGGAAGTGATGTATTAACCCAAGGCTTTCCATATGCACACACCAACATGGACCACATGGACACACGCGTGCAGGCGCACACACTCTCACACACACACACACACACACACACACACACACACACACTCACTTGCTCTTGAGAGAAAGTGTGTGTTTGTGTGTGTGTAGTGTAAAAGAAAGGTATGTAGTGGTGATTCCAAGTGCTCTAGGTAGACTAGTGTGCAAATTACCTGGTTTGTAGCCTATCTAGTGTGAAAACAAGCACAGTTTATACACAGCATTAAAATAAAATGGTGTTTGTTATTTGATTATTTATTTATTTTTGATTGTTTATTTATACAGCATGAGATTGCTGCAATGCCTTATGGGTAATTCTACATCTGACATTGGCTCGATCACTCATCTAACTACCTTCTGTTGCGTTGGTAAAGTAATGGCACCCGATTACACACATACTGTATATGCAGCGCTTCCTTTTCCCTCTCCCGTGTTCAATTGGCAGTGAACCTACAGGGATCTGCTTTTTAAAAAGCAAGCGCTTTCTGGTTCTTAATTAACACGGTCTCCACGGGGAGGATGTGTGTGTCGAGCAGATGGCACAGACTAGCATGGGCGAGATGAAAAAATGCTAATTTGTGAAATGTGGCTAAAACCACCTGATCGGAGTTCTCATTAGGAAGCGGTTTGAGATCGTCTCTGAAGGCAACATCTCACCCGAGCACACACACCTTCCCTCTCTTCACTATTTTAATCCTCACACTTTCTCTTTCCACCCACCACACACACACACACACACACACACACACACTGTATGATTCATTCCTGTGGTGGAAAGTGACAGACTGTAATGTTCAGGTGTCTGAGTTTCATCTCATGTGGATCATATATAGATGCAGTGAGAAGGAGATGGTCAGTGGTGTGTGTTTGGCTGAAAGGTTCATTAGCGTTTGAAAAGAATAATTGCTGCAGTAAACTTTGGGTCCAAAGTCAATGCTGCACTGTCTCTGTGGTGAACCATCTCACTGTCTTTATGTCCTTTACTGCACTGTTTGCACACATGAACTTTATGCAGTCTTATGTTGTCTTCCGTTGCACACGTGCACTTTTGTAATTCTTTTTTGTCTCATATGTAGCACCTTGGTCCAGGAGGAACGTTGTCTCGTTTCACAGTGTACTGTAACATCTGTATGGTTTAAATGCCAGTAAAAGCCACTTGACTTGACTATAGCGGACATGTGCCTGTATTTTGGAGGTGGAGTTTTAAACATTGAGTAAAAACTGATATTCAGACAGGATCAGGTTCATGGTTTTGGCCATGTTTGATCATGACCACAACATCTGTAGTGTGAACCTGTGTTAGGACTCAGTAACGTCCCTTGAACCCTCTCTGACACGCCCTTTTACACATCGTCTAGATTTTACTGCACTGAGTTTTAAACTTTTGGTTTTGATGGAAGAGAGTAGAGGTCTGGATTCAATTATAATATATATATATAAATATATGAATAAATAAAACCCTTCACAGTACATTACAGTATAGTGCATGTGATCCATGGATACAGAAGTTTCCACCTTTAAATAATTTTTTCTATGATTTAGACATGAATTAGTATCATTGCCACACAGTGTGAGAGGGAAAATAATGCCGGATCTATACGGCCAAAAGTATGTGCACCCCTGAACATCAAACACATATGTCGTTCTTCTAAAAACTGTTACCACAAAGTGTTAATCACAGTTGTACAGAGCATCTCTGTGCGCTGCAGCGTTACAGTTTCCCTTCACTGGAACTAAGAGGCCCAAACTTGCCCCAGCATGACGATGCCCCTGTGCACAAAGCAGCTCCATGAAGACATGGTGTTCAGGTTAAGGTTGGAGTGGAA
>JAQMYM010001477.1:0-16659 GCA_030014255.1 Parauchenoglanis ngamensis | reverse complement strand
AAGGGCATTGTGGGTAATTGTGTCAAACTTTTAACCAAAGTAGACGAATTTGTTGTTGTCTGCTTTATAGTCATTGTAGAGTAATGCGTGCATGCATCATGCACGCGTCACAGAGTAAAAGTCCCCCCTAAAATAATTAACAAATAAACACAAAACAAGCAAGCAAATAAATAAATAATGCATACAAGATCTAGACAGTCATGTTTCTCTCTAATCATTAGGGATATAAATGTGAAACGCAGAGCGATTCTCAGTGTGTCGGTTATGTTAATGAGTGCAATGTCACATCCTGTACCTTTTTAAAAAAAAAAAATGCTCGCGCTGGATTGCATAGTAAATAAAACCACCACGGTACGTACCCGCGTGCGTTTAGCGGAATAAACACATCCACGGTTGGATTATTTTCGCTTCTGTGCAGCAACGCCCTGAAACCAACTCCTCTTTTCTGGGTTATTTATGTTCGTTCCTTTAGTCCGTGTTTGTGAGTATTTTGCTTCCTGGTTTAGGTGGCGAGTGTTTGCACGGGGCGGGGCGGAACCTGCCTGCTCGCGCGAGTCGGAACACGCTATCTCTATAGCGACCTTATCGCTGTCACGAGACGCGCGCGTGCGCACTGCGTTCACGCGGCATTCCAACGCGCATACCGAAGTGTGTCAAAGCACGAACTTTCTCCAGCTAAACCTCCACGTTCTGGACTTCTTACCTGCAGGAACAGCAGAGTAGCAATGCAACTAATATGTAAAAGTGTGTAGGAATTATTTCTTATCCTTATGGAAGAATCACGTGAATTGTACGTTTTTCACACGTGATTGTTTATTCATTCATTCATTTGTTCATAAGCACCTTATCCTGGTCAGGTTGTGATTGATCTCAGGACTCTATTACAGGAATATGGCAGGCAAAATAGCAGTCCATCCCAGGGCACCTTTCACACACACACACACACACACAAGTTCAAACCAATGACCCTGGAGGTGTGAGGCAGCATGACTACCTGCTGCTCCACCCTCATGGCATCCCTCATGTGACTATGTAAATGATACGTGATCACGTGTGAAAGTGCATTGCCCCATGCTATTCCATGAAACTGAAATTGTGAACTCAAGCACGTGACATCAAATGAAGAAGAATGATTTATGTGGGAAAATCACATCTGAGAAAAAAACAAAAAAGAAACACATGCGCTGTAATAGAACAGAAATTAAACAGAAACTGAAATAGAAAGGAAGAAAAAAAGAAGAAAATACGCAGGACTTTCATAATATTAGACCAACAGATCATTCTCCTGAACCTAATATACTGACTTCTTCCAGTTAGGGTGAGTACAACAGCCTCTGGCTGAACACAAATTAATTGCTTTTAAAATATGGCAAAAATTACAAAAATAATTTGGCCTTAGGCTCAAACAACAACAACAACAAAAAACAATTATGTTTAATGGTTTTGCTACTGTTATGCATGCACATATAACATGCAGGGCCAAGCTATAAAAAGTTAGCATGTGAAAATAAATTAACTGTGTTGGAAAAACCAATTGTGAAAATAAAAACACGCACACTACATGTGAAAAGCGAGAATAAATGAATTGTTAAGGAAAAATGACACAGGGAAAAATACTATTTGCATATGACTACATTTCTTACACGTCCCACTTATCTTACTTTTACAGCACTTTATCCAGAGCGACTTACATTTATCTCATTTATACAACTGAGCAGTTGAGAATAAAGGGCCTTGCTCAAGCAACAGCACTCTGGTAAGGTTGGGATTAAACTCACAACCACCCAAGAACTAGTCAGATGTCTTAACCGCTAAGCTATCACTACTTGGATTATTTTTCTAACCAAAACCAACAGGGATAGGCTTATAAATTAAAATAGAAGGGGGGGGGAAATCCTAAACAACAGATTCTACTGAAACTAAGATGCAGAATTTTATCAGTCAGTATGGGTAGAGCAGCCTCTAGGTGAATGCAAGTGTTAAAAAATAACAATTACCTGAATAATTAGTGGTCTTTGGCTCAACTTCTACGCAAAAAAACCCATATTTTTCAGGTTTTTGCTGCTACTCCACATGCACAATTCTCCGTAACAAGCAGGACAAAGGATTGATGACACAAACCCTTTTTAGGGCTGTTTCTATAGAAACGGTTACAGGAAGGTAGACAAAAAATAGAGGAGCTTCCAGCTCTACAAACATCCACTGCATATGCTATGAGATAATGACTTCTAGACCATCTGCTTATGTCTAGCTGCAATATAGCCAAGAAGATGCTATAGCTCTATAGAGACAATGAAGACTATTTATGAGTAAATCTATTGTAGATATAATTTATATATGCCATACTATATGCTATGGATTATGGCGCTCATGTACATGTTTTTACAGATCTTTCTGTGTTACTAAACCACAATAAACCAAATGTCTACAGTTAATATCTTTTTGCCCATTGCTTGAGGGTCAGCACTGATACTGAACTAGCATATTATGAGTCATAAAGTTTGACCTGCTGCCTTTGACGTGGAAAGAAAACTAAAGCCCAATGTCTCTGCTATGAGGACTTTCATAATATTAGTCGAAAACCAGCTAGGAGTGCCACCGAGACAGCAGCACAAACGTAAGCATGATTCAGAGGTTATACAAACCTTATGTGTGTTGAATGGAATTTGAGTAAGGAAGAGGCATGTCGCAGTTACACATAATTGTGAATCATATTTTCCTTGCGCAAAACTGGATCAGGACTGGATCTGACAGTTTGATATAACCACTATATGTAAAAAAAAATATGGAATGCCATACCAAGTCAATATTAAATATAAAAATCTACCATTATTAATTAATTGATAGTATTGTCCCTTAAAAACCAAGAAAATTGATATTTTTTTTGTTTTGTTTTTTTGCATAGAGGACATTAAAAGAGGCAACATCTTAATCAGAGATGCTGCTCATCCTGAGGACTGAATCTTATGAATTAAATTAATCTGTTAGCAGAACACAAAAATGCCCAGTCATCTCATCTATAAAACCATGGACACGTATTCCTAACAGGAGATCACATCAAAAATAACAAAAAGGCATGTTCTCATTTTTAAAGGTGGTGATCCAGATGCAACAATTTATTAATGCAGTTTTCTTATGATAAAGAGAAGATAAATGTGTTATCTCGAGATAACAAAGAGCATGTAGGAATTGAGTTCAAAATAAAAGCATCTTTCCAGTGAACATGATTTCACATTCTTTCAGTCTGTCAGTAATGAACGATTGAAAAGAATTTATAAATGAATAAATAAATTAATTCGTTATTGTGAGGAAATAAGCTTTGTTATCTTGAGATAATGAAATAATTAACTTGTTATTACAAGAAAACGATCTTTATCTGAAGATAATGAAAGAATTAAATAATTATCATGAGAACATGAGCTTTCTTGTCTCAAGACAACAAAATAATTAGAGAGACAAACACACGAACACAGAGAGACAAACACACGAACACAGAGAGACAAACACACGAACACAGAGAGACAAACACACGTACACAAAGAGACAAACACACGAACGCAGAGAGACAAACACACGTACACAGAGAGACAAACACACGAACACAGAGAGACAAACACACGAACGCAGAGAGAGGCACAGAGAGACAGAGGGAGAAAGAGAGATACAGAGAAGCCAAAATAGAAGCAATATTTTAAAAATGTTGACAAAACCCAGCTGCAAATGCAAATTTTCTTGTCTCAAGACAACAAAATAATTAACTCCTTATCATGAGAAAACAAGCTTATCTCGAGATAACAAAATAATGTTGTTATTATCGCAAGAAAACAGCATTAAATAATTATTGCAAGCGCATTCTCAGCAACCCATCTCTGAATACACTTAAATTTCCCATTATAAATATTGATGTAATCTGTACTTACATCAGTATAACAATATGTTAGACTGGGGTTTTTTTTCCACTTACATCAAGTTGAATCACCCTTTTTTTTTGGCTTAGCTGCTGCGTATGTAAGAGTTGCAGGAGCAGTGTGGTATAGAAACCCCTGACATTGCTAACAGTGATGCAGAGTTTTGTTCGTTAATTGTAATAGCTAGAGGGTTTTAATCTGACCTTATCTTCATGCACTTTAGATCAACTAGCACTTTAAACAGAAGGCATTAAAAAAGAAACCTTGAAAGGAAGCAGACTCTAAAGGGCACATGAAAGGCATATACAGAGTATTAGTTATGGGAACAGTATTTAAGAGTCTTAATATGAGCATAGAATATGATTATGTGAGCTATAGATACATTATAACTTATAATCAGCAGCCCTGAAAAGGCCTTTACTTTTGAAAAGAATTTACCTCAAAATTTACACAATAATAGGTTAGCAGCATTTCATTATCCTCTCTATTCTGACCATTGCTGAATCAGAGAACATTGAAGAGTCAATTGAACATAACTGAACTCAAAAAACAATATTGATTTCAATGGAGACCACTCATTCAGATCTTGTGTTTATCTAATTTATGCACTAAACATGCTGGCAGGTTAATGCTACTACAATGCCACTCGAATATAAAATATAATATAACATCGCCTAAACTTTTCCCAATCTTTAACTGTCTAGTTTGGATGATCCTGACCCGCTCTAGCCTGAGATTCCTGTTCTTGGCCGACAGGAGGGAAACCCGATGTGGTTTTCTGCTGTTGTAGCTCATCCGCCTCAAGGTTTGGCATGTTATGCATTCTGAGATGCTTTTCTGCGCACCACGGCTGTAAAGAATGGTTATTTGATTACTATAGCCGACCTGTCAACTCAAACCTATCTATCATTCTTCTCTCATTTTTCTCTTAAATAAAGAAAAAGAAACTAATTTTCACCTGCAGGACTGCCACTCAGAAATCTCATGAATGTTCATGAGGAAAGTGGCTCCTTATTGGCCGGTGAATGCCTTCATTTCCTAATCCTAACCCTAACCCTAACCAATCAGGCAGCACTTTCCTCATGAATAGTAATGAGTTTTCCTCAACCAAAGGAAATTTGCCTGCCACTCACTATTTTTCTCACCATTAAGTGTAAATTCTAGAGACTGGATGGAGGGAAGGAAGTGTTAGCCCTACCTTTGGGCGATCATGATTTCGAACCTTGGTGTTGCCATAGCTATCAATGGTTGGGAGCTCAAGGGAGCAGAATTGGCCTGTGCTCTCATGGAGGGAAGGGTGACATACACTCTCTCCCCAGTCACTCACACAGTGACACTTGCCAATCACGGGTGTCTGTGAGCACATGCGTACAGTGGGGGAGGATAGCGCTGTCCTCAGAGTGTGTTATGCTGTCAGCTGGCTTCATGTGCCTCAGAGGAAGCACGTGATAGCCTTTGCCCTCCCTGGTTGGTAATGTTGGGGAAGAATGCCTGATTGGTGGGAATTGGACACGACTAAATTAGGGAGAAAAGTAGGGGAAAAAAATCCAAATAATAAAACAGACGCTTGGAAAATCAAGTCATGTGAGGCAGTAGATAGAAAAACATGAACACCCTTATCTACTAAACTGGCTTAAAATTGCATACATAGTTACTTACTGCAGTGTGTGTGTGTGTGTGTGTGTGTGTGTTTAGGCAGGTTATTACACATTAGAAAATTTCTTCCTTCCTGACTATGTTTCTGCATGACTTTGGATTTTATTGCTCAGCTTTGAGTCATGACTTATCAGCGCCAAGTCATAGCTGTATTGGCTGTGGCGTGTTTTGAGGTCTGATGCATCTTGGTACACATTTCTTTTCCTCATCCACCTGTTCTTGTGCTACTTAATGTAAATCCGAAGATAAGTGCTGAAACAGAGCCGTTGGATTTGCCATCGCTGTTTACCCAAAAAAGAAAAAGAAATGGCTGTGTCATGGTGAATAGTCATCTTCGGATTAAATCATTAAACCATGAGGACCTAGAGGGCCATATCATACATGGCTAGATGATATGCCGAAAAGAATCCGGTGAGTAGGTGGTGTCACATAGTAATAAATGAATAATGCAGATGTAGCAACACGTGTTGTATAATCAATGTGCTTTTGTATCTGTAGTAGGTGAAAACCACACCTACACACACCTACATACACCTACACACACCTGCTGCAGCACTTTAATTACCAAGTTGTTGAAGGACTTTTGTCCAAAACATCCTGTTATCCTGGAAACTTGAAGGGATCTGAAATGCAAAAGTGCCACCTACTCAGCTGCATTTAGAGGCAGAAAGGTCACCAGGTCTGAACCAGATACAGTCATCCATCCTGAGATCGCCTCTATCTGGCTGAAGGTGTATCACTGATCATCCTACAAGCACTTTCTTTTCAAACACTTACTCAACAGCCAGCAAAGTATCAAGGTTCTGACAAATCTTCAATCTCAACTACATCAATCCAGTTTACACTAAGTCTCAACTAAAGATGGCTAGAGGCAACTATTATTTTTGTTTGTGCCTACAATATTTTCTTCTAGATGTAGCTGGTTCTATTTTACAAAATACGAACAAAATGTTAGCTTCATTTAAATCGTGGTGCCCTGAACCAGGCAGTTACTACATGTACACTGTATACTTACATAAAATGTCAAAAAAAGTAGAAAATGTGTTGAGATCCCAGTCTCATTGGGATCTAGACTTGGGTCCCTGTGAACATAGAACATCAGCCATTTAAGGCACCATCCGAAATGCTGCTTTTCAAGTAGGATCGTGATCCAATGCATCGCACAATCATAACAGTTTTATGGTCAAGCTATTGATAGCTATTAAATGTTACCTCTTACATCTAATATCACGACCATCACTGATGATGTGTTAGTATTTTTAGTACACCATTGTCCATTTTAAGGCTTCTTGATAAAAGGTAAAATTCCTGGCCAGTTAATGTAATTACTAGAATGTGGGCTCTTTTAAAGCTCTATTTCAGACCTTCAAATGTTTTGTGTTTTATTACCCAGTTTCTCTTCTTGTCCTCTCAGTGCTGATCAATAAAAACAATACTGATGCAAATGGAGCCCTGAAAGCAGGTGTGAGTGAAAAAACCCAAACCAAAACAAAACTGGATCCCTGTTCTAACCAATTATCTCGCTGTTTTATCAGATTCATGATTCCTGCCCTCCAGATAGCTTCTTTTCCTACTTACTGGCCAATTTAATTAAGTGGTGAACAAAAGGTCATGTGGATCCAAATTGACATTAAACAAAAGCACACAGATGTTTATATACATTCAGCCTTCACTGAGGACAGGAAACACTCTGCTCAATAAAGAATGACCTTGGAATAACCTGACCATGTGTACTGTACTGTTCATTTCATCCATCAAGTTTAATTCAGTGTCAATAAGAGGTTCAACATGGATGGATGACACACTACAGAACTCAGTTTGACACTACCGAGGCATCTTACTTGCCCTTAATGCAGCTTTTAACGCTACTGATCATAGTACTCTCCTTGATAGAATATAAAAGGTTGTGGGAGTTAAGGGAACAGACCTTTCCTGGTTCAGGTCGTAGTTGACTGATTGTTATCAACTTGTTGATGTAAATGGTGACTCCTCTACACATGGTAAGGTTCAGTTTGGTGTTCTGCAAGGTTCTGTTTTAGGCCCTCTGCTTTTTTCTTTATATATATGCTACCTCTAGGTAATATTATTCATAAAACATGGTGTTAGCTTCCACTGCTATGCTGATGACACACAGTTGAACCGGGTGAGGATGAGAGACACCAGCTTAATAAAATTAAGGAATGTTTAAAGGACATTAGACAATGGATGCTTATTAACTTCCTTCTACCTATTTCTGATAATATAGAAGTACTAGTACTAGGACCACATGCAGCTAGAAGTAAGCTTTCTGATTACATAGTAACTCTGGATGGCCTTTCTGTTTCACCATGTGCAGAAGCAAAAGACTTTGGTGTGATTATTGACTTCAGTCCCTCATTTGAAGATCATATAGATAATATTACTAGGTCCGCCAGAGCGAACTTCTGGTCTTTGTTGATCCACCATGCCACAGATCAAGAGGTTCAGGCTATTTGTTGGTACCTTGAATAGTGAAGGCTACAGCAGGGGGCAGATCTTTCTCTTACAAAGCCTTACAAAGATATGGAACAGCCTTTCAATTAGTGTTCGGGACTTAGACACAGTCTAGGCTGAACACATATTTGTTTAGTCAAGTCTTTTGTTAATAGATTTTTATTAGGTAAAGGAGCAGATGTGGAGGCTTCTTGGGCATAGAGAGTTTTGCTAAACTGGGATGTTTGGATGCTGTCGTAATGTCAAAGAAAACATTTAACATGGCCTTGAACTTAGACTTGCTTTGTTGAGCTTTCTTCATCTGGCGACATGTGTTTTCCAAGTGCACTGACTGCCATTTTGTCTCAGGATTGTTCTCATCTGGACTGCTCAATCTCGTTATTTAATAGCCGCATCATGTATATATTTATGGATACATTTATGGATTCATAAGTTTAAAGTTAATAATCGGAATTTATATACTTATGTAAAGCTAGCATTCTTAAATGCACTATACAAGTAAAAATTGATTTGAATTGAATTTCCATGTTTTTTCTTTGGCATATCCTCACATCTCTGAAGTGCACAGGGGATGCACATAAGCTATTGGAACCCTAAACTAAGAAAGAAGGGATTTCCTAAGGACCTTGCAAAAAGATCTTGCAATCAGCTTCAAAGACATCATTGGGGAAAGCATTTTAAAGCAGAATATATCCAGACAATGACTGAAAAGTAACAACATACTGAATGAAAGTGGTTGGAAAGCTTCAGGACTGCAGGAACTATGACTCAAAGTTGTTCTAGTAAAGTGTGTCCAATTGTTGTCCATCTTGGCAACAATCCCAGGCAGTTATTTCAGTCATGTTAAACCAGGCTTTTGTATGAATCACAAGAGCTCAGCTCTATATAAGATCAACAAGCTCAACACATTATAAACAGATCATCATGGAGCAGAGAGTTGGACGCAAATGTAGTAGACAAACCAAAGAGCTTAGCAATACTCAGAAACATGAGGCGAGCAAGTAAGGAATAACACGTGACAGACTGTGCTGTTAAATCCACACTGAAGGGTTGTTCCACATTGCCTCAGGCTGTTATCATCTCAAACTAGATTATTTTTGTACAACTGCATGATCTGGAGTGTGTTATTCCACTAATCCCAGGATTGCTACAGCTACACTGTTTAATTTATAAATGAAGGACACGTCACACATTTTAACAGCTTATAGTTAATGTTGTAGAACATCTGCGAGACAAATTAGCATAATCTCAGGAACTAAGGGTGCTGCAGTTCCACTGACAAAAACCTGTCTAAGGATATCACTTAGAAAAAATGATATAATTAAATAAAATGACAAAAAAATGTATAACAAAGAGTTTAATTACAACAACAAGTTACACAAAAATAATGCACACCTTCTGACCAATCAGATTTGAGATTTTGACACCACTTTGGTTGGCATAAACTAGACATTTAAAGGCTCAGTTTTTTTTTTTTATCCTGAAGACGTCCCATTGTGGAAAAGTTACTGACCGTTACAAAGCACTGACACTGGCTCCTTCCATAAAATCAATCTCCTTACAGAAATCTTCACCATATCAAAAACACTTCATCATAGGGACTGTTTTTTCATGTCTTATTTATTATTTAGTAGCTTCACAAAGGAACAATATGTTTAGAAATTATCTGAAATATGTTTCTAATACCTTTCTAATGTTTCTAATGTGTATCATCTCCAAATCACTTCAGACAATTAATGTAATTTAAAATAAACTATTAATATGTTGCATTTTCATATATATATCTTAATATATATATCTTATAATAGGTATATATCTATCCTATAATAGGTATATCTTAATAAATTTAATTCTACAAGAAAAAAATATATCCCAAATTAAATAAATAATATGTATACTAGTGTCAGACTCCAAAAAACACTTTAAAGACTTTTCTGAAATTAGTTGTTTTTATTAATGAATCATTTGATATGTGATTTAAAAAATCATTTGTATATGCGATTTAAGTAAGAGACACCATCTGCAGATTGTTTCTAAATAATTTACATATAAAACAGTTACACAGACAACAAGAAAACATGCGTGTTTACCTGTTAGAGCTTGGCATTTGCTATACTGTCTCTGAAAAGCTTCTGAAATTTGTGAAATGGTCCAGGATTTTGGTTTGAGAGGATCCCAGACACAGTAATGACTAATCACAAACCAGGTCTTAGTGCTCTAGAGTGGATTAATAAATAAATAATTATTTATTAATTTCCCCAAATCATCCTTGGAGAAAGAACTATGTACCTTCAAAGGTTGCAACTATTAAGGCAGTGAATACAGAAAAAGAACAAAGTAAGTGTGTTTACTTTTGAATATTGGTCTCCTTGAATGTTGGACCCAGTATGCACCACCAACCATCACTGATCAAGGTACCCTGAAGTATAATGATTTTGCGTTAGTCAAACCATTAAGCACTTTGTCTCACTGAATGCGACCTCTGTGACATTCTGTATGTGTTTAGATTTTGTAAACCTGAATTCAGCTTACCTTGTAGGAATCTGGGTGCCATAGCAACAAGCTGCCCCAAAGGGCACATGTTCTGTAATTTTCCATAATTAATACTTTTGTCTGTATCTACAAAACAAAACCCCTGAGACTGAAAGATTATTCAAATGATTTCACCTGGCTCAGAGCTCCAGGGTGTGTGTGAGTGTGTGTGTGCGTGCGTATGTGGGAGTGTGTGGTTCCATGCACTTGCATTAATGTGAATGCTGAATTTGTGGAGAAGACAACCTAATTGGAAAGCAGATGTTCATGGTTACATGACACTCTATACATTAATGCACACACGCTTACAGAGGAGACAATGTTACCGGTCATATAGCTAAATGTACACTTTGTTTTGAATGTTATATTATAAATATCATAAATGACATCATATATTAAAATAACCATGCAAAACATTTTTTAGAAAGGGATATGTGTGTGTGTGTGTGTGTGTGTGTGTGTGTGTGTGTGTGTGTGTGTGTGTGTGTGTGTGTGTGTGCGTGTGTTCTAGCATTTGGGACGGAGCCAAAATGGCCAATCTGAGCCACAAAGTCACTGATGTTGTAGTGAGGGCTTCTTCCTTTTAACATTTTGGATGATACCAAAATTGTGGATTTCTGGCTCTAGCTAGAAGACTAACATTGTGAATCAGGACAGAGCCTTAAAATGGCTGACATTCTACCACCAACTAATTCAACATTCATTCCAATGTTTGAAGCCATTGATTTTTCACAGATTCTAGTAAAAACCTTAAACACTAGTCCTTGGGATGAAACCAAAAAGTTATTGTTCTAGTAAGAAAACTAAGTGCACATGAACGCTTGCATTTGGCACAGAGCAGTACAACAGAAGGTAACAGTATTAGCTGTAATGAGACTGAAAATAGCAATCCCACAATGCACTGCAGTAGTTGAGTAATTAAAATGAATAAGAAGATGAGATGACCCATAATGCACAAAGCCTCTTCTTCTTCTTTTATTTGAAAAGGATGTGTGTGTGTGTGTGTGTGTGTGTGTGTGTGTGTGTGTGTGTGTGTGTGTGTTATATCATTTGGGATGGAGCAAAAATGGCTGACCTAAGCCATAAAGTGACTAATATTCTAGCAAGGGCTTCTACCTTCTAGCACTTTGAGGGTGCCAAGATTATGGACTTATGGATATAGTAATAACACTAACTAGGCATGAATCAGGACAGAGCCTTAAAGTGACTGACATTCTTCTACAAACTAATTAGACGTACATTCTAGCGTTTGGGACGAAGCCATCAAATTCAGATTCTAATAAAAACACTAACTACTCATGAACACTAGTGTTTGGGATGAAGCCAAAATAGTTACTGTTCTGACAAGAATACTAAGTGCAAATGAACTCTAGCATTTGGGACAGAGCCGCATAAATAGTATTTAACAGTAGTAGATTGAAAATGGCAATCCCACAATGCACTGCAGTAGTTTAGTGATGAAAATGAATAAGTAGATGAGAAGACACATAATGACAAAGCATCTTCTTCTGCTTCTTCTTCTTCCTAGACTATGGCAGTGGCATGAACATCCAACATACTCATCTCATACATCCCTGCCCCCTCTAGTGGTTAGAACTGAATAATAAGTAAAAGTAAATAAATAATTAAAAAGAAAAATGAAAAATAATAGCCTTGTTTATTGCTTTACCCCTAAACATGATATATTTTGGTGTGTTCCACTATTTTAACATGGATATTAATTGGAATTTTTCATACGTAAAAGATGAGGTTCATTAGATGAAGCAGATGAAGCACTATATCCTTTAATCCGATTTGAAGATCTGTTCTAGGTTTTGATGATTATTCTTATTTCCTGCTTTCCCTCTGCTTCTAAATATGTAGTGCAATCAGTGAGCAATCCATGTGATGTCATTAGTGTTGTTTTGTTGGAATTTCATTATAATGTCATTTATGCTTTTGAAATACATATATAAATTTTTGGAGGAAAAAAATAGACTATCTTGGGGTTTGTCCTGTGATGACAAACACCATGTGCTTGCCTTTGTTTTGGTTTCTGCTCTAGTCATAACGCTGTGCCTGTCCCATCATTGGTTTGTTACCTGACTGGTTTCACCTGTATCATGTTTATTACCGAGTACTTGGTATATAGCATGCATTTGTATCATTGGATGTTTAGTATTTGTGTAGCATTTCTTGGTTTGATGTTTACCTACTTGCCATGATTATGGATTTATCTGATATAACCCTTCATCTTAACTCCAACTGTAATTCCTGTGTTGTACATAATTAATATCTCATCAAGCCGCCTGCGAGATGCCTTCACTGCACCACCTGTGTTAACTGAGGATGTCTCGCCACTAGCGTGTGGCTGTTAGCTCCAGGTCCCAGCTGTAATATGAATACACAATTATTATTTATGACTGTTGCGTGATATCTGTGCCTCAGGCTGAGTCTTGTTTTTGACCAGCCTCCAGACGACTTCCCGGACTGACTTCCTGAGTGTGTTGGTTTCCCGATTTCCCAGGTTGCAGAAGTTACTCCACCTTCTCTAACATTGCCAGTCCAAGACCTTCTTCCTGTCCCTTTTGTTGCACTTCAGGATTGTGGTTGTGGTTCCCATGGCAACAACCTCCATGTGCTTATGTTTTGCTTTCTGTTTTAATCTGTTCTACTACCCTCTAATCACATTTCTCTTCTGTTTTTCTGTTTTGAATTTTTCCTTATTATTTACCGTTTTTCTTTCTCCTCTTCTTCCTTTTCCTTCCTTCTTCCTCTTCCTTCCTCCTTTTACCTTTCCTCACATTTCCTTATTTTTTTTATATCATTCCTTCTTCTCCTTCTCATTCCTTCTTTTTGCTTCACTTTCTCGTTATTCTTTTTTCCGTTTCATTTTTTAAAAATAAAATCTTCTTCTCATCCTTCATACTCTCTGCATCTTCTTCTTCTTTTTAACCTCCTTCTTGTGTTTTTTTCTCTTACTCCCCCTTCTGTCTCCTCTTACTATTTCCTTCTTTCGTTCCCTTTTCCTTTCTTCTCTTTCTTCTGCTCTTCTTTTTTCCTCTCCTCTTCTTTCATCTCATTCTTCCACTCCACCTTCAGTTACTTATGCTCCACTTTTTGCTTTTCATTCATCCTTTTCTCTGCTTTGCTTCTCTTTCCTTCTCTTCTCCCCAGGGTGGTTCTTCAACATTCATCATATTTTACTTTTTCCTCCTCCATTCTATTTCTTGTTTTCTTTTCCTTCTCTATTTTACATTCTTCTTCATCTTCTTGATTGGTATTTCTTCATGTGAGTGAGTTTTTTTGGAAAGTAAGTCAAATTTACACGCCAACACACACATACAGATAGATAGAGAGAGAGAGAGAGAGAGAGAGAATTGATTCCCACAGAGTGTTAATTGGTGTTTTGACTCTATAAGGCATTTCCTTCAACTATTCTGTTTTATCGTTCTTTCTTCCGCTCTTTTAATTTTTCCTTCTTCACATCATATTCTTCCTCCTTTGCTCTCCCTTTTTCATTCTTCCTCTCCATCTCATATGTCTTCTGATTCTGCTTCTTTTCTTCTTTCATCTGCTTCTCTTTTTCTTCTCCCCATCTGCCTTCCTTCTTTTCTTCTTGATCATTTCTTTTCAGTGCTTCTCTTTTTTCCACTTCATTCTCATGCAATCTCCTCATTCATCTTCTCACCTTCTTCTCTTCTCTTCTCCATCTTTGTCTTCTACTTGTTCCCCATCTTCTCATTTGTCCTCTCCCTTTTTTAACTTCTCCAACACTTTATGCTCCATCCATTTTCTGCCCTCCTCCTCCTTTTTGATCCTTCTCTTCACCTCCTGATCCTTTCTTTCATTTATTCTCCTCCTGCTATTTTAAAATTCTGTTTCTTCGCCTCATGATAGTCCTTCTTCTTCATTCGTCATCATTTTTACTTCCTGCTTCCTTTTCTTCTTTCTTCTCCTTCTTCTGTTCTTCATTTTCTATCTTCTTCTCATTCTTCCTCTCTCCCTTTCTTTTACTTCTCTAAGGCTATATTCACACTGCAAGCTGGATTGCTGAAATCTGATTTTTTGCTCAGATCAGATTTGCCTATCGTGACGGTTCACATTCATAATTACAAGTGACCTGTATCTAACTTTAATGAGAAGGCGCTTGTTCGGCTTGTGCCAAAATGGTACACATGCGCACAGTGATTTTTCATGAGTCCTGCATCACCAACAACAAAAACATATTTGTGAGACAGCTCATGGTATTAAAACTGCCAATATGGACACGATATTCGCTAATGTATGCATCGCATTTTGCTCTGGAAGACAGTAAACAGCTCATCAGTTGTAGCTCTGCTCCAGTATTATTTTAACTATTATTATTCTATTCTATATTATTCTAACTTGGCTACTGTAGCTTGAATAAATGCTGCAGATAGCAGAGAATAAACTAGACTTTAGCCACAGCCCTTAACCAAACCCTAACCTCAACCCTAACACTTAAAGCTTAATGTTAATGCTAAAAGCATAACTTTTAACCTAAC
Source organism: Parauchenoglanis ngamensis (assembly GCA_030014255.1). Taxonomy (NCBI): domain Eukaryota; kingdom Metazoa; phylum Chordata; class Actinopteri; order Siluriformes; family Auchenoglanididae; genus Parauchenoglanis; species Parauchenoglanis ngamensis. The sequence continues at coordinate 1,583 of JAQMYM010001477.1, read as the reverse complement.
ATGCAACCGCCAAGTACAATTTTTCGAAAGGTAGCACAAACCAAAAGAACACCGTGCTGGCTGACGACGACAATATCAGCGCACATCGCATGTGTACAGGCAAAAAGACGCATGAATTCTGATCTGTGTGTTCTCATTCAGGTCGCAAATTGGATACGTATCGGATTTAGTACCACATATGAAAGTGACTCAAATCTGATTTGAAAAGCTCAGATTTGCGTGTCCACACAGCCCTGAAAAGATCAGACCTGTGTCACATTAAGGCAAAAAATCAGATTTGAGTCACTTCAGCATGGCAGTGTGAATGTAGCCTAACACTACAGTATATGCTCTATTTTTGTTTTTCATTCCACCTCTTTTCCTTCTTCTCCTCCTCTTCCTGCTCCTTTCTCTCCTTTCATTTTCTTTCCTCTTCCGTTTCTTCTTCTCGTGATGCTTCTTCATTTGTTTACAATTCCTTATCTTTTACTTCTCCTCCTTCTGTTCCTGCTTTCTTTTTCTGCTTTCTCCTCTTTCTGTTCATCTATTTTTCTTTACTTTTCTCTTCTCCATCTGCTATTTTAAAGTTCTGTCTCTTCTCATGATGGGCCTTCTTCTATTTTATCATTGTTTATTTCCTGTTTCATTTTCTTCTTTTTTCTCCTTCTTCTGTTCTTTATTTTTACTCCCCTGCTCTATCTTCTTCTCCTGTTCTATCTTCTAGTTTTTTGCTTTAAAAATCTCCTCACGATGATCCTTCTTCTATTTATCACTTGTTATCTTTTACTTCCTGTTTTCCTTTTCTTCTTTCTTCTCCTTCTCCTGTTCATCTCTTTTTCCCTCCTCTTTTCTCCTCCATCCACTATTTTAATATTCCCTGCTCCTCATGATGGTCCCGCATCTATTTAACATTCGTCATCGATTATTCACGTCCTGTTTCCTTTTCTTCTTTCTGCTCCTTCTTCTGGTATTCATTTTTAATCTGCTTTTTTTTCTTGTTCTGGAGCTCATGAGAATGAGCTCCTTGTTGCCATAACACCGGCACTCATTCACCTTCATTACCCTGTCATTTTTTTCTCCCTCTTCTTTGGGAGTTCACCGTGGTGCATTCAGGAGCTCTGTGTTCATTACAGTTCACTTTAACAATACGCTAATAAGAGCCGCGGTGAAGAACCTGAGGCCATGTGCATGCAAACTCTCAGCATTTTCTTTCCACTTTTCATATGCTGATGAATACAGAGACAGCGTGTTATTGTAGAAGGCTATAAATATGGATTATAATCAGTGTTTTTAGGAGCTGACAGGGTTAGGCTAACTCTAACCCTAACCCTAGGGAAGACAATGCATCTCTACAGAAAGCATCGCTCCCTTTACAGCTCATTTAAAGACATTTAAATCTGGTGCGAAAGAAATTCCAGTTATATTAATTATAACAATAATTTTTTTCAATTAATTGCATATAGAAAAAAAACTTTCCAGAAAAACATTATAGGTACAAAGAAGCTATGTAACTTTACCCTCCTGGAGGGTGGAGGAGGAAAGGGAAAAAAGGAGGAGGAGGAGAGGGGGATGAAAAGAAGGAGGAGGAGGAGAGGGGGATGAGG
>JAQMYM010001467.1:0-16659 GCA_030014255.1 Parauchenoglanis ngamensis | reverse complement strand
CAGTGCTGGGATTTGAACTCACAACCTTCCGATCACTAGTCCAATGTCTTAACCACTGAGCTACCACTGCCCTATATTTATATATTATATATATATTATATATTATATAAATATTTATATATTTCTGTTTTAAATAGAATTAGGATAAAACACATCATATATTTATGTAAATATATTTTGAAATATATTGAATAAATATATTAAAATATTCAACCACTTTTTAATATTTTTTATGTATTAGACATATGTAAATATATTTTTATTGGAAATATTTACATATATTTATTTCCTTTATATATAAATAAGTTTCTCCATCTATGTAAATATATCAATTTGTAATATCTGTGAATATTTGAATTCCTGGTATTTGGTAACACCTTAGTTTTCAGTATATGTAAATCTATTTTGAAACACATATTGGAATATTCATTTTATACTCCTTTTTAGTATATTTTACATATATGTAGATACATTTAAATGTTTTCATAAAATATTTTCTCATGTATTCCCACTTTTTGTAAATAAATTAGGTGTCCATATTTGTAAATATTTTCATTTTATATAAATTTATAAACTTAGAATTTCACCTTCTCCCCATAAATCGAACAGTCAGCAGGCATTAAAAATTTCACACTTTCCAGACTTAAAAATATTAAAAATAAATAAATAAACTTAAAATAAATAAACTTAAAAATATGGATCCTGTGGACATAATCTAAATTTGCTTGGATTTGAACAATGCATTCAGGAGTTACCCCGCAAACAAAGAAACATTCCAAGTGTGTCCCATAAAAGTCCTCTCTGAACTGAATAATTTATTTTTATTTTTATTTCTCTTCTTCTCATTATTATTATTATCATTATTATTATTAATATTATTATTATGAAGTTAGGTGAAAAATCATATCTTAGTAACCTACTAATAAAGAAAATATTTATATAGATTGAATTGCTTTATTAAAGATCATAAAGATTCATGTAGATTGAATTTCTTTATTAAATTATTAAAATACAAAAGTATACACTGTATCAGTAAAAGGGAGACAGGGGGTAGTAAACAGTTGTTTAAATATTCTCAATTGTCCAACTGGTTCCATCCCTATCTGAGGTAAGTGCCGCCAACTTTCTACCCAGTGTTCGACGTCCTGGTCTGTTACAGTGGCAATTAGTCTCTTTCTTCTGACAGGAGCTATACTGACAAAAATATGACCATATATTTACATTAAGGTAACAAAAAAGAATTATTTTTTAATTATTAGTCTTACTCTAATTGCGTCTTTACAAATATTAAAGAGGACATATTATAATGCACCATGTGATATTTTTACTCTGGGGCTCCACAAATTTGGATATACATAACTGTGACTTTAAAAAAAACTAACTACTGGGTAATGGGTGTTTTCAATCATTTTAAAGGCTCACCCTTCCCACAATCCAATAAATTAGTTTTTGTTACAAAAGCACACTTCTTGCTAGCTCTCTGTGCAGCAAAATCTCAGCAAATTGACTCTTATTTTATCTAGCCACTGTGAAAGCTGTATTTTTTTTCCTTACTGCTTTTTACTGTACATTATTCTTGAGAAAATAGTTTAGGACTGTGAAATGTAAAAACTGAATCAGGAAAAGGTTGATTGTCTTCACTCATATAAACAATTACTGAAACAATTACTGAAAACAACAGATTTGAATGTTGTGTTAGTGAAAAATATAGTTAGGGTGACCATATTTTGGTTTTCAAAAAAGAGGACACCTTAGCACACACGCATTTGTGAGGGGTTTTTTTTTTGGGGGGGGGGGGGGTATACAAATTTGTCAACACAGTCAGGGTGATCTGATCAATGAGCTTTATTGACCCTAAAGAACATCGTGGCCTCTAGGCCTAGATTGCACTGAACATTTTTAACTTTTTCACAAAATATTTCAGAATATAACTTGTTCTGGCCAATATTGTCCTTAATGGAAAAAAAAACAAAGCACATTTCTTATACAAGAGATTTGAAAACAAAAAAATGTTCAGAAAATAGGAACTCCTGGATTAGACACATTTTAGTCATCCTGAGGTGGCTGGGTATATTTTCCTGAGGACTGGATCTTTCCTAATAGCTGGGCATTGCTCATAACATAAGTATGAAAGTCCTTGCATGTCAGATGCTTTAAGTTGTATTGGGTGCACAGGATCTGCTTCAGTGAGTCAACACTCAAGTGATTCCTTTCCTTGGTCCATTGTGCTTGCATCAGGGAGAAAACTCGCTCCGTATTAGCGTTGTGAGCAGGTATGGCAAAAAAAAAAAACTGGGCCATCTTCAGCAGCTCTGAGTGAAAATCAATGCTCTTTGACCTCTCAAAATATTTGGTCCACTTCTGGTGAGACTTAAGACCAGTGAAATCTCCATCAGACTTTGCATGTCATGCACTCAGCCTCCCATGCATCGTGACAGAGATGAAAGCACGGGGATTTTTTTTTGCAAATCGTCAGTGAAATTATAATGGCGTTTCGGCATTTTGCACTGCAGATATCGAGTGCCATGTGCTTGTTGTAACCAAGGAAACCGGTGCTGTTGGCAGTGATTGGTGCTACTTGCGGTGCTGACCAATTAATTTTTTTTAAGGTTAAGACGAACAACCAATGACGGTTGTGCTACCTTGCTCAACCTCCCCCCTCAGCTCACATATTTCTTGGATCCACTAGCACGAGTGGAAGTGAATAGGCATATAGGATAGTGACTAGTTTATGAGAGATGCCCATGACGTGACGAATGTTTAGGCAGCTCAAAATCTCGGACAATTCTAAAACCCCGGCCGGACGCAATTTCCAGGTCTCAAAAAGAGTACATGTCCGGGGAAAAGAGGACGTCTGGTCACCCTAATATACGTAGTATATAATCATAGTTTAAGGCTAAGCTTTAATGGTGGCATGCTATTTTCTGCTCTGTAGGTAATGTATAATTGATGTGAGAGGTCCAGGTTTAGCAGCCTTTTGGCATATTAAACCATTACAAACATGATTTATGGCATGCCTTGAACCAAGTAAGGTATGAATTATTCCTCTGCATTTAACCCATCCAAGCAGTGCACACATACCCAGAGCTGTGGGCAGCTCTATGCTGCAGTGCCTGGGGAGAAATGTTAATATATAGGGAAAACAGGAAGAAAACACAGTATTATGGTTAACTCTCATTCACAGGTTTCATGTAGGTGTTGATACCCCTCTTTGATTGGTATATGCTCTGTTCATATCTGTACAGGATATTATATATTAGATCACATATACATTGGTAGTGGAATAAGAGTTTTGTAGGAAAAATTCTTGTTAAATGAATTGTTTTGCATCCTGATGGCATCCAAACAAGCCAGATATGCCACACGTTATGTATTACCAATTCTTCTGATGTCATCTTCAGTCATTTCTTGTAAATTCTAAGTCTGATTTGGGAAAATAATCTGACACTTTACTTGCTGCTTCGACAGCACTGATATTAGTTAAGAAGAAGAAGAATCATAATAATAATAAAGTTGTTTGTATAGTGCTTTTCAAGCGAGGTGGCACAAAGTGCTTTACATCATAAAATAATATAATAAAATATATTACAATAAAAGACATTCCAGAAAGATAGAAAAAGAAAAGGAATATCTGAATAAAGCATTAAAAATATATTCTTAAAAGGAGAACAAAATTACACTTACATAAAATGATAGGGTTAAATTAAAATAAAATCTAAATAAAACAAATAAAATAAAATATAAAACTATCTAAGAACTCTAGTTTAAAACATCAACAAAATTGAAACCACAAAATACTGAATGGTAAAAGTTTTTAAGTTTTTTTTGTGTGTTTATGGGTAAACTGTTCCAAAGTGTAGGAGCTAACACAGAGAAAGCTTTATTGCCCTTACTCTTTAGTCTCGACTTTGGAACAGTAAATAAACCTTGGTTAGAAGATTGTAGAGGTCTCATTGTTTGATATTGAACTAATAGTTCAGATATATATACTCTGGAGCCAAACCTTGTAAAGCTTTAAAAGTGATCAAAAATATTTTAAAATAAATTCTGAATTTAACTGGTAGCCAGTGACGTGACCCCAAAATTGGGGTAATATGCTCGTAAAACCCTTGATCTTGTAAGTAGCCTGGCTGCCACATTCTGTACCAACTGAAGATGAGCAACTGAAGAGCTATTCAGTGATGCAAATAAGGCATTGCAATAGTCTAAGCGCCATGAAATAAAAGCATGAATAACTTGTTTGGTATCCTTTGAGGAAAGAGGTCCTATAATTTTCACAATATTTCTCAGTTGATGATATCCAGATTGTACCAGTTTATTAACATGTGTTAAAATTTAAGCTGGAGTCAAAGATCACTCCAAGATTCCTAGCTATTGGTTTAATATTATGTGCCAGTTAACCTATGGGCTATATTAAGTTGTGGGCCAATTACTAAAATCTAGTAAAATTGTTTGGAGCCAGAGACAGGTAAAGCTGTAAATCTCCAATATAACGATGAAAATTAATGTCATATTGCCGGATGACATGGCCAAGAGGGAGCATAAAGAGAGAAAATAAAATTGGACCTAAAACTGAGCCTTGAGGTACCCCACATGAAATCATGGTGGAAGAAGAAACCTCCTCACCAACAGCAACTGAGAACATTCTATTACATAAATATGAGGAGAACCAGACCAGTGCAGTTTCTGATAATCCTACCCATTGCATAATCAGTAGTATCAAATGCAACACTTAAATCTAGGACAATTAACAAAGAGACATTCCCAGCATCTTCACGCATTAAAATATCATTTGTAACCCTGAGGAGAGCTGTTTCTGTATTGTGTTTGTTTCTGAAACCAGACTGAAACTCCTCAAATATGTTATTATGCACTATTACTTCCAGAATTTGCATTGCAATGACTTTCTCTAACACTTTTGACAGAAATGGGAGTTTGGAGATGGGCCTGTAATTATTTGGGTCTGAATGGTCAAGGTTAGGTTTCTTGAGCAGGGGCTGTACCACAGCTCTTTTGAAATAGTCACTACCACACACAGAGGTTCAGTCTCTGGGGCAGGTGGTTGGTGAAGGTTGGTAAAGAGCAATTAATAGGACCCAACAGTTCATCCCCTGGATGCAACTGAGAATCATTCAGGTGAGAGAGGGGACAAGAAAGGCATAAAGCAAGAGGTTGGGCCATTCATGAGCTAGGGCATCCTCGCCTAGGGATCCTGGCTCATCCAGTTCCACAAACCAAGTTGGGCACAATGACAACTGCTGGGTTGTGAACAGATCTACCTTTGCTCTTCCATATCATCTGAGGCAACATTTCCCTCCACGTAGCCCTCCCTGAGAGAAGAAGTCCGCTGTGCAGTTTGTGAACCTTGGAATATGCTCCGCTCTGAGAGATAGGAGATGCATGTCTTCCCAGATGAGAAGCTTCTATGTCAGAGCCAGACAACACCTGGAACACATGCCCCTCTGAGAGTTTATGAAGAACACCAGTGATTTTTTTTTTTTGTCAGTCCATATCAGCACATGCTTCCCTGTTAGCTGTGCTTTAAAGTGACAGCCAAACTGCCATCAATTCTAGCAGATTTATATGCTGTGAGCACAGTCCCTGATGGTACCCCACACTCTCTGATGGTTCCATATCCCTCCCCATCCTGACAGCGACAGGGGGGGTCCTGTCGCTTGTAGCAAGAGACTTTGCTGATGCCACGGCATTAGTATCCTGACACTACTCTGAAATGTGGATGGTCTTGTATTTGTGTTTTTTTTTTTTATTTGTGTTCCAATGTTGCTGCAGCTAGAAAGCAGGGTCAAGCTAGTTACATTAAACATGCTCTAAATGGGGGCTGTTGTAGAGACTGATATGATATGTGATAAAACATAAAAAAATGTGTATTTTGTACATCATGGCTCCTTAATAAAACATATTTATAAAAATGGAAAAAAGAATCATTACATGTAATAAAGCCTGAAAAAGATCAATAGAGTACATGTGTTAATGGACATGCAGTAATTCTGTCTCTCTAAAATACATAATGTATATTTATTTATTTATGCATTTGTATTGTGCATTTGACAGAGTACAAAAAAGCGCTAACCATAATTTGTTTTCTTTTATGTGCAGATAGCAGCTCAGGGTCTGGGGATGGAGGTAAGATTTTTTTTTTTTAAGTTCCAGGAACACCCAGTCACATTGCTAAGGCTTCCTTGTTTATGCTTCAAAACAAAGAAACTGCAGGAAGCATAAAGAATAATATAAAATAGTATAGTATAATGTACTATAATATAATATTATATAAAATAGTAGTGGGTGGTATGGCCATAAATTTAAATTATGGTAAAGTTTGAAATTCTCATAGTATAAGTGTATATACACTATATGGACAAAAGTATTGGGATGCCTGACCATTACACCAACAGGGACATTAATGATATTGCATTCAAATACATAGACTTTAATATGGAGTTGGTAGCCCCTTTGCAGCTATAACAGCTTCCACTCTTCTTGGAAGGCTTTCCACAAGATATTGGAGTGTTTCTGTGGGAATTTGTGCCCATTCATTCTGTAGAACATTTATGAGGTCAAGAACTGATGTTGGACGAGAAGGCCTGGCTCGCAATCTCCGTTCCAATTCATCCTAAAGGTGTTCGATGGGGTTGAGGTCAGGACTCTGTGCGAGCCAGTCAAGTTCTTCAACCCCAAACTCATCCAACCATGTCTTTATGGACATTGCTTTTTGCACTGGGGCACAGTGATGCTAGAATAGAAAAGGGCCTTCCCCAAACTGTGTCCACAAAGTTGGAAGCATAGTGTTGTCCAAAATTGCTTGGTATGCTGAAACAGTAAAATTGCCCTTCACTGGAAGTAAAAGGCCTAACCCAAACCCTGAAAAACAGCCCCACACCATTATCCCTTCTCTACCAAACTTCACAATTAGCACAATGCAGTCAAGCAGGTAACGTTCTCCCGGCATCTGCCAAACCCAGACTCAGACTGCCAAACAGAGAAGCATGATTCCTCACACCATAGAAAATGTTTCCACTGCTCCACAGTCCAGTGGTGGTGCTTTACACCACTCCTTCTGAAAAGCCATCCAGAGTTCTAGCTGCCTGTGGTCCTAGTACAAGTACTTCTATCTTGATAGAATTAAAAGAAAGGAAGTTACATCCAGTGATTAATGTCATTTACATATACCATATACCTAACTTTATTATGCGGGTGTAATCTGGCATCTGGCTTTGCTAAGACAAGCAGCTGTGTGTCATCGGCGAAACAGTGGAAGCTAAGACTTTCTATTCTATCAAGAACAACAATCAATGGTGTCAAAATGTCTGCACTAAGGGTCAAGCAACACAAGCAAAGAGACACAACCCTGTTCAAAAGCCAGTAGCAGGTATTTACTACTTTAACAAGCAATGCTATGATGAGGATTATATCCTGAGAGATACTCAGGTTTCCTCTAGGTGTTTTTTCAGTAGCGGATGTAAAGGGTTTTGTTGTGTAATGGGTTTTGCTGGCGGTTGGAGTAAATATCAATAAGTAATTAAAAACATATGAAATAGTTACAGTGTCATTCACAAAAATTAAATATCACAATACTTGAACACATTAATGTCTAAAAGCATTTCATAATTTTAAAGATTCAGTTTAACATCAAATCAAAATATTTACATTTACAAAAACTTTATAAAATTATACAACACTAACTGGGAGCAGACAAGTAGATTGTGACAATTTATCATGCTATGGTGAGATGATAAATTATTATATCATGATATAATATCATATTGCCAAGCTCTATTATTATTCTTGGACACATTATAATTAATAAGTAATTTTATTTTAGTTTTAAGTAATAAGTAAAGTTAATTTTATTAGTCTTCGTTTTCTCGCAATTCTCCTCCTTTCTGCCCTCTCTCCTTCTCCACTCTGCTATTTCTATTCCATTTCATTCCTGCTCCACTTACCTCCATTACACCAGCCTGTCTACTTGTCTAATATGGTTACAATTGAGAATTAATAATGTTAGATGACTCGCATCACATATATTGTATCATGCAACCAGTAAGAACGTTAAAATATTGTTGTAGCCACCACTAATTTTATGCTTTAGAGCCAAATAGCAGTTCTTACCCTTCAAAGCTTTGGGGCAGAGCTAAGCCCCTACCTAGCTAAAGTAATGTTACCAGACTATTGTCATCATGGACATCAGGCATCTTTCTCTTCTTTTAGAAATATTTTAACAAATTCATCTGAAAATGCAATCAGGAATATATTAATACATAACTTATATAAATATCCTTGACTGTAATTTTACTGACATGTATAAAACTTCATCACATTTCATAATATTATGAAGCAGCAGTGGCAATAATTTTGCAGCAGAAGGTATAACAATGAATTCTGTGGCCTTTGAGTTCAGTTCTGTGAAATAGCCCTAAAACAGTCCTGACACTTGCATGCAGAGTTGGCACAAAGAGACAGGCATTGTTGTGTGCCAATGAGGGAACTAGTCATGAAAGTGTGAGTAGAGCTTCGTGGGGCTTTGTATGAAGTGTATGCATGCATGCCAAGGCATGCTGGGATTTTGGAAATTTTTAAAAATATTTGGCACTACAAATTTTCATGCCAGTGGCGTGGCTAATGTGCAACCTATTCACAACAACTGCATGACATTGAGTGTCAGTGCATGTCATTGCATGGGAATTTTTGGCAATATAAACAACTATGGAACGCAATGGCATGTAATGGCCTTCATACGCAAGTGCATACATTGCACATAGATTCCACACGGCAAGCAGTGGCTTGCCAAAAGTAACGGCATCATTTCAGTCGACAACTGATCAGATTGTCTATGCTCACGTCTTCTGGTCAGCCAGTCTCTGATCCACACCGCTTTGAATGGATTTCAATTACATTCGCATGGAAAAAGCGAAACTCCACATTCTGCTTTTTCCTAACACCCAAAATTCCAGAGGATGCGACTCAGTCTACGTCTATTTTAGACAAATCACACCTTCATTCATGAGTCCACCTTAATTTTGAACTTGCGCACGGTGGGCATGGTCTGAGAGTGTAGAGGTGAACGTGCATAACTGAAAGGTGGATAGCGCACAGAATCTGACTTATGCATGAATGGGAGAATTTGGCCCTTAAGGTATTGTAATAACCTAGTCAAGTTATAAATTGATAGTCAGTTCATGCTCAAAAGCCAATGTGGATGAAATAAATAATTCTGCAAAGATTATTGTACCAGACTTCCATCACAGCAATGTGACACTTGTATCCAGTTATTGGAAGCATGGGTTGCAGTTGTTGCTGCTGAAGCTATCACAACCAGATATTAGCATATCCATTGTCCTTTAATAAATGAAAAGATAGTTTTAAAATGACTATTGGACAAGTTTTAATTTATTTTAGGTTTTCTGAAATTTTGAAAAGGATCAAAAATATATATACACACACTTAGATTATGAATTCAGTGATGCTAAATGTTCCAAAATGCCTGTTCACTAACTTAATGATCAATTTCTTCCTGTAAGTAATCATGATTGCCTGACTGCAGCTGGTAGTATCTCTGTGCCAACATAAAAAGTGGTTGTTTGACTCACAGCACTCATTGCACTGACCAACACACACAACAATGTGGGAAAGTCCAAGGACCTCAGTGTAGATCTTAGAAAGAAGCCCCTGCTCCAAAAACGGACACCTTCAAGCTTGACTAAAGTTTGAAGGGAAAGGAAAATATTATGGTCAGATGAGAAAAAAGATTGAGTTGTTTGGCCACAATGACCAGAGGTACAGAGGAACATTGTACCAACAGTTGAGGATGGTAGTGAAAGCATCACGCTCTGGGGCTGTTTTGCTGCCAGTGGAATTGGTGCATTTCACAAAGTGGATGTAATGAAGAAGAACCTCAGAATTCTTCAACCTATTCTCAAACCATCAGCCATTCATAATCTAAGTGGGTGTACATATATTTTGACCCTGTATTTATTATTTTAACGCTGTGTTGATTTCAGAAAACCAAAAATAAATTAAAACTTGTGTACCTAATCCTTGTTTTTTTCTGAAAGATGTATGTTATACAAGCATTCTGCCATAGAAAAAGAACAGTCCAAAGAAGTCGCTAAAAGTCAAATACTAAATAGTAAAACTAATAATACTAAAAGCCATGACATTCATGTCCAGATGGAATGTACCCTGTGACAATGAGTATGGTGGTAAACTCTCAGTAACATGGTAACATGGCTGATAGTATGACAGGCTAATGTCTATGTGTGGTGCATATCATATAGATTAATTTATAGGTTTTATCCAGCTGAATAAAATAAAAATGAAATAAGACATTAGACATTAAAATAGAAATTTCTCTTCTTTATCCTTGTACTGTTGTCACAAAAATGATTTACTGAGTTTTGTTAACTTTTTAACATTACATTTGGATTTTAGGTTACGTCAAATGTATTTTGAACAACAAGGCCAATTTTTAGCTGAGCAAGTGTATGGGATAAATATATGTTTATATTTATGTTTGTATGGGATAATATATGTTTGAAGGAGTCTGAAAGTAAATAAATGTTTGGTTGCATATTCTTTGCTTGCAATAACTGCATTATGCAGGTGATGCACTGCCACCACCAAACTGTTGTGTTTTTCTTTTGTGATGCTATTCGAGGCTTTTTTGTTTAGGAGAGTTTCTCCCTTCAGTTTTCACCTCAAGAAGGTGAAATCCTACTGTTAAGATCTGGTGATTGACTCTTTCACTTTGCACTTTTTCCCTGATGAAGTTCTTTTTTGTGCTGGACTTCTGCTTCTCCCATCATGAGTTATAAAGATTATTGCGCTATTCCAGAAGCAGCAAAGTATGCCCAAGCTATTACACTACCTTCGCCATGTCTGACCGATGAACATGTATGTTTTGCATCATGAGGAAATCCTTTTTATCACCTTGGTAAATTTAAATGTGGGTTCCAAAACTTTTGTGGCTTCTCTCTGTATGTATTTTTTTTGTGAATTCCAATCTGGCCTTCCTATACTTACCTCAGATGAGTAGTTTACATCTTGTGGTATGGCCTCTATATTACTGCTCTTGAAGTCTTCACCTGTCCTACCCTGTGGAGGTTGTTGATGTCACCGACTGACGTTTTTGGGTTTTGCAACAGTTTGGTTATGTCAGTGGATTGCCAGATTAATGCAGTTATTGCAACAGGAGATATACAACCGAATACTAAGTGTTATTTACTTTAATTTACTTTAAGACTATCTATTTTAATACTTTTGTTCACCTAAATATTGGCTGGTCTCCCACCAAAAGTGCCATGTTCTCAGTTGTTTAGAGAAAGTAGAGAAAACTCCTGGCATTTGGATTTCAAGGTTATATCAAATCAAAAGTCATACCACCCACTACTAACAGCTAATCGTTTCATCTGTGCTGATCAGGTTCGTGATTATATGATAACCCTGTTTAATGAAATTTCTGGTTCCTGATGTTTTGTAGATGATGAAGGATCAGGTACAGATACAAGCAAGAAACTCACTAAATGCAGCAACTGCAAATATGGTGCTGAATGTGATGAGGATTCAGAAGATGAAGACTCGTAAGTATCTGATTTATTCATAAGGGATTTTGTAGCTTTTTTCGGTAAAATGTTTGCCTTTACAAGCCCATATAGAAAATGTGTTAATCCATGTTCACATCCAGTTATTTAAATAATTTGTATATTATTTTTTAACATTTTATTATTATTATTAAAATTACAGAAACTTGATTTGTTATAAAGTATATAACAAATTTAATATATATTTATATTTAATATATTTACATGAATTCTCATGATGGTAATGCCTCTCTGATCAGAACCCATGTGGTGAAATGTTAAACTTCTGTGCAAGCCACAGATTGTAAATAACCAGAACTTCAAACACAAGGTTAGTCACTGGTATCAATGGTAGCTGTCCTTCCAAGTAATGTTTATTCAGTGTTTTCCTGATTCAGTTGTGATAAAGCAGTTGAAGAAGCAAAAGCTCAGGCATTGGGGAGGCCACAGAAGAGACATTTGGGTGGCTCCAAAGATGTTCTGGTAAATGGTGCCAGCACTTCAGAAAGGGGAGATGAGACCTTGCCTTTGTATCTCCAGTGGTGCTCACTTCAGGAGCCAGTGCCAGAAATCTCAGGTGTTGTGGAGTCCATCTCTGAGGTTACTAGCAAGAAACAGTTATAGTTACCAGACATGATTGGTGGTGGAGATTTGCCTAGAGATGTTGAATGCATTGAACAAGGTTGAGATTGTGTGGTAAATACCACCTCGTCAATGATGCAGGGTCCATTTGTGGCAGTGCCCTTGGACTGGTAACAGGGATGATGTTTTTTTAAAGGGGATGAGAGGGTGTGTTCCAGATATATGGGAATCACAATCCTCCTAGGAAAAGTCGGCAGAGCCAGATGCCACTGGTTAGGGAAATGGGCACCAAAACTTGTGCATGAAGAAGCAGAAGTGCAAAAAGCAGGTGGGCATGTGTGCTAAGCTAAATACTTACCCTAGCCACATCAATCCCCCTCTTTACAATTTGTCCATCAACAATAAGATGGAATACCTCTGACTACAGCTGTCAGTGAACTCTGAGACTGCTGCATTTTTCTTTTTATGGTGGCTCAATGGCTCTGGGAGCAGCCATTCAGCCAGTTGACTGAATTACACATCACACTGACCAGATAGCTGGCTGGTTTGTTCTGAACTCTTTAACTAATATTTTTAACATTTGATTTACACAGTATGTCTAATATTTGATGGTGCAAAATATATCTTATTGTGAGACAAAGGTTAATAAAACAAAAATGCAGACATTTGTTGATTGTATAAAAATTCCCCCTCCCTCCTGGGTTAATATTTGGTAGAATCATCTTGGCAGCAATTACATCCATAAGAGTTCTGGGATATGTCTTGGAATGGGCTTTGCATGTCTGGATCTTGATAGTTTTGCTCATTCTCTCATTTTCGTTGGCCTTGGCACCAGACAAACTTTGTTGAACAGGACTTTAGACATTGCTAGAATGTTGGACATTGGTATAAACACACCCTGAATCAAAATGGTGTCATACAGAGTTGACAATTTATTTATTGCAAGCTGCTCTGATCGTCACACACACTGATCACAATTCAGGCATGAAAAAACTCATGGATGGCATTACAACAAAGGGCAAATGTGCAGTTAGACTGTTTCTCTTAACAGTTTACTATAAACGAGTCAAGGCTGAATGCAAGCCAAAAATATAATCAGGCAGTTGCAAAAGCATAGATTCCAAACCCAATTGTATGATGTATGATTGTATGAATTGTATGACTGTATGATTATACAGTCTCTGATTCACCAAAACCTAATTCAAGAAGGTCACGTGTATTCATGGGCATATACACTTATACTTTAGTGCTCCTCAAAATTTAATACAAGGGACAAAAGTATAGAATGAAGTAATGGTTAGTCCTCATAATTTGGAAAATAAATGAATGGAACAAAAGGAGGAGATTGAGTTTCTGCTATGGTCCCATTTGTAAATCAAGCAACCCCAAGTCAGGTTGTAGCCCTTGGTTTGGGAATCCCAGGTCTAGCTGCTGTGCTAAACATGCATCCACAGATGGGGGTGCCCTTTCATTAATATACTTTTACCGGAAATGGGCCCTTCAGACAACCCCAACACAACTTCATCCCTCAACAAATAACATGGGAATTCCTCTCATGCCAAAAATTTGTTCCACTATATGGACAAAAGTTTGTGGACACCTGAGCATAACACCACTATGTGGTCCTTCCCCAGACTGTTGGCATCACACAATTGTCATTGTCGGATGTCATTTTATACTGTGGCATTACAGCATCCCTTCACTGAGAGGTCCTGTTCCAGTATGACCGTGCCCCTGTGCACAAAGCGAGCTCCAAGAAGATATGGCTGAGTGGTCAGCACAGAGCCCTGACCTCAACCTACTTGTTCATATAGTTTAGGTGATGTGTGCAACCAAGCTATCCAGTGGACTCCAGCACAACTTCACTAACCTAGACATCAGAAACACTCAAGTGACTGCAGAGCAGGTAAGGAGCAGGCTCAAGTCAGGTAAGGCCAGATGGTGTCAGCCCTAGAGTACTCAAAGCATATACTGCCAGTTCTGTGGCATACATGCACCACATATTCAATCTGGACCTGAACCTAGAGAGAGTAACAGTGTTGTGGAACACATCTTGTCTTGTTCCTGCACCTAAAAATGGGTACATTTTAAAGATTACAAACCAGTCGTGTTAACCTGACTTTGTGAAGACCGTAGAGAGAGGCTATTTGGTTCTGGCATATCTATGACCTCTGGTGATGCCATCAGTGGACCCCTTGCAGGAGAGATGTTGAAGTGAATGATGCCATTATCTACTTACTTCATCAAGCTTATACTCACAAAGTTGCTCCACAGATCCCCATAGGACAACATTACTATTGCTATCAAACTCTAGAATGCCTCCCCTTCTGTCACAGTGAGCTGGAGTACTGAGGCTGGGCAAGAGTGTTGCTGCACTACAAACACTTCTGCACTGTCCTGCACTCTTCACCACTGTCACTGCAAGAAAATTTTAACAGGTAAACTTATAATCCAGTAAACTGTAGCTTGGTTGTTGTTAATTTCACAATACTCAGTAAGAATCTAGAAGGCCAAATTGGAATTTGCAAAGAAATAGTGAGAAGAGCCACAAAAGTTCTGAAACATTTTTATGGATTGATGAGACCAAGGATAACCGCTACCAAAGTTGACCTAATGTAAAGGCTAAAGTGTGAGAAATAATGCATCTGATCCAAAGCATATAGGGAGAAATGGGTGGCATACTCTCTCCCTTGTCAATTGCAACTAGCCACGGCATGGCTATCACCTTCCTCTGAAAGTGTTATGCCGTCTCCTGCTGTTGCATGTACAGCAGCCCAGAAAGATGCGGTCAGCTGCTGTCACATGCCTTGGCGGTAGCATGTCTATGGAAGCTTTCGCTCTCCCTGGTTGGTAGGGGAGAGTCATCTGGTGAGTAGGAATTGGCCATGACTAAATTAGTCATAAATAATAAAGATTAAATAATGATTCTATGAAAGTCCTATTGACATAGATCTGAAGTTTTTTCATTTTTATATAGCAATTTTATCATACAATTAACTTTTCTGGGAAGCAATAAAATCTCATGGCTTTCACAGGTATTAACGGGATTCTTTTGGCCAAGTCCAGTCCTATTGTATAATATTCCTTAGCTTTTTTGTTCATAACTAGGTCCCTTATTATTCCCAGACTATCCCACATGAATCTCCCTTTAATAGTACATGTTTGTTCTTCTTCTTTTTCTACTCTTTATAATTTTTGCTTAGTCTATCTTCATGAGACTTATTTGTCTGTAGTTATAGTGTATTCCCTTCTAGGTCTTTGATGTTTCTATATATTTATTTTCTCTTCTCTTTTTTAACATCTTGTTCACACTTTGTATATTCTGAGAAAAGTTTGTGTCCATTCCAGCTTATATTTGGGCACTCAAGAACACTTCAATTATTCGCTTTAATTCTTCTTTAACATAACTAAGTTTATTTTCTTCTTTTTTCATTTCTATTAGATTTGATTGTAATACTATTTACTCCATCATTAATTTTTGATAATATTAATTCTTCTGTTTGTTCCATTTTTTATACCATCATTTGAAATTTGAACTTATTCTAGTCTGGAAGATGCCCTATCATTCAGTGTTTGCTTTTGTTAATACTTTTAATTGTGTAATCCTTTTAATTTCATTTTTTACTTCTAATATGTTTGTTCTTGAAACATTTAATATTTACTTTCCAAAATCCTTTTGCTTCATTTATGCCCATTTTTAATTTGACATTCATGCAGAGATGGTCTGAATCAACAGCATATTCAGTTTTATAGCTTATTAGATTAGATGATAAATCAATCAATTCTTGTTTTTACTTTATCAATTCAAGTAAACTAGTTTTATGTGGATAAACTCTCTAAATGTATCTTTCAATTTGTTTTTATCACATATGCTTTTTAATAATTTGTCATGTCTGGTAATGGGTATGTCTTTTATGTGTGAGGGATTGTTTATCAGTAATCGTGTTAAAGTTGCTACAGATGATTATTTCATACATTTAACAGATCTTGTAGTTCTGCACTTTTGACTGTTCACTGTCTATCATTCACACTTGTGTCTAACCAAAGAGCTGTTGCACATTCACTTAAAACAGGTCCTGGCAGATAGCCTCACATGTCCTTTCAGATCTGTAGTGTTTAAGAACTGATGAATAGAATCGAATTTCAAGAAAAAGAATTAGGTACCCAGTACCAGGTATTTTCTTATTGGTTCTAATTTGGGTTCCCAACCCTACCCTTTAGATATAACCGCTTCCCCTTCAGTCCACAACGTTTTTTTCTCACTTAAGTCCTGTGGAGTTGTTGCCTTAATTCTTGCACACACATTATATGGAATTTTTTTATGTCAGTATTGTCAGAACTTTTTGTTTCTGTTCTTTTCTGATTTAATACCCTTTAAATTTATAGTTAGATAGATAGAACTTTATTAATCCGGGTTAAGGTTCCTCCGGGAAATTCAGTTTCCAGTAGCAGCACACTGGCAGACAATTTAAACAAGAATTAT
>JAQMYM010001392.1:0-16667 GCA_030014255.1 Parauchenoglanis ngamensis | reverse complement strand
CCATATTATGTCAACAACCGCTCAACTAAGTAAAGAGAAACAACAGTCCATCATTACTTTAAGACATGAAGTGTCTTAAAAAATAAAGAAAAAAACATTGAATTAGAAGGAGTGTCCAAACTTTTGACCGGCAGTGTATATAAATGTATAAGAATTAACTCTATTGGGAAATATGAGCCGCAGAAATAAAGTAAATGAACCCACAGAAATGTTTTGTGTCACTGTGTCAATAGAGTGATTTACATTTGAGCTTATTACATTAAACAGTGTAGTGAAGCTTGAGGCAAGAGAACAGTTCAGGCAGGTTAAATTGAGAATGTTCTGTAAATGTTTAGGGTAAAAGCTTTTGAGGAAAAGCAGGCATAAGTTATGTTGCCTTTCCATCTGTAAATATGTGCGGCATTGATCCTGTAATCGTCTTCAAAGATGGAGGAGGAACCATGAACATGAACAAATGAAGCAAATTAAAAAAACTAATTCTATCAGAAATGTAGGCTGTAGCACATTTAAACACTCTAAGACATATATCCATGTAACGGTAATCTGGGTGCCAATAATAATAATAATAATAATAATAATAATAATAATAACCACTGTGTGTGTGTGTGTGTGTGTGTGTGTGTGTGTGTGTGTGTGTGTATGAGAAAGAGAGAGACGAGGAGGCAGGGGCGGGGGTAGGGGTGGTGGTGGTATGGTTGGGGAGATTTACTGGGCTTAGTTAAAGGCCAAAAATTAAAAAACAAGATTGCCTCTCCCTCACTTACCTCCCTACTGACACGCACACATGCCTGTACACAAGAAGCTTAATGCAGTACAAGCCTTATCAGCATTGCTGCAGCGGCATGTCTGTGGGAAAAAAGCAATATTAGAATATTCTCTCGGGAAATTCACTCAGGTGCTAAAGCGCTTTCGGACCAGCAATTCAACTGAAGGCATTTTAAAACTGAAAAGAGCAAATAGGCATTTTAGCCAGGTTCTGCAAATGTGGATACCAATGTACAGAGCTAACATTTGGGATCGAGTGTTTCGCATCAGCACTGCAAAGCATGAAATACTTTTAGTTAGTTTTATAAACCTTGAAATCATTTTCATCTAGTGCGCCTGTCGTTCCAGTAATGAGCATTAATGTAATGTAAGCTAATATAAACAGCAGTAATGAGTGACATCTTAAGCTCTAGTCCGATGGCATTAGTCCTACATGGGTTCAACAGTCACAAAATAAACATGATTTTTGAACAGTCTTTCATAGATATATTAACAATGATGAGTATTATCGGATCTCCATCCTGAAGCCCACTAGACGGAGAAAGAAAACAGATGCAGGTTTCCTCACCTTTACTATATTATAAATAAGTGAATGTGTGATACAGATATCTGCGTGAAGGCTGCTGGAAACTCTCATGTCCTCTCTGGATGTGAGCGTTTTATCCAACAGGAGGAATTATTTACACCCTATAGCTATGACATGATAGATACTACTTTTTTCCTTTTTGTTGTGCAGTTGCTTTTTTCCTTTCTGATATACAAAGCAGTTCTCTTCTGTGCGGCTAAAAGAAAATGCGTGGGTTCAGTCCACACTGATCGGTTGTAAAGATGCTTGTCATGAAGTTGAGTGATATTGAAACTGCAGTAGTCATTAAAAATGGCATTTTGTGTTGAATTTCGAGAAACCACTTAGTTGTGTTGTGCTATTTAAATTGTTCTTGTTTGATATTGTCCTGTTTGTTGCAAACAGCTGAAAGTTCGAGAGTTTTGCCAATGAAGCTAATTTGCAATGGGGTGGAACAATTTTAGGTGCAACTTCATTATCTGTTCAAGCCAAGTGATGTATTCGGTTACATCCCTAATGTGTATACGTGGGCGTGGGAGGGGTTTGAAATCCTCTGCTTTTATGCATTGTGAATTTAAAACGCTGTGCCGTTACGTGCCAGTTGTCGGTACGGATAAGTCTGGATTTAAAGGCTTAAGTCGCAATTTTTCCGGTTACAATTGTTCACTTTTGTTTAATCTCATTATGTCCAAAAATTCTTGAACACTAAATACGATTTTTGGATTTTGCAGAAGCAACAAATGTCTGACAAAAGCGACCTTGAATTCTGTGACATTAGCACTGAGCCATGATATAACGAGGGTCATCTTTCCTGAAATAATTTGTGTATGTTTGTCTCGGGGATGTTTTATGAGCGGCGTTGTTACCTGTCTCACTGTGGCCACTAATGAAGGACAAGGCAGGCACTAGATAATGTGTGTATGTGTATGCTGTTGAGCTACTGGCAATAATGACAGGGATGTCTCTGTGTGTGGAGGAGGTAGTATACAGGTTAGACATCGAAGTAATGAGGTACAAACGTCAGACAAAAAGTAAAACATGTCTTGTTGAAATTATAGAATTTGTAGGCAATGGCCATTACCTGTACTTAAACCTGAGTGCAGTTTCATGTGCAGCAGCTTGGCAATAAATGTCACACTCAACAATATGTAATAAAAGTGGCTGATTGTTTAACAAACCGTTCTCTGTTTAGGTTAACGGCTAGTTTTCATTAGTTACTTTGTGTTATGGTCCATTGTAATAAAAGACCTCTGTTAACACATACGTAACAGATCATTAGGAAGATTTTCTCTACAAATATAACAGGACAGAAATATTTGCCCAAAGAGACAAGTGGAGCTAAAACCTGCCAGCCAAAATAAATACATGCCCCTTACAGCATGGGATCTGTCAGCTATTTATTTATCTGATTTGCCAACTCAATAGTCTCGTTATTCTAGTAACCTATTTATAAGGTTTTATTCAGTTCACTGAAAATTACTTAAAAAAAAAAAAAATGTAAAATTCATATATGGCTAATTTTCATTCCACTCACTCTACTGACCCTCTTTATTACAAAATCTCTATTACCATGTGCAGGAAAAAAAATGCACCTAGAAATGGATGAGACATCTTGCTATTAAAATTTTAATAAGCATTTCTGGGCATGAACAGGGGAATGGAAGAAACGAATGAATATAAACGAAGCGAAAACCCGAATACAAGAAGACAAAGTGAAATAAGGACACAAGAAGAGCGCAGGAGAAATAGCACATAATGAGGCCTGTGTTGGCTATGGAGGAAGAGTGAACAGGTTGGGGAAACAGGAGATTTGGATGAGAATTTCTACTGTGTGTGTTTTAATTGGTCATTTAAATGCTGCCAGATGATGGAGGCTTGAGCCAGAGAAATGGCCACTCGTAACAATAAGTGAACACAAGAGAGGGATAGAAAAGGTTAGGTAAGGCCAGATAGAGAAAAAGGAGATGCAAAAATAAAAAAAAATTAGAGATGTATTTCTGCGAGTGAAAACGCACTGCGAATGTGAATGCTCTGCGGTGCAAAAAAAGACGAGTGTGGCTCATGACGGATAGATGTGTGTGTGTGTGGGTCTGAGCTAGGAAATGTTTGGTGGCTCACTAATGAAGCATGAGAAAGCAGGAACACTTTGAGTCCGAAACTCCATTCATTTCAATGGGGCCAAAAATGCATTGACGTCAATGGGAGAAAAAGGATGGACGAAAAAAGCAAGAAAAACTCCATTCATTTCAATGGGGAAAAAAATGACAGGCGAATGGGAGAACGGGTGCGTCTTTCCAATAGTTTTATATATAAGCACAGTATTCGGGCACAGGATCGACAAGCTGAAGTTGGTTTGGGGTCAATATCTTGAAAACTGCTGGAGAAGACGTGGTCCGATGGATAACAATAGCGTAGTTGCACAAATGATTGCTTGCGCAATCACATTAAAAAGATGGAATATAGGAGGCAGAAGTGAAAGTACAGGATAAGGGAGAGAGAAAAATGGAGAGAGAGAAAAGGACTGAGACAGAGGACATACAAAAGGAGGAGAAAAGAAAAATCGGGATGACAAGACGTGTGAGATAAAGGAAGCAAAAGAGAAAGCGCAGACATAGGTTGCAGGAATAATCACGATGGCAAATGATATCAGTTTCTCGTTTTCTATTAACATTATATAACATTGATCGTTTACTTTTGAAACCCAGTAGAAAGAAAAGAAACTTTGTCTTACTCACCCTGTATGCCATTTTCCATGCAATCAGGAATGTCTGCATACTAATTGAATTCCTGCAGGCTCACCCTGAAGCCACAACTTCACATTTGCCAGGAGAGATTGCATAAAGACTCAAAACTAACAGACAAATAATGTCTGAAACTTTGCACATGGCTTATCTGAATAAAACAACAGCTATGTGGGCAAACCGCTGACCTGACTTTTTTTTAATCTGAAGTTATCTACAGGTCTCAAACAGCAACAATCAACTAAACCTTCATATATACATATGTGTGTGTGTGTGTGTGTGTGTGTGTGTTATTAGATAACACTTAGATAACAAAATTAGATAACACTTGATAATACTTCACAGTTATTGGTGCTAATCTGACACCTGGTGCAAATTTCCTTTATTATCTAACAAACCCTATTTAACTGGCAACACTCAGACTTTTTGCAAGATGCTGAGCCGCTCCAAGGTGACTGGAATCCTGTGACAGCAGGTTGCTCTGATGAAGGCCGAAGGGATGACTCTTTCAGCCATTGCAAGTGAATTTGGTAGTTCCAAGAGCGTGACTTCTAGAATATTCGAACTCTACAATGACACTAATTCATTCATGTCCCCAAAAAATGCACGAGAGAACAGGATGATACGGAGACTCTCGATGGGGAAGTAATTCAACGATGCAGCTGGAATTCCCCGCTAATACAGAGCTGAACAGGGCAAGGTCTCACTGTCCGAGAGAATTTGGACTGAAAACCTACTCCACATTGAGCAAGCCTCTCATCAGCAGAATGAATCAGAAGGCTAGGCTAAAGTTTGCTGAAGAGCATGTTGCGTGGACGGAGGAGAATTGGTCCAAAGTGATGAGGGTAAGTTTAATTTAGATGGGAAAAAAATTATGTTCAGCATCCAACTGGGGCAAGACTGAACCCAGAGTGTGTGAATTAAATTTGGAAGAGGATGTATCATGGGTTGGGGAACATTTTCTGCAGCAGGAGTTAAGTAAGGGCCTCTTATATGGTTACATGGCAAGGAATGCTTATGTTTATCAGAACTTCCTTCGGCAGCACGTCGTTCCTTCGCTGCAAGCATCTCCCAATTAGCCTGCAATTTTCATGCAAGAAAATGCTCCTTGCCACACTATAGAGGGGTAAAGAACTTCCTTGAAGCTGAAAACATTGAAATATTGAAATGTCTAGCCCAGAGTCTTGATCTGAACACGATCGAGAATCTCTGAAAGATCACTGGAGACAACGTTATGGTTATATATGAATAAATAGAAGAGACTAGAAAAAGAGTGGAACAAGATCAAACCAGAGGAAAGTGAGAAATCGGTGAAGTCCAGCAGGTGCAAATGTGCTGAAGTCATTCAAAGCAAGGGCCTCTAGACTTCCTACAAAAGCTGTAGCCATCAAAAATTCCATTTGTAAGCTTCTTTTCTGCTCCAGTGGTTACTGTCCTCTAATTTTGATTTCGATTTTCTGCAATATAAAGGTTTTTGTTGAATTGCCTTGGCTATCTTGAAAAACATGTTAGTACACAGTGGTATACTAGAGCTAATATTCCTTTGAGCAATGGAGGTTGTCTGAGAAAAAAAATCAAGTATTTAGGAATTCTTCTCTAATTTTCATGTTCACTACATACATATATATATATATATATATATATATAAGACAGAGAGACAGACAGACAGAGAGAGACAGAGAGAGAAAGAGAGACAGACAGACAGACAGAGAGACAGAGAGACAGACAGAGAGAGCGAGTGAGAGAGAGAGAGAGAGACAGACAGAGATAGCAAGAGAGAGAGACAGACAGAGAGACAGACAGACAGACAGACAGAGAGAGAGAGACAGAGAGACAGACAGAGAGAGACAGAACGAGAAAGACAGACAGATATAGAGAGACAGAGAGAGAGAGAAAGAGAGACAGACAGAGAGAGAGAGACGGAGAGAGAGACAGACAGAGAGATAGCGAGAGAGAGAGACAGACAGAGAGAGAGAGTGAGACAGACAGACAGAGAGACAGAGAGAGAGAGACAGACAGAGAGACAGACAGACAGACAGAGAGAGAGAGAGAGAGAGACGGAGAGAGAGACAGACAGAGAGATAGCGAGAGAGAGAGAGACAGAGACACAGAAAGACAGACAGAGAGAGAGAGAGAGAGAGAGACAGACAGACAGACGGACAGAGAGAGACAGACAGAGAGAGAGAGAGAGACAGAGAGACAGACAGACAGAGAGAGAGAGAGAGAGAGAGAGACAGAGAGACAGACAGACAGACAGAGAGAGAGAGAGAGAGAGAGAGAGAGAGACAGACAGAGAGACAGAGAGAGAGAGAGAGAGAGAGAGACACACACACACACACAGAGAGAGAGAGAGAGAGAGAGAGAGCGAGAGAGAGAGAGACAGAGACACAGAAAGACAGACAGAGAGAGAGAGAGAGAGAGAGAGACAGACAGACAGACGGACAGAGAGAGACAGACAGAGAGAGAGAGAGACAGAGAGACAGACAGACAGAGAGAGAGAGACAGACAGACAGACAGACAGACAGACAGAGAGAGAGACAGACAGACAGACAGACAGACAGACAGACAGACAGAGAGAGAGAGAGAGAGAGAGAGAGAAATTGCCTGACTGTCAGTAAACCTGCACCAAACACAAGATATTGTTAGAGGCTCAGGCTCAATATCATAGATCTATGACTGAAATCAGTAATAACATCTTCTGAAATAATCAATCAATGCCAAGGGTAACTCTGTGTGTGTGCAAAATAGCTTCATAAACACCGCTCAGCCTGTCAGTGTGAGAGAAATAGCCTTAAAATTGCTGGCACTACCTGGACCTAAAGAGCATGCTATAGGCCACACGTAGTATAATAAATGCTAAATGCGTTTTCCAGTAGAATTGTGCACACAAATAAGCACACACGTCCTCTCCCCTTCTGCCTTCCATACACACTACAATTTAAACAAGCTTTCTTTTCTCTTTTTTTGCAGATAAATCTGTCAGGAGGATTACATTGGATGACAGTTGGGGACATACTCTTCAGCCGGAGTGACAGTTCTGTCCATAATGCTTATCAAACTTTTATGTAACTCCCATGAGATGTGATATATATAGTATAATAGTTTTCACTTCACGGAGAGGAAAATATGATATGCGGCTTTAAAAGTGTACCTTAGAAGACGCTCAGCAGGAGGGAAACTGCTGCTCAACAACGATGTCTATCTAGCCAGATCCTTTCTCAATGCAACACAGTAGACGAGGAGGGGAAAAAAACTGAATGTGAGTTGGTATCATTAGGGACACGCTATTCAGAGCAGTGATGTGAAAAGAGTCTACATTGTCAGATACACACTGTGTTTTTTTCTGGCACTCGGTGTGACGGAGGCTGCAGGACATGAATGGTAACTACTGGATATGAAGGCATATGATGGCGTATGAAGATGAAATATTCTGCGAAGTATACAGAATATAATGAAACCCGCATGCTGTTTTGTTAATGCTGAATGTGTCGCAAAAGGCAATGAAATCAAATGAGCAGCGAGGGGAAAATCACCAAAACAAAACCAGGAAACAAAAAAGCCTTCCCGTGTCCTTCACTAACCCGATCTGACAAACAGAGATGCCACGGCGTCTGCGTTTACACCGCTGAATTTCACCGAGCTGTAACGCTCATGGACAGGTGCGCAGGTGCTGAGAGAGCAAACAAAGGTAAAGTCTGAATATATGCATTCGGTAGAGTTGTTTAGCATGCAGAAAATCAACTGTGGGGTCTGTTTCACATCCTGATGAACCAGTGTGCAGAAAACAGATGCTGCCAAGAGGACAGGGTCTTAGCAGGTTGATTTAAATTGGCAAGGGATGCAGAAGCACTACCGAATATGAATAGATTTGAATAGTCTCACTTCCGAATTCCCAAAGAAACTTCCGCAAATTGCAGCTCCTGGCCGTTAGACGACAAATGAGCAAGAGAAGGGATATAACCGAATGCGTTTTCTGTCGTGGGATTATCTTCCCGCTGAACTAGGCTTTTTGTTCCAAACCCCCTCCGTCTAGGACGAGCCTACGTGTTGCGGCCGTGTGTTTCTGTCTCGTTGTTAAGCCTCTCCCTCATTTTGACTAATAATGCCCTGAAAGTCGCATTGATTTTGTGATGCACTTCCCGTTCGTCCCTTTTAACCTTACCAGTACGCCTCAGATCATTAAAATTCACGATGGTTAGGGTGAGCAATGTTTGGAGCTTATTTAAATTATTATTAAATATTTAAATAGAATTAGAAACAGCATGAAATCAAGATAATCCTATATTTATGCAGACATTCGCTTCCCACCAAGATGTCCCCACACACACACACACACACATACACACACACACACACACACAAGAATACATACTGCATACTATAAAAACATTTGAAAAGCTTTACAACGTGAGATTCTTCGTGTGTACATAATCCTGCTTCTAGTATTATTACTTCCCAAAATGAAAAAGAAAGAAAACCGGTTTTGTAGTTACTGAAGTGCTTATAATATTGTAGCGACATTCAGTCCTCACCAAGATAGAAAAACAACCCAGACAGCATTTCTGAATATGTTCCTCAGCTAGAGTGACAGTTCTGTCCGTAACACTTCTCAAGCTTTCATAGAACTCACATGTGATATATTGTATAGTAGGATATAGATAGAATATATCTACAGATATACGGCTTTAGACAAGGACGAAACCCCAGAAGACAGCTGTACTAATGCTGCCTTACAAACTAGACAGAGAGTTTCACAGCGCAGACAAAACTAAACAAGAGTAAGAGCTGAGTAAGAGATCTTAAAAGCTACAGATATGACGTATGATCGTTTTTTTTTTTAAGCACAAATAATACAAATTCTGCATTATTCAGTCAGTGAAACAACCATTTCAGATTTCCAAACATTACTTTTCCCCACCAAAAAATTTTATATTTGAAGTGTTTGCATGCCTGTATGAAAGCAACATATTACAATATTACATAACAGACCACTTTTCAGACCAAAAAAAAAAAAACAAACAAAAAAACCCAACATATTGAAGGCTCGATAAATAAATAAATAAATAAAATCCAAAATGGGACCGTCAAAGAGCTCACAAGATGCTCAGTAAACCCTACAGCTCATTTCCTCATAAATCTGCACAAACTGTACCTGGAACAACTATTTAAGAAAAAAAAAAACAGGCAAAGGCTCATTTGGTTTACTTTATTACTGTTTACAGTATTTTTCTTTTAAGTAGAAAGATTTAATTTTCGACGTCATCGTTACATCGTTTCAAAACTTTTGCACGGTGCTTTTATATATTTTATGTCAACACAAACCTTTTTGTCACTGCCAAAAATGAAACGCAGATACAATATCACATGGTTACTGGAGCTCATAACGTGTAATATCGTATTTAAAGGTTTTGTACATCCGCGCTTGCAGCAGCTCCCGACCCAGTGGAGCCTTTGAGGATTCTCTTATACATCTCCTGGGCATCACCAGACTTAACTTCAGAGTCATCACCTCACTTTCTCTCGCTGCTGTTCTGTTTAATGATCTTTCCGTCACCAGAGCTGTCCTTTATTTCCTTTACAGGATCAGTTAAAATTCTGAGCTAGTGATTACGTGCTAGTTTAAATCCCAGAGAGCTGCAACGCTCTTATGCCAGAAAGTTGAATTCTGCCTCTATTTCAGGGATCTTTGGATAAAAATCTTGCGCCAAAGAATGCTAAAATAGTGAAGCGATTGTGGCTTTAAATCTCAACCATCATGTGCTCATGTATGCGGAAGACGGCAGACAGCACTTTCCTCCTGCGATGAAACATGAACAGCGATTTATAATTACTGGAATTCATGCTAGCAACAGCATTACTTATGCACATTAAATGATTCGTACCCCAATAATTACCTTCTTATTGTATGTGATAGTCGTGATGTTTTGCTAATATAATATTAATCAAATACTCCGAGGTAAAATAACATTTTTCATCAGAGTTAAAAGGGGTTGGAGTATCGCAGCTGGCTAACAAAGCTAGCCAGAGTACGACAGATACGTCACGTTTACATCAAGCTGAAGGCATGTTAATGAGCTTAACTTAAGCATTGAACGACGACCGACGTGACGATTAAAATATTAAGAAGATATTAGATATTAGACGGACGGTAAAGTTATATTCATGTCTCTCAGGGGGCCGTTTTGTATTTCCGTCTGTTATGAAACTCACTTTGGCGAGAAGGACACGTATGATCCTGTGTTCAAACTTGACTGAAGTAATAAATAAATAAATAAATAAATAAATAAATAAACAACCTGAAAAAGAAAAACCTCAGATGACAGTCGTCGCCTTGCCAGCCTTCTCCCGAATAGCAGTCAGGTAGAGTGAGCAGATTTTTAAGACAAGGTAATAAAGTCTTCTAATAATGAAGCAATTAAGCTGAAATTAATTGAATCAATTGTCTGTCAAAGTAATTAACTTGAAATCAATTTATGAGACACGTGTAGTCTCTCTCTCTCTCACACACACACACACACACAGATGTGTAAGAGAGGTGGACGAGTGAATGAGATTTCTGCCTCCCTGTTCTCTCTACTGTGACTAACTCTTGTATAAATCCCTTGTCCCATCACTCCCTCTCTGTTTATGAGTCCCTCAGTGTGCATGTTTCTCTCTTGCTTTGCCGCTCGAGCTGAAAAGCTTAGTGTAATCCGCTTCACACCTGAGGGCACGCACCCTGGGTCCTTAAATACACACGAAAGCGCACTAGCCTGTAGCACTCTACTAGCTTTGCCTTTAACATAAACACGGGCTTCCTAAATTTTTTAGTCTTTCACCTAAATGTCTGTCTATCTATCTGCCTATCTGTCTGCCTGGATGGTGGATTTAGCAAACATCAAGCACAGTACAGAGAAACTGCAGATTTCAGATGAATGTCCTTCATCGGCTGTGTAAGCGGTTACTGATGAGTCGTAGAATTTTTAAACGCGCCCATTCAATATGACGACCGGCGTCGCTGTTTATAGACAGTCACTTATCTTTTCATATCTATTCATGATTTAAAAGTCCGCTGTCCTCTTACAAGGACATGAGTTCTTCTTTGCCTATTTATTTTGTGCAAATAATCTCATAAGACTCTAATATGAGGGACAGTGGGATATCTTTCTAACCGAAATAACCTTCTGTTTGACGACTCTGATTAGATCTTACGGTTATTAGATTTGAGCAAATAGAAATACAAATGACAATGCATGCAAAAAAAAAAAAAAAAAAAAAAGAAAAAAAAATAATCATTACTCACCTTCAAAAAGGTCATAAATGACTATAGGGAAAGAAATTGCTGGCTGTAATTTATTTAAATCACAAGCTTATACTTGATCCAGGTTTGTACTCTACACTTGTTTCTATAGTAACACTTTAGACAGAGATGTGGCTGCGTAATCTAATAATATTAATTAACAAAAGAATAAAATTGTACCATTCATGAAGGAGAAGAAGATTTCCTTCATTTTGACATGAATGGAAAGTGTCAGTGTGATGTAACGATCGGTGGCACCGTCGTGTCTGCTAACAAGACAAGCTGCTGTTTTTCCTTCGTTAACTCAGAGAAAGAGGACTTCGGACTTCCCTCGATGTTCGATGCGACTGTGAATGGATGAAAACGTTTGTTGTTGAACGGATGGATTTTTACGGCTCATGAATGATTGTGGTTTAAGAGAAATAAAACACACCAGGGTGCGCTCTTATAGGAAAAGCATCGACTCCGTGGTGGTAACAGTAACGCTGCTTCGTGTCAGGTCACATGACACGACCCTGTCACTGATTATTTTTCTATAACTGCGTGATCTGACACGGTTTATTCCTTACTCATCCTACTGCAGCTCAGCGCAGGCAAGAACTTTAAAACGTTTCCTCATAGTGAGAAAAGAACAGAAAGTCTGTTTACTCCGAACTCATACACGCAGGGAATCTGAGGGCGGCTATATTGCTATATTACTGTATTGCAGACATTTTAAATTTACACCTCTAGCACTAAATGATTAAGAATGAGATATGAGACGAAGTAAAGCTGCTCTTTAAGGTGCAGTAGGTGTATTTTTTTTTTTTTTCCAAGACTAGGTCCCTAACAGGTAAGTAGGTGGGTTTGTTTCCTTGAGCCCAACAACCCGCTAATGAAATCCCCTAATTCCTTAGTGGACCCCTTAATCCCACAACCGGATTCCCATCAATGTGCCTGAAGTTCTTCCCCAGGATTTCCGGTGGGCTGTAAAGTCGAGTGTTTATAAAATGAGTGTATCCAAACACAAGCATTCAGGACCGGAAGTCAGTTTTCCAAACAACACCTGTGCTAATTAATTTGATCGTGTTTTACATATCCATGTAATTAAAAAATAGACCGCCGACTGCGGCTTTAATACAAAGATCGAAGGTCACAAAAGACTAAGAGCACAGATACTTTTTTCAGAACAACCAGTTCATTTACATTGCGGAACAATAGGCTTTAGCATCTGCACCTACATTTGCATTATAAGCAGTTTTTTGTTTATGTGTGTTGTTACTCGACAGATTAAATTGAAAAACACCTTGCGGCATTCCTCTGAAAGTTCACCTCTCCCCCGGAGGAGCGTTGCTGTTAACCTGATTTAACTGATGACCTGCTCTCTTCACCCTCTCTCCCTGTCTGCTGGCAAATCTCATCAAGATAGGACTTTAGGTGATGCCTGGGATTTCAGTCTGTCTTTAATATGTCCCTTTCTCTCTTCTATCCTATTCCCTAAGTCACTACGTCGATCAGGTCCAGCCCGCCAGCACACAACAAACGTCTCTCTCTCTCGCTCTCTCCTCAAGGAACAACTGATGAGATCTATAACTAAAAACAGTGCGTAGATGGGTCAAAAGATGGATTATGGTTGCAGCCATTTCCCTTCACACTGCTCTCTCCCACCATATGTCTTCTTCCTCTCTCTCAAACCCTGCAATTTTGTCTCTTAAATGTAGCTGTATGTAATCCACCACGTCCACCTGATGTTTGAGTTCTCTCACGACACACACGCAAAATCATTTTCAAAATTAAAATAAATGTAGCATGCTCTTATACATACACAAAAACAAGTGCGCACACACAGACAAAAATCCGCACACAGACACACATGTACACGTACGCATGCAGATAAACACAGACACTCACACGAAAACATGCACATACCACTAAATATGCTCATACACACACATTTATATGTGAGTAAACACACAGGTGTGTGCACATACAGACACAGACACACACACACACACAATTTTTCCATATTTCTGTTTCTTGTTATATTTCTTCCATCTAGTGGAGTAAAGTGGTAGTACAGGCTATGGAGAGAAAATCTATCGATGTACGTATTACTCTGTCTGGCTGGCAGTCTATTTATTTTCTTATCGTGTTATACACTAGGTTGCTACGTCCGATCATTATGAGAAAGGCAGATCTGCATTTTTTTTTTTATAGTTAATTTAACAATCAGACAAACAATCATACCCCAATAACAGACACAGTGCTTACAGAGGAACTGGAATAAATGCAGAGGGTTTAATAAAGGAAGAAAGAAAGGGTATTGAAAAAGAGGACAGAGTGTTCAAGAACATGCCTATAGATTCATACACTCCGTATGAAAGAGCGCACGCTGTTCATCCACATCCTCACGGCTCTTAAATTAGCTATAATAAGAAATAAAAGCTGGGCGCTGTCGAGTGAATGCTTAACAGCCTTGAGCATCATTAGCCATAAAGGTGCGATGTAATGAGCGGAAATTCGTCTCCGGCAGGTTATGTTGAAAAACCGGACTTTGTCGGAATAAGAATCTAGCCACAAGGTGGAGGTAAAGGCAAGACTCACGGAGAAAGACAGGATGTCGAATAAAGGTGTGGGTCGAATAAAGATGTTTCTGAGAGAGAGAGAGAGAGAGTGAGCGAGAGAGAAACAAATATCAGGGAATGTACATGACTCTCTTTTGTCTAAAGCACAGTGGAACAGTTTTAACAATCATTTTACACGTTTATAAAAGAAAATAAATAAGGGTTGAGTATCGATATAAGGCTTCACCACTATGACTATTTACCCCTCTGCATCCCACCTCTGCCCCATCGTCTCACACTCTCTTCTTGACTATGTCATTTTCACGATATCAATCTCAGGATGATACAGTGCATTAGAAGTCCCTGGCAATCTATAACTCTGGCCATCTTTTATTCTGTTTGTGTTTAATGTTTGATCTGGTGCTTTGCTTTGTTTGGGGTTTTTTTGTTTGTTGGATGTTGGGTTGTTCAGTCAGACGAAGTATCTCCACCGCAGTTCATATCCGTACACTCCTCCTGCCCAACAGGGCCACCCTTAGGAGATGCCGTTGTTCACACACACACACACACACACACACACACACACACACACACACACACATAGAGCAAGCAGTCATTGGGCCTGCAGGGAGTAGCTAGCCCAATCAGAAGTGTTATAATTTAGGAGCAAGACAGAAGAGTGTAGCTTGCAGCACTAGTTATCATCACACACACACACACACACACACACACACACACACACAAAATATCAACAGCTACAGCAATCCATCAAGACATATTCTCTTCTCTGATCTCTATAATGATAATATTTTGAGTTACTGAGTACAGAAAAAGCACAGGTGAGGACAGAGAGGTTACCTAAACAGGCCAAAGGGGACAGGGATAAAGATGAAGAACCAAGAGACCATGGACAGGTTCATCCAGAGCCACAAAGTCCAGTTCACCCAAAAAAGCACACGTAAGGTGTCATCACTTGGAAAAAAGAGCATACATAAAAACACATGAGGAATATTTTTGAGAAGATATACTTAAAAAACAAAGCTCGACGGTTGCTTTAGGCTTCAATCCAAAAACACTTTGTCCTGACAGTTTCCCAGTTTAAGTCTGTTTTATTTTTGCCACACATGGGGTGGCACGATGGTGCAGTGGTTAACAATGTCACCTCACAGCGAGAAGGCTCTGGGATCTGCTGGACGACTGGTGTCTATCTGTGTGGAGGTTGCATGTTGGCCTCATGTTTCCTCCGAGTGCTCCGGTTTCCTCTCACAGTCCAAAGGCATGTGGATTAGGTCAATTGGCTACTCTAAATTGCTGATAGGTGTGAATGTGAGTGTGAATAGTTGTTTATCTCTGTGTTAGCCCTGAGATAGATTGGCGACCTGTCCATGGGGTACCCCACGTCTCGTCTGAAGTCAGCTGGGATTGGCTAACGCTTCCCTGCGACCCTTCCCTGCGAACAGATTAAAGGTATTGATGGATGGATGGATGGATGGATGGATGGATGGATGGATGGATGGACTTTGCACATAAAAGGAAACTGTCTTGGTGAGTACTTGGTGAAACTGTCTTTAGTGTTTTTAGCATGATGGTATTCTTAGCCCAGGTCCTAGTGAGCCAGTATCAGAATATATTTACTGATAGAGACTTCAAAGCACTTATGTAAGTCGATCTGGATAAGCGCATCTGCCAAATGCCATAAATGTAAATGTAATGTATTAAGAGAATAGTAAAGGAAGGGATATGAGCAGTTGATTGTACAAAAAAGAAGATAGAAATGACAGTTGTTTGTGTTGTGTGAGTATTTGTAGGGGAATAAAGTTGAGAGACTCCTAAAAAATATAAATAATGCATATATACACACATAATAAAGAAAAGGTTGCAGTGGCTGCTTTCTGTTATTAAGAGACAGTAAAACACATGATCAGTGTTTTAATAGAATAAAAAATTAGATCCCTGTAAATAAATTAACTTAGTATAACTGAAAAATTAATATCCTTATGCTGACGGGAGTGTTTACACTTGAAATCCAGGCAGTTAAACTGCTTTTTTGTCAGAAAGTACACTTTGATTCTCATCTGACTTAATTATTTATTAAACATTACTAAGCCACATAGATAATAAGGAACTGACAGAGAAGTTAATGATTTAGCCAACAACATAAATCAGTACTTGTTCCCTGACTGACTCTCTCTCTCTCTCTCGCTCTCTCTCTCTCACACTCACACACACACACACACACACACAGACACTCTCACACAGCAACTAAACGTGGCATAGATTTATGTTTTTTCTTAATGATACGTGTACCGTTATTTATCTCAGTCTGATTAGTTTAGTGAGCTATTGCACTGGTTCTAACTAGGAACTGCTAGAGACTTAGCTGCAAACAAGAGGATGCTAATATTACTCTAAAGCTTTTTTATTTTGACATTTCTTACATCAGCATAGTCATCACTGGAAAATACTGTCTCATCCAGTGAGAACAGACACAAAACTCTCCTCAGCCAGGAGGTCAGTGAACAAAATATATCTAATCTGATGTATCTAATATATCTATCTATCTTGTGGCATTGTTGACCTGTCAGGGACCTGCAGCACACTCACTTACTGCACCATTTGCTGCAATTGTACACCTTTATCCACTAAATGAGCACATTTCAACTTTGATGCTTGCTACAGATCTCAAAAAAGTTGGCACGGGGGCAACAAATGGATGAAAAAGCAAGAAAGTTTAAAAAGATTCAGCTGGGAGAACATCTAGCAACTAATTAAGT
>JAQMYM010001201.1:0-16685 GCA_030014255.1 Parauchenoglanis ngamensis | reverse complement strand
ATATGAACTAAAGTGTGTAACTAAAGCGTTTATCAATCGGACACTATTATTAGTAGTAACAATATTATTATGTTTAAGTTGTTCCATATCATTCAGAATGACAAACAATTCCAATCCAAAATCCCAAATTTTCAATAATCAGTATTTTACGCAGTACTTAATTATTTAAGACTGTTAAGCTTGAAACTGCAAAATGTAACTCAATAAAATATATATTTTTAGGTATTGTTTGTATTCTTTGATAGTTTTGTACGAGATCATTAAAAAGATAAATTATTACAAATTGTAACTGTTGTTTACTGTACAGTACAAATGAACGGATTAAACTGCTACTTATTATTATTATTATTCTTTTTAATATCTCCTGGGTGATGTAGCCATCTATAGTTCCACCCTTAACACTGTAGATCATAAGTTTGAATCCTGACAGGAGTACAGACCCGTAATTAAGCCTTGCACTCAGTGAAAGCAAAAGAGGCAGATTTGGACTTTTTGATTTGGCTGCATTTGTAATTTGCTGTGAAGCAAACTACAAGACAGGACAGAATAAAATGGCTTTAAAGTGTGTGCAAAGCATAAAATAAAAAAATATTTTCTTTTACACAGACATTTTTGATGCTTCTGGAGAACTGAGCAGTTAAGTGAAGATAATTTGTTTCTCTGAAGAGGAAGAGATAAGGAAGCTGGCCTTGAACCTGTCTTAATGAACCTGTACAGCCTGATAGAGGGTTTATATGAGTTTATCAGCTTGAGCGGATTTTGCCAACCAAAGACTCTGCATCCTAGAGCGATGTTGTGGTCAGAAACGTACACTAATCATGAATAGATGATGATTTACACACACTATGCATGGAAAAGCAAGCTACAACTACAGTTTACACCCACAAGGCTGATGTAGTGTATACACTGTTTTTAATATATTTAAAGGCAGGGTATGTATTTTTTTAGAAACATTTTTGTTATATTTCTCGAAAATTCTCTTTCATCCTGAGTAAAAAATGCAAATGCTCTTACAATAAAAAGAAAAAAAAAATATCTGTGGCAGTCGCAGGGCTGTAAAAAGCCCGTCCAGTCATTTCATTTGGTCCTGTTTGCATGTGACATGTGGTCGTCCTCAAGGCTGGGCAGACATATTGCTAAAGCTAGCGTGCTAGTCGTCAGCTGTGAATACTAACAGTAGTCATGTTCGTTGTTTACATTCATTATGATAATATTTTCTTACATGTGAATGAGACATAACGTAGTTGGATATGACAGTGATGCACTACGCTCTTCTCACCAACGCGCTTTCTCTCGTGGACTCGTCCTCCAGCGGTAATCAGGCAGTGTGCATTCATGTGTTTTGTAGGGGGTGGGATTTTTCTAGCTTACTCTTGCTGGTTTCTCCATAAATATCTACCCTCGCTTTAATGAATGACATGTAATACTTTTTAACCATTTCTAGTTGCCACAGAACAAAGGACTGGTTTCTCTGTAACATGACAAGATGCATTTCTTTCTCTTATTAACAGTGAGATGCTAGTGAGGTGTTAAGTGATAACAGGAACTTGCAGCTTGTTTTCAGGAACAGTATTAAATATAACTAGAAATGTTCAAATTTAATCTGTCATTAATTAATAAATGAAAAAACAAAAAGTGATTATTGGCAAATGTGGTATAAAGAAGAATAAAATGCTTCAGGACATGCTGATACTGGAAATAATCAACTTCCCAGTTTTTCCTTTGTAATTAATTAAAATTTTATTCATTTTATTATTCTTTGGCAAAAAAAATGTGCAAATTTTTTTGTTGTTGGCTTTTGCCACTATGCAAATATGAAATTAAAAAGTGATTTTATTCAAATTAATCTGTAAATATTAGGGCACAGAGCTATAAGTTTTGCCACTAAGCTCAGGGCAGGAATAATTCACATCTGCATTATACATACTGTTGAGGCAGGTGTGTCCTAAAGGTGCGAAAGTTGGGGGTGATACAGTCATGATCAGGGGTGATTGCAGGGGAACAATCTAGAGTGCGGATCCAGTTTAACTGAAACTAGGTCTGGGAGCACCGGATTTCGACTTGAGTTCAGTGCCCCTGTGTTGAATGTGTTTGAAAGTACAGAAGTAAATTTTCTGTGATCTGAAATTTGCTTTAATGTAAACTCCACACATGCGCCAATTTTCTTTTGAAAATAAATCCAGGACACCGCCTATCCATGCCCGATTGAAAAACAAACAGAAACAACTATCACAGTCTTTTATAACGTTGACAGAGAAATTTAATCAATTTAAACACTATACACTGCAATTTAAATAACTAAATAATAAAATTTTGTCCAAAAAAAAAAAGACAAATCTGTCATTTGCTTTAGATCATATCAAGCAATTCTTAGGAAATATAATACAAACATTAAAAATGAATTTGAAAAATATGAAATATTCTATATAATTAGAGGTTTCTTTGCTCTCAGTGTTCGCTTCGGTTTCCACCATTTTCGCCAGGTTTCTCTCACCTTCCCAAACATCCCTGTGGGTGGACCGGCTATTATATTGCTCCTTGTTGTGAGTGATGGTTTTAACGTGTTTCTGGAGTGCTTAATGCATAAAATATGCAATAATAATAAGATAATAAATAATACTAAAAAGATGCAGAATAAGTGTCAATAAAATGTATGAACTAAATGGATGAAAATGTCCGTAGTGCTTTAGGAGGATGAAGGCATGTCCAGCCAAGATGGACTCTTTTCCATCTAAGTTTTAAATCCTTCAGTACAGCACCTAAATTGTTGATGTTGCATTCAGCACACGATACACTACGCTAATAACTATTTCTATAATACACAATATCTTATAGTCCGACTAGTCTCCGTCTCAGCTATGCAAAGAAAAAGCCTAATGAAAAAATGATAAACACTGGCATTTACACAGGCACCTTACAACCTAAAAACTATATAAAACTCAATAAATAGGACTCATGTAGTGGTGAAGTGAAACCATCCGTCATATCTGCCGAGCTACTGGAGCCAGAAGGCGAGTGTGATGGCTGGCAGCATTCGGCAAAACAACTGCAGAAACATGATGCCTGAAAAAGGAGAACATCTGCTGGTGGATCTCAGGAAAAAGGCAATCAATGAAGCAAAAAAAGATATTTTATAATTTAATGTCATGCACTCAGACACTCAGAAATAAAGTTATCAAACTGTAATTTTCCTTGTTGCTTTGGTGGTATCATCAGGGGGGCGTGTCTTGTGCTAGGCATGTAACTATATGTCATGCATAAACAAATTTATGATGATTCAAATAGATGGAATTAAAAAACGAACCATGAGAAAGCTCTTAGTTTTTCCTAGTTTTAATTGCATTATTTAGCGAGCAAAGGGAGCAATAATGTACAATACATGGGACGTCATCATAGGTGGAAGTAACACAGCGCTAATGCTGCAAAAACAGATCTAAAATGGGAAAGAGCTTTTGCGTGATTAACTTAAAAGATTCAACAAGAAGTCTGAGCTATATTTTTTACAAACTGTCAAAAGGTAAAGAAAAAAAGAAGCAAATGAAGGTTGTTTTATGTTTAAGCTTTTTCTATTTATTAAGAAAAAAAATTTTTTTTTTGTTATTTTTTTTATTAATGGAATATTTTAGTTAATAGGCTGTTATATTTTACTCAACCTTTACAAATGTTTGTAAATAATTATTGTTGGTTATTACGAAAATGAAACTTATGTATATATTTTTAATTTAACAACAGGGATATTGAATTTTTGGTGGATTCATAGAATCTTCTATGAATGTTTTTTTCCAAAAACATCGTGACAAAATCGAATCATGAACCCAGTATTGTGACTGGAACCGGATTGTGAATTGTGAATCGTTACATGCGTATTTTGTACCGCCCGACCTCAACAACAATGAAAATGCAGTGTGGTACCTTTATTTCTTCGAATGTTTACAATGTAGACTTACCATTTTTCCAGGCTTTGGAATTTGCACCTGCATTGGGGAGAAAAAAATACAATCATGATTAAAAAAAGTAACAACTTAAAATGACTTGAGTCTGTATTAGGCTATCTTTTCAGTTTCCTAGAACCGAGAAACATCTCAATTCTTCTAACTAGGCTCTAATGATTCTGTGTCTGTAACTCTTTTCCAGTTTGGCTCGTAACATAAATACAACACTGTTTTTTTTAACATGTGCATTTCTCAAGACACTGTTTCTGAGCAGATTTATTTTATGTTGATATATGAAAGTACACCTCATTTCAATAGGTGGAACCTGGAAAGGAATCATATTGGCATTGAAAATCCTCTAACCTTCGATAGTGAAGGTTGTCTCCATGCCGGCGTCGATGTGGTCTGCCACATGGCAGTGGAGGAGCCACGTTCCTGGAGCTCCTGCCTGTAATTCGACGGTCCTGAAGGTTCCAGGGAACAAGCCGTACATGTCAGCTCTGTAGGGGTGATCCGTCTGAAAGAGATTATATTAGATGCATAAGTCAGTGTCCGTGTCTATGCGTGCTCATCTATATGGCTGAATAAACATGTACCTTGTATATGAAGCTGTGATTGTGAAAGTGTACTGTGTGCATATCATCGTCATTCCCCAGTGTCATTAAATACCACTCAGTCCGATCTCCCTGCTGCATCTTCAAACCAGGCAGGTTAGCGTACATCTTTCCATTTATACCTGATCAGCACATGGAGAAAAAATCATTACAGTTAAATACTGTACAGCCTTACAATACTAAATGTTCAATTTATAGCTGTTTATAGTTTAGTTTATAACTCTTTATGCTTACCATGCATCAAGTTACTCTCTATAAACCCATCAGCATTGATGTTGAAAGTATTAGGGTCTTTCTTCAGGTAAGTTTGTATATTGTCCTCCAGATACCATGATTCGTTCTCGTCAAACACCATGAAGAGCAGAGCAAATTCTTTGGCTACATCCGTTCGCTGTCTGCTTTTATTCAGAGTCCCCTCACGACACACCACCAATGGCCCGACCAAGCCACTTGCCAAGTCCTGCCCCCAGAAACAGACGTACGACAGATTAACAGATTAGGCATGTGCAAAGAAGTGTAAGAAATGTCATGTGAACTAAAGACTAAGTGCCCTAGGCTAAATCACAGACAATCATCCAGTTATTCAGTCAGCATACACAGACCACTGAACAGTTCTTGGAACTTGGTAGTGAGTGTAGCAACAAAGGACGGGGCAATTTTTTTCCTTCTGCACTGGACGGTCCTGCTCTGTGAGCTTTTGTGTAGTCTGCCACTTTGTGCCTGGCCTGTTCTTGCTTCTAAATGCTTACACTTCAGAATAACAGCACTTACGATTGACCATGGCAGCTCTAGCAGGGAAAAACATTGACGAACCGACTAGACGGCATCC
This sequence comes from Parauchenoglanis ngamensis, assembly GCA_030014255.1. Lineage (NCBI taxonomy): Eukaryota > Metazoa > Chordata > Actinopteri > Siluriformes > Auchenoglanididae > Parauchenoglanis > Parauchenoglanis ngamensis. Next base: position 11,310 of record JAQMYM010001201.1, on the reverse strand, counting down.
TATTGCAGCGTCATGTTGAAGGTCACTGAGTTCTTCAATACGACCCATTCTACTGCCATTGTTTATCTATGAAGAATGAATGACTGTATTCTTGATTCTGTGCAGCTGTTAGCTAAAATACCTGATCTCACTAATAAGTAGTGTACTTTTGTGGCTCAAAGTATAAATATTTATGCGTGTATCCATAAGGCACAGAAAAAAAAATGTTTCGCAAAGAAATGTATGAGCCAGCCTTGTTTTTTTCGAACATCAACACTGTAAAAGTTAGAAAACAATCATGATTCTGTAGAGGTTGTTAAATGAAGCATTTTACACAATAATGAACATGTTTAGCAAAATTATTCCTGAATTATTTGGGCAAAGTTGGTTTTCTGTTCAATATCATTCGCACATGTGTGTGTAATTACGTGTCACACTGATTGTGTGGTGAGATTTAGAATAAAATGTGAAAAAGAGATACTGTACATACAGTAAGTCTAGAGCTTAGTGTACAAATCTGCTGTGAATATTAAATCTAAAACCTGTCATTCTGGTCATAATTCGGATAACACTATATATTTTGAAGCAGTAAATTGTTATATATTTGATATAAATATTATTCGTATATTTAGTACATACTGTTTGGTTGCACTAATTAACACAAGCAATCTCTATCTATCGCAAGAAAGTAAATAACATTTTGGGTACTAAATTAAATAGGCGTGCTATTTTAAGACAATCCTCTCTATGCCGACTTTTAAAAAATGAGCTTTCGTGTTTTTTTCACACCTGTAACAATGTTTTACCTTTCCAAAGTTCACTGATGAGTAATAGGCGTAGGTTGTGCACTTTGACTCATTAGGTCCAGGACGTGAACTGATAGTCCAGTTATACCTTGTTGTGTTACCTAACACACACAAATAGAAGTAGAAGTACATTCTTTTTCATATGTAACACGTTACACACAAGCACGGGTATCAGAGAAAGTGATCAGAGCGGTAGTTGTCTGTTTGGCTGTAGTTGTACCTGGAAAAACGGCTTCAGCTTTACTGCTCTTCACCCCATGAGCGTGAACTGAATGGGGTCGAGTGGCTTTGTTCTTAAACACAACCTGGACCTTCTCACCGACTTGCACCCTGAGAATGGGACCTACACACAGACAAATGTTAGAATTTTATTTCTTGTTGCATGGTTTTAGGGAAGACTAAGCATTGTTTAGTAGTCCTCTATCAAGCAGCCTAGAAATTATTGCAGGCGGGAATCCTTAACTGAACCCCTTTAGTGGAGATTTATACTGCAAACATAATCCAGCTATTCAGAAATTAGGCTCGTTATTACAGTATCATTTTGGCAAATTCTTGAAGAGGTTTTTATTCCTCTCAACTCACAGAACTCATTTTAATAAAACGGTCAGATTCAGATTGATATTATTTATAGATCTACGTGTTTTTTTAAGGGTGCTAGGGTCGGGTTACACTTATTCAAATCATGTGATTAGTCAACTCAATGATCAATATAATAACATTCTTAATGGTTGTGTGAGAAAAAAATCGCAACTGCCTGGCTTGGCCTCACAGGTGTAGCTTTTTACGAAACACGGGACTGGAATATATGTTTTACCCAGAATGCCTAAATGCTCTTCATCAGGACCCCTGACGTCTGGCTCTGTGAAGGTCTCATCCTTGTACTTGCGGTACACCACCTTTTTGTATACAGGCCCAATGTGATTCTCTGATGTTTGGAGGTAAATGTTTCCAAAGCTGAGAGACAAAACAAAAAAAGAGAAGCATTGCAAACAATAACGTAACCATAATAACTCTTGTATTTGAAATCTGTTTTTAGTAAAGGTGCAAAAAAGCTGTCAGGAGTTAGAACTGCACCTTAAAACAATTCCAATATCAATTTGAAACATCACGTTAAACCACAGTGTTATTCAATAAATCTTTAAATATGGCCTTCAAGTTCTGGATGACTTTCTGTGGAAGTGTTTCAGCACTAGTGCTCAGCACTCACCTTTCGCTAATAGTCATGTTGAGTTTCTCCAATTCCCATGTCCGGTTTGGGGCGTAATTCCACACAACTTCTTCAGCAGCCAAGTAGAAATACACGTCAGGCTGAAAGGTCGCAGCTTCAGGGTTCTTACTCGGTGTGCAGCGTTTTACAGAGTACAGCTGCCGCATGCCACTACGGTAGTGAGGAATACTAAGACTGCTCAGCTCAAAAAGACCTGAAGCAAAGAGCAAACATCACTCATTTAACAGTGAAAGAAAAATACAATAGTAAAATATTAAATTAATTATATAATTAATAATACAATCTAATTAATGTAATTTATTATATAAAAATTATTATTATTATAATTAATTGATAGGTACTTCAGTTTTTTTTTCTTAACACAGTTCTACAGATCCACTAAAGTAGATTAAAGGAATCGTCTGGCGTTGTTAAATAGTTAACAAGAATTTTATTGCAGCATGCATTTAATTTAACTTTGACTTTTAGTTAAATTTGACATCAAGTTTTATTTTAATTTAAAATCCCTTGTTTATCGCTGAAAGTTTGGCAAGGAAACCCATTTGTACTGGTTCCAGTCCAGTCCAGACCCAATGCTTGCTGTAAAATTTGACATAAACCCCTCCCATGTCCTTCATAGTGTAACTCCATGCATTAGATAGGTCGGCTCCTGGATATATGGATATATGTACAATCCACACACAATTTTTCTTACTGACATTTAATATTTGTTTCATTTTATTCAGGGTTTACGTATTCATTTTGAACTGCACACTCGTATTCCATTACCATCATTGTCGGGTTTCATGGAGACAGTGACACTGGAGTGGGGGAAGAGAGTAAGTGTGTCACGTGTAGTGTTATCCAGCTGAAACGTGTTGCCCTGGAAGTAAACGCCATAGAAATCAACCGAGCCCAACCCCAGCAAGTGCCAGACAACATGGTCTCCCTCACACACATAAAGATCAGGAAGGTTTCCGTACATGAAGCCGTTCACCGCTGAGAGGGAACACACACATAAATGTCCTGTAGAGAGTGCTGTAAAATAGCTGTTCATTCACCACGAAGTATAATTAATCAGGTGCAGTCATAGTGTCAGTGCTTACAGTGCATTTTATTGCTTTCCTGAAATTCAACATCATCTGTGTCAGTCTCATCACTTCCAAACGCTTCAATATTCTTCTGCAGATACCAGCTTTTGTTCTCATCCATCACAGTGAAGAGAAGGAAAAATTCCTTTTGCACCTCCGACCCTATATGCTACACACACACACACACACACACACACACACACACACACACACACACTCATAAAATCAGACTCTTGTCATAAACAAATGGATGTTTATCAAATAAAGAAGTAATTATATTCAGTAGTATGAATAATAGGGTTTATTCAATAATTGTAATGTTAGCTGATGCTAGCTAGCTGATAAAACCTCTCTTTTGCGTTCATTCCTACAACTTCCTTAGGAACACCTGATTGTGAAAAATGTATCAGTAAAGATGACTTTTACTTGCAAAATCAGGGCTGTGTTTATAAAGATGAGAGTATAATCATTCTAAATATGGATACATGATTATCACAAGTTCCAGTGAACAGAGTAATATACACAGTATTAAATACATAACATCATGACTTGTGGATTATAATTCCACAGTGTGACTGAAGCAAGTGCTTAGCCTGTCAGGAGCTTTAGCCATGAGTGCATTACTGTATTAAATATCTCAAATTACACAAATTATTCATAACATAAAGAACATTTTGGCCTCAATCAGAAAACAAATTGAAGATTTCATGACAGGAGTCATGTGACTAGAAACTCTGGCTTGGACTGGAGCGCAATTTCAACACAGAGTCTGTTGTCTGTTAAAGTATTTTTTCTCATCAAAATCAATGCCACAAACATTATTCACAAATGATGTGATGCCTGTGTGAATGTTTTTCCTTTTTCCTATTACAAAACATTTCCATACAGACAAATGAGCTAACTTAAGATGTGTGTGTGTGTGTGTGTGTGTTTTGGTAGAGTACCTGTCGACCACTCTCATCCAGAACCCCTTTCTTGCACACCTGTAATGGTCCCACCAAGCCAGAGTTGGTGTCACGTATGGGATCTGTACCGGAGTAGTACAAGTATGACAGGCAGGGTGGGTCACTGGGCGAGGGGCCTTCCATCACCCGCCATCGATATGTAAATGTCTGATTTGGTGCTACACTGGCCCCTGCTTTCTGAGAACCTGAAGAGCACAGAGTCAGAATAAGATGTGTGTTAAACTGTGTGTGTGTGTGTGTGTGTGTGTGTGTTCATAAAAGAGACAAAGTATGCAATTTGTGAAATAGTAATTTTATTTGGAGGGCAAATAAACTTTCAGAGAAGTTTGTTCATTGTTTCAAGTAGCAGATATGGTCAAATATCATAGAGTATTTTCAGATGTTAATATTGCAAAATATGAAAATGATGTTCGTTTATAAGCCTGCATTCCCAATAAATAACTTGTATGCCCCGTTTTCTATCAAATGGCAGGTTTTTTTTACCATTTCTGTTGTAATATTTGGCCCTCCGTTGACCACCCTTCCTCCCTGCTTCCTGACATATTTGTTCTAATTCATGTCTTACCATCCTGATATATAACTCCTTCGTAAGCTTTGTCATACGACACACCATGGGGTTGCATACTGAAGCTCCGCTGTGCCTTATTGCGAAATGTCACCTCAATGACATCACCAGGTTCTCCCCTAATGACAGGACCTGTGAGCACACACAATACACCTGCCGTGTGTTATACAGTTCACTGCTGAAAAGTGAAAACACAACCACTCTGTTACATTTGGACAGATTAAATCCACTTTAACACCCTTACGGTTCTACTGAATCACACTGCCGCAAAATCTGTTGTCTTGAAAATTAGGAAGAATCATTTGGACAGTATGTAAATCATCTGGATAACAGGTGCTTATTGGCGATCTAAAATGTATTTAGAATGTAATTAGTTCATTTAATTTGATCTGAATGTTAATCTAAATAAATTATACTGGCACAGACAAACTGAAAATGAGTTTTCCAATACTTTAATCGTTTGTATTATATACAGTTGTGCGTGAAAGTTTGTGAACCTTTTAGAATTTTCTATATTTATGCATAAATATGATGTAAAACATCATCAAATTTTCACATTTTCCTCAATAAATAAATGACCAAGTATAATATTTCCGCCTCATTTTTTTGACTGGGTTCTCTTTATCTATTTTTGGACTGATGATGTTTTACATCATATTTATGCAGAAATATAGAAAATTCTAAAGGATTCACAAACTTTCAAGCACAACTGTAGACCACACAAGAAAATCACACAGGAGCCCCATCGTATTGTGTCCTTATCAGGAATTATAATGTTTTTGATGTGTTTAGAATGATAATATTACAACAAAACAAAATCAATGGGAAAAGGTAGACTGCTGCATTGCTGCAAAAAAAGGAGTGATTGCTCTGAAGTGCAAAAAATGGCGACAGATAGATGTGTGTGTGGGGTGAGTCGGTCTGGGTTGGCTACGAAATGAAGTTTGGCCAATCTTTGATGAAGCGTGACCAAGCAGGAAGACACTGATTCCAAAACACCCCCACACATGGGGCCAAAAATGTATTGCTGTCAATGGGAGAAAAAGGGATGGATGAAAAGCAAGAAAAAAGGTGAGAATGAGTCAAAGCAGATTTCAGGTATGTGTTGGGTGAGTTGAATTGATGTGGCGTATCAAGTTTGATAGCTCTTTGATAAAGCGTGACCGAGCAGAACTTTAGTGGTTGTCTTCTAATATATTAGTATTTTCAGATATTGCGTCAAACATGAATGCTTGGCATTTACATGATTAATTTAGTGGCAGCCGTGCTGGCAGAAATATGGTACAGTCCAGTCTTAGCCCCATACACTCAGCCCAAGCGTCACAGAATTTCAGAAACCTCCTGTCCACTATATATATACACACACTGTTTATATTTACCCAGAATGCCTAGGTGGTCATCTGAACCACTTTGCTTGATCTCAGAAGTAAATGAGTCATCATGGTACCCAATGTATCTGACCTTCTTGTACTTTCCTCCCAGCTTTCCTTCATTTGTACTGAAGAATTCTTCAGAGTCACTGCAAAGAGAGGAACAATAATCTCCACATATATACAAGTGTGTTAATGTGTGTGATAAGAATATAGTACATATAGTTCCAGTCAGTTTTTCAGTATGTGATCACAGAATATGGTTTTGTATGTACAGTCACCTGTCTGTTTTATTTAGTGGTTCATCGGTCAGCATGTTTTTCCCCGAGGGAGCGTAGTCCCAAAGTCTCTCCTCTGCAGCGATGTAATAACGCCTGATATGACCAGGGGGCACACTGGGTGCAGCATCATTTTCACATGAAGAGACCTCAAAAAAGCCTTGCATACCTCCTATGAGGGATAGAAGGGGGGGGGAATTATGACAGTGCTGTGAGTTTCTGAAGTACAAAGATCTCTCTCTCTCTCTCTCTCTCCACTGACAAAATGTACTACTGATAAGAAATTGTTCTTAACAAGCTAAACGATTGATGCTATATCCACATGTCTTCAAAAAGAACTCATTAAGAGGGTTCAATATTTCTGGTCATTTTGTGAAAACATAGAAAAAAAATTCACTTTATTAAGAACACCTGCACAATCAAATTAGCCAAACACCTGGCAGCATCCCAGTGCATAATATAATGCAGAAACAGGTCAAGAGCTTCAAAACATCAAACATCAGAATGGGAAAATGTATTGTCAGTTTCTCCGACCATAGTATGGTTACTGGCACTTGAAGGGATGGTTAGAATATGTGACCCATCATATCAAGTCATGTGTTAAGTGGCACATGTTAGTTTTGTGCTGTGGCCAATAAGGTGCGGTAGGTAAAATTGTTCAAATCTTCCATTTTGGCAAAAATTGGTTGATAAATACCTTATCTTCCTGATCCTTCAACAGGATTTAGAAATGTTAATCCTAAATATTGTTGTAAAGCACTTTAATGAACAAGATGGTTACTCCAGTTTTGACAGAAAAATGTGAATTTTTTTTTTTGCTATAAAACCAGAAGTTATTTTTATGGGTAGCAGGAAAACCTGGTGTCAGCATGAGGCTGAGGATTCCCTCTTTCATATTACGTCATGGAATCCACATTTAAATATTCTAAATATAAGATTCCAATGGAGTATTCCGAGGCCCTCCTTGTAAACAAACCTGTTTGCAATGTTGCTTTGGTGACTTGTGGACATGATGCAGTAATAAACTTGGTATCAAAATGGAGCTTATTGAACTGGGAATCTGAAAACATGCAGAACTCAACTCACCCAATATGCAACTTAATACCTGATTTGATATGATGGGTCACATTTTTCAGAAACGGCTGATGTGGGATTTTCTCACACAGTCTCTTTACAGAGAATGGTGCAAAAAAACAAGCAAAAAAACACCCTCTGAGCAGTAGCTCTGCAGCTTTATTGATGAGAGAGGTCGGAGAAAAACGGTTTGAGCTGACAGGAGGGCTACGTAACTCAAATAAATCCTCTTTACAACAGTGATGAGCAGAAAAGCATCAACACATTGGACCTTGAAGACCACAATAGCAGAACATTGGGTTCCCCTTCTTTAGCCAAGAACTAAGTTGTGAGTTTTGGAAATGAAAGAAACCAGTCTGTTTGTAATTGACATTATTTCATTTCAATGCTTAAAAAAGAGTTCTTTCTAGGTAATTTTGAACGATTTATAAAAGTCCATACTCGCAGAAAAAACCTGTTACCTGGCAATAAGCAAGAAAACTAGATTCTGAATGTTTTCAGGCATGAAACATTGCTTTGGAAATGTAGTATTTAAAACATTTAAGCTTCTCCAGAAACTCTGATTAGCTCTTTAAACTCAGAGGAATCACAATGCTCAATTTTTAACTCGATCTATTTATCAGTATCAGTATCGGATATCAGTATCAGTAGTTATGGGTAGGAATATTGTTTAAAATCAGTAACTGGATAATGAATAATGAAAATTCAGGGTTTAGGAATTAAATACTTGAATATATCTCCAGAAAGAGAGATTACCATGCACAGGATCACCAACTTGGCATCCGAACAACCACTTCCCATTTGTCATGGGAACCATTTGTGCAGTGACCGGCATGGCAGGAAATACACTGAGGACATCAGTACGGTGACCTTGGGTGAGCAGGGTGTGGCCATAGAAGTGGATGGAGTGAAGATCTATGGTATTTCCAATACCAATAAGATGCCAAGACACAGTCCTTCCGAGACACACTCGCAGTGTTGGCAAGTTTCCATAAATAAAGCCGTTTATTGCTAAGAGAACAAAAGACAAAAACCAACAGAGTGAAATTTTGGAACTGCTAATGAAGCCGTTACCTATCTGTGTATATTGTGACACTCATTTAATTCCATACACACTATTATGCCATTATGTCTTGACTAAAAGAAGATTCTATATTGAAACTATAAAATAGCAAAGACCCACCCAAAAACCCCTAGCTAAAATTATACAGTTCAAGATAATGCAATGTTTTAAAACAAGTTGCCTTAGATGCCCGAAACAAAAGCGCTTACAGTGCAAATGGTTTGAATTCCTAAAGTCTGGATCGTCTTTCAGTACAGCAGTGTCAATGCCGAACGTCTTAATATTTGCATCAAGATACCAACTCAGATTTTCATCAACTGCACTGAACATTAAGAAAAACTCATGAGCCATGCCGGATTGGTGAAGTCCAGAAGGGTCCAGAGCTCCTGAGAGTGAAAATACACACAATATATGCTTAAACAAACATATCTCTTAAAAAATACATAATGATAATAAAATTCTTATAATAAGATACACATAATTATATAATATATAAATATTAAAATAAAAATAATAAAATTAGCATTATATTATTAAGATACTATTGATGTTGAGTCTTTTCTTAAAACAGTACACCTCAAAGTGGTTTAGTCCTCTTATACCTCAAGTTAATTAATGAATGTCACTTTATACTTTTTAATCATTTATAGTGTGATTGTGGAATGTAATGTGGTGGAATGTCCACAAAACAATGTTGTTCCTGTTTTCACTTATGCAATAGCAGCTTTGGGGTTCGGTTTTAGGGTAACAGCTTTCTGCTTGCATGTCATTCCCCCAGCCTCATCCCCTAACCCCTCCACCTTTCCCTGACATCAATTTAATTAAAAAAAAAAATCAATCATGTAATTAAATCAGCATAACAGCGTGGTCTTTCATGCGTTAGCGAATTGATACATAATTTTATTCAGAATATGTAAATATTATGAAAATAATAATGTTACCCTTCTTGCAGATGAGCAGCCCTCCAATAAGCCCTGATGCTATGTCTTTCGGTGCGTTGACATGAGAGTGATACATCGATGTAAGACAGCTGGAGTCAAACTCTGTAGGCGCAAACTCTTCTGTCACCCTCCATGTGTATGTGTAGCTTTGCCCCGGAGCCACAGCATCATCACTCTTATTTGTACCAGACGTACCATCCGGATACCATGCACCTGGTGAACAGTCAGTCATGTCATAACATGAGAAATGATAATCAATGTTTTAACCAATGAACAGCAGTTTACAAGAGTCTGCCTCCCTGAGGATTATATCTTAAACAAGCCAAGACAAGAGACAAGACTAAACATGTCACCATGTATTTATTTACACTGCTTACTTACAGTACTGTGGAATATATATTTCTCACCATTATGGCTTGCTTGACCTGTTTTATATTCTGGATATTTATACTTCACACATCTTTATATTCAGGGTTTGACATCAAAGTTGATGACGACGTTCCACACTTTAAAGTAAAAGAGAATAAAACCCATCCTACCTTCAGAGTCCTTCTTGTAGAGGACTCCATGTGGATGGATTGAATAATTCCGAGACGCAAAGTTCTTCATGTGCACTACAATGTCATCACCCACTTCTGCACGGATCACTGGTCCAAGGAATCCCAACCATTCCGGTTTAGGCTCCTCAGTGGTGAAAGTCCCGTCTGTGTACTGTTTATACATAGCTTTTTTATACACATTACCGATCTTGTTTGAACCATTGACCAAATGTTTAGAGGCATGCCTTATAGAAGAAAAAGAGAGAGAAATGACATGAATTATGAACAACCGAATGAAAGAAGAATCAAATGTCTTCCCTATCAGTAGCCTACTTCTTGTTCCTAAAATTATGAAAGCATGTCACTGTAAAACTTTGTTTTTCATATTAACAACAGTCACATCTTTTTTTTTCTTATTTTTTTACATAAAAGATGATTATTCAAGTTATTTCATCTCTTACATGTTCTACTCTATATGTATATATTTTTTATAATTCTTGATATGTGAATAGAAAATAATACACACACTTTATAAGATGATTTATGCATATGAAAAGTTTATAAATTAGTCTCCTGCATTTGCTACTTTACAAAATTAATAGAAAATGAGAACATTTTAGTGTCATATTTTTAACGCACTACCCAAATCGCCTGCACCACTGGACTGGTGTTGCATATGACTTCAGACATCACCGTCCCATTTAAATAGCATGACTACACTGGGAAAGTTTTATTTCTTTATTATTATTATTTATAGATATATATTCAGTGTTGATGGCATGTATTATAATACTGTACACAAATCACAAATGAATTCAACATCACAGTTCCATGTAAATAGCAAAACTCCATTTAGTTTATATTGAATTGTAAACAATACATTTAGATTCAGAACTTTAGAAATGGTATGTCCCATTATAGGGGTGTCATGTTTCTCATTAAAGGGCATGAAGAAACCTCTATAAATATTAAAATACACAGCTTTGTATACCTCATAGCTATAGCCAGGTCCAACACTGCTGATGTTTTTTTATTTAATTTTCTTTTTACATTTTATACCTTCTTTATACCTTCTTCGTGATTGAGTAGTATTTATCAAAAAATGTTATAAATAATTAAATACTGAATTGTTTATCAAACTCTAATAAACCACATAGATAATAAAGCTCTTTGAATTGAATTGAATAATAAGAAACCGGTTTGAGAAGTTTGAGATTTAGCAAACAAGAAAAAGGTCTCATCAGGGCCCCCTCCTTCCCTCCCTCTGTCCTCTTCTATCCTTCTCTCCCTCCCTCCCTCTCTCCCCTCTTCCCCCTCCCTGTCTCCTCTTCTATCCTTCTCTCTCTCCCTCTTTCCCTCCTTCTCTCTCTCTCACTCTCTCTCTCTCTCACTCTCTCTCACTCTCTCTCTCTCTCTCTCTCTCTCTCTCTGA
>JAQMYM010001194.1:0-16686 GCA_030014255.1 Parauchenoglanis ngamensis | reverse complement strand
GGAAAAAAATGAATTTAATCCATTTTGGAATAAGGCTGTAATATAACAAAATGTGGAAAAAGTGATGCGCTGTGAATACTTTCCGGATGCACTGTACCATACTTTATGGTGATTTGTGGCATGGCCTTGGCCCCCAGTGTTGTCTTCCACATCTGCATTGAGTTCTTGGTGAAGCTTACTAGTGCCTTGTTAGCTTTGTATAGTGACAAGCATTCCAGTATCCACGTGTTAGATCTAATCTTAGAGTCTTGGGTTATTGCCCTGTCAACCAATCTGCTTTGACCCCCTGGTGTTGGTTCCAATTCCTTTCTGAGATTTGCTCATGTCCTGACTCATGTGTCAGCCTAGCTTATCTGCTATGATGCCGGAGAGGTGCTTCCATGTTGTGGAAGGGCAGGTTATTTGCCTATAGTTTACCCTTCTGGGGATCTTTTATGATGAGGATAGTCCTAGCCTGAGTTAGCCATTCTGGGTGAGTGCCAGTTTTTAGCAGCTCACTCATTGGAGCTGCCAGGCAGGCATGGAGTGCTCTTAGCTTCTTCAACCACTAGGTGTGTAGGTAACCAGGTTCAGGTGCTTTTCCAGTTCCTAATGCCAGAGACCCGTTACTGGATATCTGCCTTGGTAAGGGTGACTGTTTCCTGTTCTGGGAGATCACTGTGCTCTGCTTTTATGTCTTCCAGCCACTTACCATTGGTTTTAGGTGATGCCTCCTTCTCCCATAAGCCCTTCCATTATTGCTCGGTCTCAGCTCTGCATGGATCTAGTCTTCCTCTGCTGTTTTTCATTTGCAGTTCTGAGTACACACTAGATGGATCTTTGGAGAACAGGCCATTTATTATTTTGGCCTCTGCTTCCCTAGTATACATCTTCAGTCTTGTGTCCAGAGATGTTAGTCTTTGTTTGGCAGTCTCCAAAGGCTCACTTACATCTTGTTGTACTTCATGACATGTCTTTCATGACTCCTTTCTGCACTTCTATGAGCCAGCTGATGTGCCTCCAGGCTTCCCTGTTCTAGACTTCCAACCTTCCTCGCCATGGTGAGCACTCTACATTCTTGGCCTTGATTTTTAACAAAGCATCTCCAGAATTACAGCGGCAGTGGTATAGTGGTTCATATATGAGCTCATTGGTTTCAGTGATGGTGTTGGTGGATATATTGATCAGCGCACTGTTAACATCTGCAAGCATCTCCTCTGAAGGAACTTTGGCAGTTAGCCGAGGGAGTCGTACCCAAGGGTTTATTGCATGTAGGTTGGGCCTCAATCCTCATATTTAGCTTAGAAGCTAAATGTCATGACTGGCATGCTTCCGTCATGACTGGCAGACTGTTGTGTAGTGTATTTATGTGCCAGGGGCTGATCATCATTTCTACCACCTGAAGTGTTCCCAATTTGGGGTTGTAGTCTTCCAAGTTTGAGCTGTGAGAGTAGCTTCCTTCTATTTATGTTAGAGCATTGAACCAAGAGCTGTTTCTTAGTCAGGGTGGATGTTGGTCTTCTGGTCATCCATAGTTCCCCCATTCTGTGCATGTAAGCCTCTTTCCTTGGGATTGCTGTTATAGTAGCATTCCATCAGATCTAGTCCGGGTATTGTTCCAATAACCCACTTTTCATCATTATGACCTGGTACCTCAACAACTGATGTGGACTTTGTTAACCCAGGTGACATCCAAGCCAGTATGGCTTTGTGTACGTCTCATGCTCTTGCCTTGACTGGGAATCTAACCCTGGTCCCTTGTTCTAAAGGCAGCGCTGTTACCACTGTATTATCAAGTATAAAGAAAAAATATACTGACTTGGTTCATTACATCTCCACAACACCTTGCTTTTTGTGTCATTGTTTTGTGTCATTGTTTTTGCAGGGGTTTTACATTTACCTTTACTCATTTGGTTGCTGGGTGACACTCAAAAAGTAACTCAACTTTAACACAGGATTTACTGTGCAGTAAACTAAGTAACAGGGCGCAACTAAGCAGGTGCGGGTTAAATGTTTTGCTCAAGGAGCCAAAATTGGCAGCTTTGAACCTTCTGCTTAGTAGCCCACCATTACTTATCAAATCACAATGGTGGATACTAACTAAATATATAAAAATATATATGACTAATGGTTATGCAGACTCATTATATTACCCCTTTTCAAAAATTATTGTTATTATTATTATTAGTAGTAGTAGTAGTATTTAGCATCCTTACTTTAAAATATGTATATAGAATAGGATGTTTATAGGAAAAAGAAGGGATAACAAAATATTATATATATATATATATATATATATATATATAAATATAAAATAGTATGACATAATAGGTTTAGATGAAAGTATTAAACTAATAAGAATTTTTAAAAATATATCTTTTCCAAATATTTAAAATATATAATGTTGAGATTTAAGAAGAACCCACACAGGAGCTCTGCTAAGAACGTGCAGGTCCTTAGTGTTCCATCTCTCTGATCTTCACACTCCATCAACTTTTTCAACATACTTGTAGGTCTCTACACTGCATGTTAAATTTTAGTATTTGGAATCAATCATTGGATCTGCACGGTAATTATTTTCATGTCCCCATCACCCCAGAACACAAATGCTTTTTAAATAGGCATTCGATTTTAAAGTACTACCTTTAGTTCTATCTTTAGTAAAATGGGTGTTTGAGATGTATGCAACTGGCTCTTTCCTCCTTCAGTGTTATCAGTATACTACTGTGCTTGGACCACTATGTACTAGTGCCCTATCAAGCCATTCACAACATGCCCAGATTCTTTGCACTCATTATAGAGCTCAGTCTCACTATAAAGAGTAGGTCACACAATTATTCAGCATAAGGCTAGATTCCCTGAGAATGTGTGGCAGACATGAGATTGGAGTCTACAGAGGACATAAGAGCTTATGATGGCAGCCCCAATGATGGCCTCTGCAGGCTTCATGGAACAAGCTTTTCAGTAAAGAGTTATCAGTCTATGGTAAGACACTAATTTCACAAAAAGAAATGTGTCCTTTGACCAGGTTCTAGCTTACTGAAGATACAGGTTTTTCAAAGAAAGGGGTCTGACACAGATTCACTTAAATGCTGCAGAGCAGCATGGTACCAAATCAGCAAACTGGGTGTTCAGCCCCAAGGATAGGTTCAGAACACATGATCCACAAGGACTGAGTATGGTGTGTTTTTACAAGTTGTTTTTACTAGTTCTGAGACATTGCCATGTGTTTGCTAAGTAAACTCTGGTTTGCTAAGAAAACTTTGGCTGGACAATTACACAATGTCCCAAAAGCCTCCATATGTAAGGGAAGTTAACACTTTTTAGCAAAATGCCTTCCAAAATTTTTTCATTCTTAGTTCATATTATTTTTTGATATCCTCCAAGAACGCTTTTTACAAAAGAACATATTGAAATCACTCTCATGGCCTGCAATGCTGTTACATAGGTGCCACTGTGCACACTCTCCAGGTTCAATAACACTGTTCTTCCCAGAGGTGTGACTGCAAAATTAGAGTGAAAAGTTTATAGAATTCAAGTTACACCTTTTTGAAACATTCCACAATAAACAGGTTAATGGGTAATAACTGAGGTTATCATGATTGGATATAAAATCAACATTCACCTAAGGCTCAGTCTTTGCAAGCAAAGATGGGTCGTGGCTCAACCACTTTGTACCAAACCTTGTGACAGAATTGTTAATCAGTTAAAAAAGTGCATTTCTCAATGCAAGATTACAAAAAATTTAGGACTTTTACCACCTAAAATACATACTAATATTAAAAGGTTCAGAGAATCTTGAGAAATCTCAGTCCATGTAGGGCAAGGTTAGAAACCACAGTTGAATGTGCGTGATCTTCGAGCCCTCAGACAACACTGCATGAGAAACTGTAATGCCACTGTGACAAATATAGTCACATGGAATTGGGAGTACTTTGGAAAGCCATTACTTAACCCAGTCCACCACTGCATCAAGAAATGTAAGGAAAAAGCTATACATTAATCCCATGCAGAAAAATCACATTACAAATTACAGTTCACATCTCAGATGAACTAAAAGACAGTGGAAATGTGTGTTGTCAGATGAGTCCATGGTTCAACTTGTTTTTGGGAAAAATGGATGTATAGTTCTCGCTGCTTTCTTGACAATTTCATGGTTGGTCAAATGATATTGGATTTAATCCTTTCCTGCATGTGGTAATTTTGCACCTGCAGCATTTAGATCTGCAGCTGAATTGATTTATGATGGTTATCCTGATGGGATCCTGATTGGGATTGTACATACATGAAAGAGTCATTTGAGGTTTTGAAAAAGATGGATGGGATAAACTCCAACAGGAGTCTAAACATCAAACAATGGTGGTAGTCAATAAAAAGACTACAGAGCCTCTGTTGATAGTGATGGGATGGCTGTTAACAAACAAACTCATGCATTCAGCTGTAAAAACACATGCAAAACTGCGAAGATTTTCCACTTTATCCAAAACTACCAGACACTGAGAAATAAGAAGGAAAAGAGGTAAACACAGCTTTTTCTTTTGTGGTAATGGGAGAAACGCTGGTTCAAGTACATCTGCCTAACCTTTCTGATATAACCCAGATCTTTAATAATGTGCCAGATCTAAGAAATGTGCATGAATTTGTGGATAATTTAAGAATACTCACCAGCTATGCACAATTAACTGGGCCTCACTTTAGGATGATTCTTTTAAAATATCTTAAGAATCAGTTCTCTGCAGCTTAAATCATTAATGGTGTGGAGTCCTTAAAAACAGATAATGGCAGGTTGCCTTCCAGTAATGGGGCTGGACTGGATTTTTTTTATGGACTCAACCAGATAAGCTTGAGGACTTTTAAAAACAGCTGCACGCAGTTTTGCCAAAGTATAATGCAAGTCAACATACTGTTCTGCTTATGTGAGACATCTGCTTTACTGCTGCGTGGATAGAACATGTGGGTTTAGGTACATAAGGTGATGCTGGGGTATGTTTCTACATGTTTACCTAACATGCGCACAGATCATGCACAGGCTCTGAGGCTTTCTACACCAGTCCTAAAAATGACTCCAATTTTCAGAGCATGTTCAGGAAATTGAAGCTGTTGGAGTGCTTGCAATCAAGCCTTCATGTGAACGTAGTGAGGCAGATATTCAGAATTCATTTGCATGTCACCAAATTAAGGCAACAAAAACACACTAAAAGAAACCTGGTGAACATCAATATTGTCACAATCCTGGTCATTGGGCACAAGAATGCCGGATGAAGAAAGCTGATGCAGAACTAAAGGCAGACGCACCTACATCAACACCCCCTCCGAGTAACACTTCATCTCCAACAATGATTCCAGTTGAATCATAGGGAACACAGTTTCCCATTAAATGGCCTGCAGTGACCCCAAACTCTGGTAACTGGGAATGCCCACAGAGCGGATCTCCAAATGATTTACTTCTAAGTGCTGTTTTGACTAAATCTTACTCTGAAACTGCCTATTGTTGAACTTTTAATTGATAACCAACCATATTGATTTCTTGTTGATACAGGGGTGACATGTTCTTCACGGAGTGCTAAGATTTATTCAGGTCCTGTTTTGATGGCGACCATACACTCTGTGGATATTGATGGGGTTCTGGTAAACTGTCCAAAGACTCATCCACTACAAATTCGGTCCTCTGAGGACCCGAAAATTTTCTTAACACACCGTTTGGTAATTCCATCTTCTCTGTTTAACCTGTTGGGTAGACAGATGAGCAGGGTCACATGCACATTTATACAAAGAAAAATTCTAATTTGGCTTTGTTTCAGGAGGTGACTTTGACAGCCTTGGGCATAACATATGAAATACCCAAACATCTACAGGAGGTGCCTTGGTGTCTCTGGGCATTGAATAGCAATAAGGTTGGATTAGCTCACTGCACCCCTTATCGTACTCAACTCAAAACAACTCAGCCTGTGTTTTCAAATAGTACCTGTTATCTCCAGAGAATGAAGAAAGAATTTCTGAAGTTCTCTTCACTGAAGGCTCAGGAGGTTATAATTCCAACAGTTTCTCCTTTTAGTCCTGTAAATCCAGTTAGGAAATCAGGTGGTAAGTGCAAGAGTTTTATACAAGGTGCATTAATGAGCTTGTGATTCCAATAGCACCTGTTGTTCCCGATGTTGCATTCATTTTTACTGCTATTTCTGCACGTCACTCATTTTTCACTTTTGTCAATTTGTGTTATGCCTTTTTCAACATCTCAGTGCATGAGGAGTTACAAAAATTATTCGCAATCACCTTCAAGGGGAGGCAGTACACATGGACACACATACCCCTGTGTTTCATTGACTCTCCTGCTGTGTTTTCTGCTGTCGCCAATTGGCTGAATTTGCTCCACCTGCTGGTTCAGAGCTTCTTCAATATGCAGATGATTTACTGCTCACAGCTGATAGCAAGGAGACTTGCAGAAAATGCTCACTGCTCCTCCTGAAATACCTGGCTCAATGTGGTTTCAAGATCTCACTCTCTAAACTTCAGTGGTGTCAACCCTCAGTCACATATCTGGGTAGCTGTCCGAGGACCATTTTGCAGTCATTTGCTCCACATTCCTCCTCCAAGCACCCAGAAAGGCATGCTCAGCTTTCTGGGACTTATTAACTACTGCAGACAGTGGATCTCTGACTGTTCCTATCATGATAGGATCTTAAGGGAACACTGCGGGAAGGCACACCACGAAAACCTAACAAACTTCTGACATGATGAACCCATTCAGACACCTCAAAGCTGCCCTTTACTCAGCTTCAGCTTTGGGTCTGCCATGTCTCTGAAAGTGGCAGAGCAGCATTGGGAGTTTTGGCCCAGAAGCATGGTGGCAACTATCCTCCTGTAGCCTACCTGTCTAAAACGTTTGATTTGGTTGGCATGTCAGCCTGCCTATGGGCAGTTCGGGCAGAAAAGATTTTTCTCTCTCATCCTCTCATTTTGAACACATCACACCAGGTCCCCACTATTTTGAATGACATTTGGACACAACACATGAAGGGACAGAGACATTCTGCTTATGAAGCTGTTCTCTGTGCAAAACAAAATCTCACCATTAAAACTGCGTCAACACCCAATTCATCAGCAGTTTTGTAACGGCAACTTTTATCTGAAAACACTGATTTGGTTTCAAACGACCACGATTGTCCCCGATTCATGAAATCTCCAGTGTACGACCTGCCCTGATTTGAGAATGGTGTACATGCGCATGTTGATGGCTCCTGCTCAAAACCAGATGATAACACTTTTTATACCTAGTCAGTGTTTTTCTCCCTGATACTGTATGGGAAGCAAATTCATTACCATATAAGTCAGCACAGGCAGCGGAATTAGTTGCCCTCCAATGTGCATGCACTCTCTTCGCCAATCAAGTTATCACTGTGTACAATGATAGTAGATATGCTTTTGGTGAAGAAAAATTTAGCATTACTGGGGTTTCCACTTTGTTGATGGTAAGCCAATTTCTAATTTTACTCTGGTGATTTATTGCAAGTCTGTATTCTTCCTTAGCACTTGGCTATATTCAAGGTTAAGGGTCATGATACTGGACATTCTGACCAGGTGAAAGGCAACACATTGGCTGATGAAGTTGCTAAATGCAGCCAGAAACAGTTTACCTTGTCCATTTGCAACTAATTCACTACATTTATTGTTTTCTCATATCTCTGTCCCTAAAGATATAGATGTCAAGTTTTTGCAGTCACACGTGAGATGCATTTTGGGAGACACATTTTGCATGTGCATGTGACCCTGCATTTTGGGATACCTCATTTTGGGAGACACAGAACTTTTCTCCATGTTCAGACAACCTCATTCGTGATTCACGTGGCCGACTCACTCTAACTAAATCAGTTCTACCTTTCCTTGTGAGATATTTTCATGGCATTTCTCATGTCTCACAAACAGGGCGAAATATTGACAAGAATTTTTATATACTTGATGTATGCAAAACAGTGAAACTTTTATTGGACTCGTGCCTTATCTGTGCTAGGGCAACTAAACATGATGCACTGGTTCCTCCAGTTTTCTTTTCAGTATTTGCAGATTGCCTTCACTCACATGCCAGCAATAGATCTGATGAAATACATGTTGGTTATGGTGGACAGGTTTTCTAAATGGGTAGAAGCTTTTCCATGTGCTAATGAAAATGCAAAAACAGTGGTAAAATTTTGGCTAAAGAAATTATTCCTCGGAATGGAATTCTATATGACTACCTATCTATCGATCACTGAAACCTTTGAATCCTTGTAAAGGTAACACAACAGCTCTAAGTATTTGGGTATTGAATGGAAATTCCACATTCCATACCAACCATAGTCAGCAGGGGTGGTTGATAGGATGAACAGAATGTTAAAAGGATGTTTGACTAAAGCTGTGATGGAAAGTGGTAAATCTTGGGTTGATCTATTACTAGCTGTGCTTTGTGAGTTCAGAATGACACCTAGTGCCATGACTCAATTGTAACCTTTTGAAATCCTGATGGAACGACATTTCCCAACCCCATAGCAGAAGGGTAACCGTGGTTTTTCCCTTACAAATCTCTGGACGTCACGGTTCCAGGTGACAAGATGCTGGTGAAATCTCTGAATTCATGGAAGGTGGGTGAGGCTGCTTACAGCACACCAACGGAAGTCCTCGCTGTGATGAGGATGTCAGTGCTCACTAACCTTCAGCCACAATGAATTCATGCTAGTTGACTCAAGAAAGCTCCAACAACTGCAGCAGAGATAACTCCTACCAAGGGGCTCCAATGCAGGAGAAGGGGTCTCAGCTGCTATCAAGCTAGCTCTGTTGGGAGCCCAACGTAGGAGAAGAATCCTCATCAATTAACAGCAGTCAAAAAGGGGCTTGACAAATCATACACCTGGCGATTGTCTTATTTTAACCTGATTTTGTTCATTTCTTTTGAGTTGATTTACATTAAGGTTGATTTGTAGTATGGATTATTTGTGACCCTACCTTCATTTCTTGCGTACAGTCATTCATTTTATTTTTAGCATTTGTTCTTATAGAACAAAAGGGGGCATTGTAAAATCTTTTGTAAGATCAAAATCTTGTCCCTGAACTTCATTTTCTACCACTATAATTTAGAATGTTTAATTTTGTTCCCTCCAATTTATATTACTATTTTTCTCTCCTGTTAGAGGCCTCTCTGTTGTTTCTTCTCTGTTTGTCTTTGGTCAGTGTTCTGGGATAAGCTATTGTGAAGAACAGACCTCAGTTGTCTTTGTTAAACCCTACAGCTGAACCTGAGTGTTTGTCTCCTATTCAAAATGTATGGTGCATCATGAAGAAGAGAATCATATCATGGTGACCACAGACAGCTGAGCAGCAGAAGTCTTGTATGAAGCAAGAATAGGCAAAAATTCCACTTTCAAAACTGTGACAGTTAGTATCCTCAGTTTCCATATGATTAAAAAATGTAAGTAAAATGGAAGGTGATGTAAAACACTGGTAAACATGCCTCTATCCCAACTTTTTTTGAGCGTGTAGCAGAAATCAAATTCCAAATTTATTTATGTTTACAAAAATACATTTAAGTTGGTCAGTGAAAACATTAGAAATCTTTTCTTTGTATTTTTTCAGTTAAATAAAGGTTCAAGAGAATTAACAAATCACATTCTTGTTTTTATTGCATTTTAGAAAATATCCAAACTTTTCCAGAAATGAGGTTTGCAGGTATGTGTGTAACTGTTCACTCACTCAAAGAACAAAGAAGCACATACAGACCCTCCAAATGTATTGGAAATGTGACACAATTTTCGTAATTTTGCCTCTGTACACCATCACAATAGATTTGAAAAGAAGCCACCAAGATGTGATTGAAGTGTAAACTTTCAGTAATTCAAGGTGTTTAACAAAAATATTGCATTAACCATTTGGGAAGTACAACCATTTTATACACAGTCCTTCCATATTCTGACAGGCTCAAAGTAACTGAACAAATTAACAATTATAAATATAAGCACCATTTTTAATACTTGGATTTAAATCGATCACTGCCAAAATCTGGAGCCCACGGACATCACCAAATGCTGAGTTTCATCCATTGAAATGCTTTGCCAAGCCTTTATTTCAGCCACCTTCAGTTGCTACCTTTTTGTGGGTGCTTCTGCCTTCAGTTTTGTCTTCAGCATGCTCAGTTGGGTTGACTGACTCAGCCATTTAAGAACATTTAATTTCTTTGCCTTAAGAAGCTCTTGGGTTGCTTTCACTGTATGTTTTGGGTCATTATCCATTTGTGCTGTGAAGCACTGTCCTATCAGTTTTCAGTTTTTGACTAAATCTGAACAGAAAGTACAGCTCTTTACACTTCAGAATTCAACCTGATACTTCCATCAGCGGTCCCATCATCATTCAACACCAGTGACCCAGTTCCACTGGCAGTCGTACACATGTCCATGTCCACCATGTTTGTCAGATAATGCAGTATGCTTTGGATCATGAGGCCTTGCTTTCCTTCTCCATATTCTTCTCTTCCCATCCAGTCCCACCATGAGTTAATCTTGGTTTCATCTGTCCAAAGAATCTTGTTCTGGGCAGGCTTTCTAGCAAAGGCTAATCTGGCCTTTCTGTTCATGAGTGTTAACAGTGTTTCGCATCTTGAGATAAACATTCTGTATTTACATTCATGAACGTGTCTCTTGATTGTAGACTTTGACAATAATTAATAACTAATTAATAACTTGAGAGTATTCCTAACTTGGCTAGAATTTCCATGAAGAGCTGCCAAATGCAAATTCAACACTTGGAATCAACTCCAGACATTTTATCTTCTGTTTCCTTGTTATTTCTTGGCAAATTAAGATCATAACTGGCCATGAAACTGTTTATCAGTCAACTGTCCTGTTACTTTTGAGTTGTGAAATTGGAGGGACTGTGAAAAAATGGCTGTAATTCCTAAACAGTTAATGCAATATTTTTGTTAAACCCTTTAAATTAATACTGAAAGTCTACATTTCTTTTCTTGATGGCTTCTTTTTAAATCTATTGTGGCGGTGTACACAGGCAAAATCACAAAAATTGTGTCACTGTACCAATAGTTTTGGAAGCGACTGTAGTCAGAGCGGAGGTTCCAGAGAAACATATTTATTTAGATTTGGAAGATTGTATCCAGGTATTAACTAAATTTAATTGAACCTCTCAGTCCACAATCTAGTAAACCCTTGCTTATGTCATTTCATGGGTAAATTGAGGTCATCACTTACCATGATGGTGGATCTGGCATCATAGGCCACACGCTTGAGTCTCTGGAACAATCCATCCCCTCCATAAGCCTGTTCATGTAAAGAGAAAGACAATAAACATGGTATTAGTGGTCTGAACGAAGTGTTGCTGAAAGTTTTTTTTTTTTTTTAGAGCTAATGTCACTGCTTTTATATTGCCACTGAATTACCAATTACTTTTGATTACGTACTGATATTTAGCTAATATAGCTGTTTTATATTGGAGGTGTCAGATTTCTTGTACAATTTAAGCTTTCTTAACCTTTTGTTAGATTTTAGTTCAAGGATCCAACAAAGCTGTGTATCTGCCTTAACCCCTAAAATATGAGCCCTTTTATTTAAATGGACAAAAATGCAATATTTGTATTAAGAAAAGAAGTGAAGCACTTTTCAAATGGTCACAAAAAGGTCAATATCGTAGATACAGACTTAAAACTTCATATATTTATATAAATAAATAAATATTTATATAAGTTGCTTATAATACAGTGGCAAGAAAAAGTATATGAACCTTTTGGAAGTTCATGATTTTCTGCATTAATTTGTCATAAAATGTGATCTGATCTTCATCTAGGTCAAGAGCATTGACAAATATAATGTGCCTAAAAAAATAAAACCATAAAATTCTGATCTTTCATGTCTTTCTTGAGCAAAAACATAAAAAAAATCATAGTGCTAGTGGAAAAAGTAAGTGGAATTAATACCTGGTTGACTCCCGATCCCCCGGTATAACCATTACCATAAAATTGGTCAAAAGAATTTCAAAGGAAAGATCCTATGTATGAAAGGTCCTTGTTGTATTTACTCATTATTTGTATTAAAATCAGTCAGAGATAGGGCAACACTAAACCTTGCAGTTCTGTGAATAAAATATGAAGTATGCATTACCTGAGCTGTGCCATCCAAGACACTCCTGATGAAGGTGATCATTTGCTCCAGACTCTCCATGGGCTCACTGGGCAGGAAGTACTGCTCATTAGACGTGTTGAGGACAATGACAGATGGCACAGCTACCTCACTGTGATGCACACAAATCAAAAGCAGCATCACATGATTAGTATTTTTTTTAATATTAATCAAGGGTGAAATTGAAAAAAGAAGAGTCACAGGAAGAACTAATGGAAGTGCAATGGGAATTGGGCAATATCCAGAACAGGGCACTGACTAATATCCAGACAGAAAACACTGAAAAGAACTGAATCCAAAAACCATATAGATCTGTCAGAAATTGGTCAGGAAGTTTGTTCAGGCATCAGGCAACTGGTAGTGTGCCCTGACAGAGGGAGCGAGATGAAAAAATAATAAAATGTGACTTTTCAAAAATCACTTAAAATAAACTGGCAAACATTTACAATGGTGGAGAATTACAGTAAATAAAAGATAAAAATCAAAACATGAGAACCAAAAAAGGGCTAGTTCCTAACAAGTTTTCCTTTACTTGCATTTGTGACGGTAAATGCAGGCTCCTGCTCTTTTCTGAATAAAACATGTACAGTGAAACACAGCTATTTTCACAACTGGGGTTTAATAATTCAACACGTTTGGATTTGAGAAACCTCCAGCTTTTGAAAACACAAGAAGTTTTTCAGTTCTGTATAAAGTCAGAAGGTGAGAGATGGTTTCGTATTATTGTATCAAATAATATGCTGTAGTCATATGTAAACATGCTGATGCACTGACACAAATTAGGATCCTACATTATGTTGGACAGTTTTCTGTTTTTCATGTCTAAATGGCAGCAATTGTTTGTGAATATTTTAATAATGCAAAATGTTTTACTGTATAATGAAAATGTCCCACAAAGTTTTAATAAAATAATATAATTAATCCCTAATTAACAGGGCAATGGACACTAGGAAAAACTAAATTCATAGAAATAGTCCAAAGAAAAAAAGAGTGGAAAATTGAGAGATAAAAGGTAAAATTAAATTGAGACAGGACAGCGTGACAGACTAAGGGTCAGATGACTGACTGTACAAATTGGCAAAAACAAATCAGTGAAAATGCGTCAGGACAAGGTTAGTGCTTTATGAAAGACAGAATTTTTGACCAACAGAGAAAGGACAGAATTATGCCAAATTGGGTCCTTTGACTCAGAGCAACACACACATGTATGCACACATACAAATCACACTTTATTCCTTCAAATCTTATTTCAACGAGCACACAATTCAGAATGTGGGATTTACTAGGAAAGAGAGAATGCAAACTTTTAACAGCATTTGGCTGAAAAATCACCCTTTTCTCGAACTGGAATTTCAGCACAGAGAAGACCTCAGCAGCATTTAAAAAGAAACTTGTATAGGGATACAAAATGCACTTTAGATTACTTATGTACAATATATACAACCCCGTTTCCAAAAACATTGGCACACTGTAAAATATAAATAAAAACAGAATGTGATGATTGCAAATCATGTAAACCCCTATTTAATTGAAAATAGAACTTATCAAATATAAGTTAAGTTATATTATAAGTTATATTTGATATAACTTATCAAATATTGAAACTGAGAAATGTTATTGTTTTTTGGAGAAAAAAACCCCCCGCTCATTTTTAATTTAATGCCAACAACACATTTAAAAGAAAGTTGGGACAGGAGCATGTTTACCATTGTGTTGCATCACCTCGTCGTTTAACAGGACTCAAACATTTGGGAACTGAGGAGACCAGTTGCTGGAATTTTGAACGTGAAATGTTGTCCCATTCTTGTCTAATATAGGATTTCGTCTGCTCAACAGTTGAGGGTCTTCTTTGTCGTATTCTGATTGATGCACTGATGCGCCAAATGTTTTCGAAAGGTGACAGCTCTGGACTCCAGGCAGGCAATGTTAGCACCCAAACTCTTTTACCATGGAGCCATGCTGTTGTAATACGTGCAGAATGTGATTTAGCATGGTCACAGCCATCCAAAATTTGGCCTTGTCCCTTACATACAGAGAGTTCTTCATATTCTCTGAATCTTTTAATGATAATATGCACTGTAAACAATAAAATCCCCAAATTCTTTGCAATTTTACACTGACGAACATTATTCTTAAATTGTTGCACTATTTGCCCAGACAGTCTTTCACTTTTACTGCTGAGAGACTCTGACTCTCTGAGATGCTCTTTCTATACCCAATCATGTTACTGACCACTTGCCAATTAACCTAATTAGTTGCGAGATGTTCCACCATAGTGTTTTGTTTTCTTTAGCATTATACAACTTTCCCAGTCTTTTGTTAGCTCATCCCAACACTGTGAAATGTGTTGCTCTCATTAAATTCAAAATGAGCATAAATATTTCATAAAACAATTTGATGTCTTGTCTTTGTTCCAGGGTTGGGTTCAGGGTTCATGAATTGAATTGAGATTGCATGGAGAATTCCAATTCACTTCCTGGAATTGGAATTAGAATTGCTGGGGAAATGGAATTGGAATGTCAGGGAAAAGAATTCAATTCAAATAAATTCCACAAAATACCACTAAGATTTGATTTGCTAAATAGTCTACTGTACATTAAATATTATGAATCAATAAATGACAGACATATAAAAGAAATACAAGAGTAATGTATGTTTTATACATTATGCATGTTACTTTCACAAATCACAGTTATAAATAAAAAGTAAAATATGCAATTTGATTGTCTCATTTGCAGGTGTCACTCTGCCCCTAACAACATTTTCTTGAATTAGATTAGAATAATGTTTCCCAGACTTCCATGCAAGGTGAAGGTTCATGACCTATGATTATAAATGGAAGCCAGTTAGTGCTCATATTGAAGGTGTGAGTTTGAGGATTTTCTGTTAGTTTGATTAGAAAGATTTTGATTTACTTTGGATTGCTTTTTTGTATCATCTTGGACTGCTCTGAGGATCCAATTTGTGTATGAACTCTGGATTCCAATATTAACACACATAATTGAAATCCCTATTAAACTGGAAATGGCTGAGAAATCTGAAATTTCTGGGAAGACTTATGAAGGATCATTTTGGTGAACCAGCTCCCACAACTTCAGAAGCAGTCTGTAAGCCTTGG
Organism: Parauchenoglanis ngamensis; assembly: GCA_030014255.1. Lineage (NCBI taxonomy): Eukaryota > Metazoa > Chordata > Actinopteri > Siluriformes > Auchenoglanididae > Parauchenoglanis > Parauchenoglanis ngamensis. Next base: position 1,440 of record JAQMYM010001194.1, on the reverse strand, counting down.
GGTATACCAGTTCATGGATCCACCTGAGCTACATCAAACTTTAAATGGCATTTTCAGGTGAGTACTTGTACTGGTTGTGTACCAAGCACTTTAAAAATCATTTAAATGTGAATGGCACTACTACACAAGAATTATACACATATGATTTTTGCCATTGCTAATAAATGTGGAGGTTTGGTTATTAACAGTGTAAAACAAAAATTGCTTCTGTTTATGTTGTTGTATGTATAAAATCATGCATGGGACAAGAAGACTCAATACAATCAATATCACTGAACATGCCTGGTACTTTGTATTCCACTTTCTCATCTTTGTCATACAACAATGTTCAGTCCCAAAAATGTGCCTTTCCAGTTGCCATTATTTATTTGAATTAAATAATTAATTATAGGCACAATATAACTCATTTGTTATACACTTTTGGAGTCAAATGTACATGTGTGTCAACCGTAGTTGACTTAAATGTTTTGATGATTATTCACTGCAGTAAAAAGTGAATATATGTGAATGAAGTGCATGAATGAACATGTCTCATTATTTTGTTACTTGAGACATATGTGGTAGCATTTATCACAATAAACTGGCAATCATATATTGGTATTAAAAGCACATTCAGATACTTATGCCCAATGTCTCTCATCATTTATAAATTGTTATTGTACAGATATATGTTTTATTTACATACATTGCTTGGTATTTTTAAGGTACCATAAATAAAGTGCAAATGTATGTCACTACATGTAATCCCAAATCACTGAATTGAATTTCACTTCCTGAAACTACAATTCAATTCAGTTTTCTGTTTTTGAATTCCAATTCCATGTGTGACTTGGAATTGTTGAGTTCATTCCTGAATTGACCCCAACCCTGATTTTTTCTATTTTCAATTAAATATGGGTTTACAGGATTTGCAAATCATCAGATTTTATTTACATCTTACACAGTGTTCCAAGTTTTTTCAGAAAAGGGGTTTATAATATGTGCAGACATCAATAGAGCAGGAGTGGAAGCTCAAAGCCCTTAATTAGTGTATTTGGGCTTGCAATCACTCTTACCCACACTTGTTTGGATGCACTTATGCATGTGCCTACTGTATAAGTTCACAGTGAGTGTTCATTTCAACACTACTAAAAACAGCTATCAGCATTTAACAGCAAGAGAAATCATGGCATGTTCGATTTCGTCTATTGGGTGCCACTGGGTGTTCCTGGATGGAGGAATGAAGAAATTAAAACATGAAGTGAGAGAGAAGAGGAATACCCACCCCATGATGAGGCTGTTGATGTAGTCATTGCCATCCATATGGCCAAACTGGAAATCCCTGGACATTTGGAGAGGGGAAAAAAAAAAAATAATAATAATAATATATATATATATACAGGTCCTTCTCAATAAATTAGCATATTGTGATAAAGTTCATTATTTTCTGTAATGTACTGA
>JAQMYM010000947.1:0-16715 GCA_030014255.1 Parauchenoglanis ngamensis | reverse complement strand
CAGAATTTATATACTTTTGTGAAGCTGCTTTGTGACAATGTCTGTTGTTAAAAGCGCTATACAAATAAAATTGAATTAAATTCAATTTATATTTATTTAGTTCTAATATGGTTTTATTTGTCCATTGTTCTGTTTTTAAAAAGCATTTTATTCAGTATTCAATCCACATGATCAGATTTGTATTCAATATTTAATATATATTTTCTCTTTTAACCTGGCTGAGAATAAATGTAAGTATTGAAAACATATGATTCTTGTTTATTACTGCTACTTTCAACAAGTTCAATTATTCTGTAAATGCATTGATAGTAATAATGTGGTATACTGCAGGTATAGGACCAAACTAATTTAATTTATTTATTTGCTGAGTACCCACAGAGCATGCCCATGGAGACACTGGAGTACTGTGCCCACAGTGTTCCCACAGTATTTCCACAGTGCCAGCATTGAGGCCTGTGTGGGGCCACTGTGGGGCAGCACACTGGGAGGCATGCTGCAGGCTCAAAATGCAGGGCACATGTGGGCCTCACCCTATGGGGCCCAGGTGGGGTCCCAGTGGGACAGCCCACACCCAGTCTAAAGTGTAGGCATAATGGGCACCAGTAGGGGCCCTCAGTCAGGCCCATATGTCCCCCACATTTTATGCCCGGTAATGGGGACCCCAAAGGGGCATTCTTGCTGTGTACTGTGTTATTTATTATGCTTATTTATTAAAAGAACATGCTGTAATGAAAACCTTACATTGTCCTCATTTTGATAGTTACTAGAATATGTGACACAAAGAAGCAGTGTATTATTTTCATGTGCTATATCTATCATCATACCTCATACATTTAGTGTGGTTGTCCAGCATACCAGCATCCCTCCATGGTGAATAGGCTTCCATGCTTTCTCTGTCACACTTGACACTAATCAGAAAATAAAGGCAGTGATTCCAAAAATTCATTTTCTTTGTTTTTGCTAAACTTAAATTTAAACAATCCAAAAAAATTAAAATGAAATTTTAAAAAATGTTGTAAAATTAAAATGAAATTCAAGGCTTTTCCACAGAAATTATGAAACGTGACAGTCAAAAGGCTGATCCTCTCAGGTTTGGCACTTCTGCTGAGTCGTGGTTCTTAGGTTTTTATACTAAATCCAGCAGCCAATCAAAATGCACCACACTGAACAAGGCTTACATATTATTGTTCTCACAAAATACAGAATTATATTAAGGACATAAGAAATATAACTCAAAAATCAATTAAAATGACTGAAATATGCAGATTCAAATACTCCACGGAAATGGCACCAACAGAATTATTGGTACAAAAATCTCAAATACTTAGATTATATTCATGCTATCACCTCTTCACCTCTCTCCTTTCAGTGTGGACTGGCTCCTTCCACTCTCTTTCTTTAATTTATTTTTTTTACTCCCTATAGTTACAATTGGACAGCCGAGACACCTCGCTGTGTCGAGCACGCGTCTCCATGGTTCCCAGCTGACCGCACATGTTGATTTTGTCACTTCTACGTCACTTCCGCTAAAAGGTCAACGTGCCCCGCGCACAGTTCTGTTTGAAAACATTAAATCTGCAATATTATTTACCATTATGTTATTGCACTACAACTTCATACGTCAGTGCTCCTCCCCCTTTTTTTTTTCGATCATCCGCGCGTTGTCACCAAAACAACCAACAAGTTCCGCATTAATGACATATTTTCCTGTTACGTCCTTGATGGGGATGTATCGGGAAGCTTATCGTATACGCTAATAAAGATAAGTATTCAGATGCGTCCCAATTCACCTCGGCAACTGGTTTCAGTGAATGCGTTCTAGTGGTCGTTTACACTTGTATTTAGTGCTGTACACTTGGTATCCGATCGACGTAATTTAAAAACAAGTGTAAACCCCATATTCACTTTTGAGCTGAATCATTTTCACTGTATGGAATCAACTGAAGTTGATTCATGATTCCCAGGCTGGAATGTGAGAATAGACTTTTTCAGCACGTTTAGGCACAAACGATGACAAAAACGCATCACATTCACAGACTCGGAAGAAAATCGTAAAAGTAGCGAACACTGCGTTTTCTCTATGTAGGTGCCATAATCAATGGCTGGCGGTCATTTTCATAGATCAGTTGGATAGCGGAGTGAGTGTAATAAGTAGCGGTTGAGAATGGCTCTGTCGGCGTGGTCTACACAGACAACAAGGCGTAGAAGTACATGCGTCTAAAAAAACGTCTGCAGGCTATAAACAAAGGTTTAAGAGTTGCTACCGTGCGTTTTGGTTCATTTTGGTGTCTGCTTATTGCAGCCGCCATATTTAGGTAAATTGCTGGTGACTGGACCTTTGGGATTGAATTTTAAAAATTGGAGCTCGACTAGTGGCGTTAGTGGGCTTGCTAGTGACGCAGGAAATTACTCACAAGAAATTCGAGGAAGCAAGAGCACTTTAATGCCTGGGAAGTCTCATTAATGGATACGTTATTGATTGAGGCCTTGGATTGCGTATTCTAGAAAAAAAATTACCTACTAACTTGCGGACTAATGGACATAAGGAAATAGTAGGTAATTTCTAGGTAAGTAATATTTACATGTTTGCTACCTTAGCTATCCTTTATGTTCTGTGTTGACAAGCATGTTAGCTTTGCATCATGCACATGTGAAATGTCAATAGCAAATCAGACAGGTAAAATATCTCGGGTCTTTTCAGATCGTGGCAGAATTACCAACATTTAATGCGTATAGAAGCCGGTCCAGCTGTCTGCACTTTTGTTTAAAGCAAAATGACTGACATCTCTGTAGACTAACCTGCTCGTCAACGACTATACGAAATAGTGCTATGCCTTTTGAAACAGATCAACTGTCAACTTAAACTCCGTTGCAATTTGTGAAATGGCAGATTTGAGGAAGATGATGAAACAAACACGGCTAGCTAACATTGTTGTGGCCGCCACGGGCAGCGCCATTAATAAGCTGTAACCACCTGCATGTTAACCAGGCAGTTAAGTAGGCAGAAAAGACCACATGACTGTGTAAACAGGCTCTGACTGCTTATTACCAGCAACGTTAGGTTATAAACATTGCCAATTATAGAGGCTGGGTTCTTCATAACAAGATAGCAATTGGGTTTGTTGTATTTTTGTACTATTTTATAACAACGAGGTTATATTTGAAAAGTTTACACTAAGTTGTTGATAGTTTACGGGCCAGATTTGATTGATCAGCTAAGGTGCTGGTTATTAAGGAATCTGTCTGTAGGGTCTTATGGAAGTTAAATGAATCCTACACAGCACTTGCACGAATGTATGGGTTTCTAACAGCACGCAAAAACATCCATTATCTGCTGTCTATGTGCTGCTAGCGTCTCTAGCTAGCAAAGCTGTGGGCTAGACTGTGAAGACCCACAACTCTCAGCAGGATGATGCGTGCGAGTTACTGACAGTTATAGCATGTTCTCTTGTGATTCTCATGTTGGAGGCATGAAAAACTATTGCTGAGTTTCTGGCCGTTTCATGTGTTTGATAGGAAAGGATGACAGACAGATGTCTGAAATTGCCCTCCTCTCTGTTAATTCAAATAGCAAAGGGATTATGGTGATTCTATACCTTCTGGGTAAATCATTGGGACACTAACTGTAAACAGGTTATTGTGGAAGTTGATGAACCAATGGGCAGAATCTCCAGAAGCCTCCACAAAGTGTGCCAAATGACAAAACAATGTCAAAATATTGTATTATAAATTGAATAGTTTAGGGCAAGGGTGTCAAATTCTAATTTTGTCTGGGTCATATCATCATGTTTGTGTGGTAATTGATCTCTGAAATAAAAAAATATAAAAAGCACTGTAATTTAACATATTCTGTTGACTGACAGCACTAACCTAGGCTCTGAGATTATTTTAGGAAAAAGGAAGATCAGACAGAAATGATTTGGGCTGGGCGATATGGAAATTTTTTTTTTTTCATGTCAGTTGATATTGATAATTATCACGATATTAATCAAATCACTATTTCTATCAAGCTTAAAGGTTCTTTTTTTAACTCCTAAGTGAGATGTTCAGATATCATAAGATTAATTTTGGTTTAAATTGGGGCTGGGCGATATGACCTAAAACTTATATCAATATTTTCCTGACATTTTCATGATCAAGATATTTATCATGATATATTATGCCATGAAAATAATGTCCAGAGACAAAAGAGCTTGACAGCACATGCAAGCATGGAGATACGCTCTTGTGCGCACCTGCGGCTAGTTCGGGCTTGTCGGACACATGTCGTGAACGCACGCCGCTACCAACACAGGATGCTCGTTTATGGGCTCCAGCGCTGCGCTTGTGTGCGGTGTTTTTGCACCTTGCGCCATAACTCAATTCCACGTATTTGCTTTGATTTTGTTGGGGTTTTTTTCTGCTGCTTACCCCAGTTTTGGGTTCAAAAAGCACTGTGTATTCCACCCATGACCCAAGCTAGTTGTAGCTAGTTTTTAAGTTCATTCTACATATCATGCTGCATTATACAGACTCTTCATTGATCTGTTCATCAATGTTCTGCTGAAACATGATATTCATGAGCTACAGTTGGCTGACGATATGAAAGGTCATGTTGCGATATAATAATTTATCGATATATCACCCAGCCCTAATCCCTTACTACTTTCACAACCTTCAGTTATCTATCAGGGTATAAACTGAATTTTAGTAGAGACAAGCTGATTCGGTCAAAATGACACTGAAGATTTGGAGACAACCTCTCTTTCAGCTCTGGTGGCCTCAAACCCTGCGTTTTCCCCATCTATGGTTGATGGTGTCTTCTCAATATGGTCTAGTCTTCCTAGTCTAGGATTCATGGATTCATTGGACCAAAGCTAGACCATCGAAAATTTAAAGTAACCTCATTAGTTTAATGGTTACTCGATTTGGTGATAGTAAATGACATCATTTTGGAAGCGTGTTGCAGGCACCTAATGGACACTGTGCCTTTTAACACACACCTGGCAAGGGAGGGGTGAGAGAGGGGCCATTCAGGTGGTAGCAAATCTGCAGCCTCCATCCTACATAGTGTACCTTTAAGTCTACCCCTGATCTTATTTTATGTATAATATATTAGCGCTGTCAAGCGATTACAAACATTACATGTGCTTTAATTAAATTAATCGCGGACATCAATTTTTGCTGGGAAAGTATTTAAAAATATTTCAATTGAAATGAATTTTGGCAAGTGAGAGGATCAATGAATAATCAACATTATAGACTTTAAAGTTCAATGTCTCTATTTAGTCAGTCACAGGTAGACATGCTCAGTTTGCATCTGAATGCTTAATAGAGTGTGACTTGACAATACTGGCTGCTAGCACTAGGCTAGGGGACTAGTTCGGACCTATGGGCTCCTAAATGCTTTGTGTTGAGGTGATATTTCATACTTGAAGTACTCTAATGGCATGAAAATTCCTTACTGAAGAAATTGCATATATATATATATATATATATATATATATATATATAAAGCTATTGATCCAGACACCCCCCAAATTTACCAAATTCCCTTTACCAAATTTATTGAGAAAGAATCCCAAGTTGGTGTGACAAAGGTGAGATGATGCTCAACTCACCCTCTTATTTACATTTCTAGGCTTGTTGTCATCGGCAGTGACCATAAGGGATGTAGTTATTTATAGTATATCAATCTGATTTTTATGGTTAGTGATTATTATGTAAATCATTTACATAAACAGAAGTATAGTATTATCACTACAGGCAAACATTTTGTCTTTTGTGATTTCAATAATTAGCTTCGGTGGGCCTTCAGTACATGTGATATTGTGGTAAGTATTATTTACCATGTAACTCACAGTAACAACATCCCTTCCCGAGTCTATATTTTACATTTCACTCAATCATGCTGGTGTAATGATGTATGTCTGATCATGTGTTTTTTGGTGAATTCATTCTTCAGATCATCTGCCGTGTCATCTTCCATCAGAATAAGGAAAGACATATTTCTGACATATTTCTGGTATATGTGAACTGAATTCACTGACAAGTTTGAAACAACTACCAACAAACCGAATGGTCCTGCAGAGATTTCATTTTCTTCTCAAGGAAAATAAGTCAGTGAGGAATGCCAGCCATGCAACTGTAGATGAGATTTTGGAGATCTGGGGTAAAGCTGCTGTCCCACGAATGCTAAAAACAAATGTAATGCATGCAGTACTCAGGCCACAAAGAAATCTGCAACTGAAGCGTTATGGCATTCTTCCGAATAACATTGCCGTAGCCATTGCACCAAAAGAAGAGGCAGAGGACATGAACCTAAAATCAGTTCTTCTTTCCTGTAAACATTACATTTATGTACATTTCTATTCACAAATGTTAATTTGGGCAACTGTTAGTGCTGATAAATACATATGCATCTTAAATAGAATTACACTGTATTAGTGTAAAGTAAATAAAGTTGTGCTTTTGAGCATCGTGATCTCATAGGAGTTGAAGTTAAAATTTAGCTTATAAGCTTTTGTTAATAAATGTGACAAAAGTAGAGGGTGTCGTGGTCTGTAGCTCGATGTTGATTTTTTGACCTATACATATGAGTCACCATATATTATGCGTGCTGTTTGTTTTATGGTATTTTTGTGTATGTGCTCTTTTTTCCCCCCTTTTTCTTTCCTCTTTTTATATTTCATGTGGTCTTTTACTCCTTTTAAATAATTTACAAGAACAAGCATTTTGTAAATGTCGGTTACTTTGAAAACCCAATAAAAATCCAAATGCTATACACAGCCATGCTTGGTTACTGCCAGCCCATCTAGGGTTACAAGGCCATTTCTAAGGCTCTGGGAATAAAGTGAACCACAGTGAGAGCCATTGTTAGGACATTTTATTATTTATAGCATATACTTTACTCTCTCATGTACTGAAATTTGGCACAGATTAGGCACTTTTGGAACAAACAGTTCTAGTGACTTATTGAGAGGAACTATGCACTTGGAGGCTTCCCCAAGAGCTATGCACCTTCAAGGGCCAGCAGCACAAATTGACACGAGTAAGTCGTGTCAAAAATGACATTGTATGTTCTCTTTTGCATAGAATCTGGACACTGTTGGTCCATTTCCCTGTGTTTTTTTTCTTTTTTTTTCTTTCTTTTATGTTAAAGTTAAGAGTTGTTTACACGGCTAACGTTTTAAATGGATTTATTGCCATAGCTGACTCCAGATTTTCTTTTCTTTGTTTGTTTATGTTTCTACCATATGTATTTGTAAGATAGGCAGAACAAGAAGACAGGTAGAAACCTCTATATCTGTTTAAATCAAGCTTGTGTAGCCTATTTTTTCACTTTAGTTTGCTCACCACTCCACCTCAGATTACAGTTTGTCTGTTAACCTGCACATGCAGTCAAGTGGCTTTTTTTTTTTATTTTTATATATATATATAAAGTAAGTATCTGGCTTTTTACCATGTTACTGTAATGCATACTGATTAACAAAAAGAAAAAAAAATATGACTGCTCAACTCACTACACTTACATCTGGACAACTCACTGTACACCTTCATCGCTCATGTTTCCTATTGTGCTGGAAGAGTACCTACCCAGAAGTAGGAGCCAAGTAAAGGCCCTAAAAACAGCATGCCAAGAACTATAATCATTCTCAGTTACTAGAGTGCAAAAACACAAAAAAGGGTTACTTCCTCCAATAGTTCGAAGAACTATGAAGATGTTCCTCCGGTCCTACTGAGTTAATGTGAATCAGTACTCCGTAGCACCGACATAATTTCATAAGTTCGGTATCCAACCATAGTTTTGGGTAGGACTATGATTGTGTTTGAGCCACTGATACCTCTTTTCCCCCAACACTGAGCCAGCACTAGCACCAACCCCGAACTAGTACCTAGGTCATGACTTTGTTTGTTTGTTTGTTTTTTTTGTTTTTTTTGTCTGCTGGAGCACAGATATTTCTTTTCTTTTTATCTATGGAAGTAAAACCACGTGGAATAAATGCCATCTATTTTGCAGCACTCTCTTCTGACCAACGGAGAATGTATTGAGTTTATTAATGTGAAATAAAATCTATCAATGAATGTCTGACCTAGTTAACATTAGACTAGTATATTTTTGGCATGATTACATTTATTAGGGATGATACCAAAAATTCTCAGCCAGAAATGGTCAAAATGGCTCTTTCACGTTTTGGCCAAAAGAGAAAAGAAAATGAAGATTTTTGACCCAAAAAATATTTTAAACAGGCATACAACAAAAGGCCAGTTTTAATAATTTACGTTTAATAAATTACTGGCTACAATAATTAGAAGATGATTAAAGTTACAGTTTTTTTCCCCCATTTTGACTAGCACAGTGTAGACCACATAAACACTATTAACTGTGCATTACAGCAAAATCACTTAAAAATCCACCACCCTACTGATATTATTCTATTACACCCTTTCCTACTCTCTGTAAACTGGAAATGGTGGAACTGCATTATCCTGTCATTTTTAGGCTAATTGTTAACTGTCCAGAACAGTTAACCTAAAAAAGACAATGTTTCCATTTTAAAATGGAAAATCACACAAGTGCAGTAATGAATCTTTAAACACCAAAACACACACCAAAAATTGGGACACGTGGGTTTCCCAAAGATGAACAAATTTGTAATGTACATAAAGTTGTTAAATTACAGTGGGATTTTTGATCTTGCTGAGTGTTGAAATATCGACACAATGAATTTATGTCTCGCCACACAAACAGGAAGTGCATCATAACTTCTACATACATTGCTTTGTTATGGCTCAACCTTCACAGGATATTGGTTATGACGGTTATGATAATCTCCCCATACCCAGCCATACCCACCACCATCTAACTACAAAAACAATGTCTTTCACCCATCTCAGCTATACTCCTACTCGACAGTTAATCAGATTCATGTCAGATTTGGTATACATGATGTCAAGATGTTCCTGACTTTAAATTGAGACGCAGTTTTTTATATCTTCTATGGTGTTAAAATGAAACGAATTTATGTCTCGTCATGCAAATAGTAATTAATAATAAATTCTCCATGGATTGCTTGATATTACTCAAACTTAACAGGTAATTGATTAAAATGCTATCCACATGCCCAGAGTGACTCTCTGGTATAGCGCCACCATCCCGCAACAGAAAGAGTGGCTTTTTGACTCCTCTCTTCTTGGTAATATACAAACTCTATTAATTGTTGGGTTGAGTTAATCTGGTGATATAGTCAGACATGTGACATGCCCAGAATGTGTCTCTAATATCGCCTATCACAAGAAGCACTTTTCTTGAGGGAAACATACCAAGACATATGAGGCAGAAAGTTTGGGTTTTTTTCTGCAGAAAAAAAAATGCTGAATTTTTTTTACACATCTTTAGGAAGGGGTTTCATGTTCATATATTTAAGTTTGTGGGTCAACACATCAGAGCAATGCTGAGATATGCTTTTCCATCATGTTTTATGGCTTTGCTGCTGATTTGATTGGCTGTAATGGAAAAACAGTTTTCAAACATGAAAAATCCATTTGGTAATTTTTGTGAGGCTTGGCCCAAAGATCACCTGTAGCAGTTTGGTGAAAATTGGATGAAGCTTGTGGCATGTGGGATATGACAGTCACATCAATTAGGTTCACATGAAAAAATGTCTCAGCCTTTAGACCTTCCACAGTATCACCACACATGTGAATCAGTTTTTAAAGACAAACACATAAGCAGGTATTACCCATAATTCATTTTTGCTTATTGCAGCACCTCTTGGTGGTCAAATGACACATTTTTGATTAACTGTAATGGATGACAACTTTGCCTCTGCCTTGACACATCCATATACAAGAATTACTTTTAAGGCGAACACATTTCAACAGTTCATCAACAGTTATTGGGCATTATGCATTTTTAATTATTGTGGTGCCCCAAGTGGTCAAATGACACAAGTATTTTTTCACATCCATAAGAAGGCTTTTCATGTCAATATACCAAGTTTATAAGGCTCAACCTTGGGACCTCCAGTGGTATCACTGGACAAATTAATCAGTTACCAAATTTGGCTTTGATACATCAAAGCATTGCTAAGTTATTTGCCTCACTTCCTGTTCGATGGCTTTGCCACTGTTTTCCATTAATAGTAATGGATGAATGCTTTTGTCTCTGCCTTGGGATCATCCAAGATACAACCACACAAACAAAGTACTTTTTAAATGCAAAAACATCAGTTATTGGACCGAATACAGTGGTCAGTTCACTTGAAAGGGTATTGAGGCCCTTAATAATATTTTACAAAGATATTTTTAACTATCTATGGATAATTTATGGATGTATAAATTATGGATTACATATATTATATATTTAATATATATAATTATATTACATATATTATGGATGATAAATTTTTTTATTTAAAATAAATCTAGACCTACTTGCAGACAATGCAGACAAGTGTTAAATGTTCATTAAGTACATCAATTCTGTGTCTCATTTGTTATTATTATTTAAATGTTGTATTTTATCATATGCAAAAAAAAACATTGTGATATCGACATTACATTTCCAACATGATTATTGTCTCTGCCCATCGACTGTATAAATTATTTATACAATCGATGTCTCTGCCATGTTATTTTCACAGAGTTGTCAAACCACTGGCAGATAAGACATCACACCAACCAGACCAATAGGAGCTAATTCACAAAGGCAAGCGAAATTGAGGTGGTGAATTCTCAACTTCATGCAAATGAGAACCAGTTTCTTGTTGCCCAGGTGTAACCTATTAGATTGATTAAACAGTCATTAGCTGTGAATGTCTACTCTTGGTTTGAGCCCTGGGTTCTGCCTGTGATGACTGCATATGTTGTTAAAAAGGATAAACCAATATGAAGACCAGATAGCTGTCTATGAGAGAAGACCAAGCCATTTTGAACCTGAGAAAAGAGTGAAATTGATCAGAGCAATTGTACAAGTACTGTGTATAGCCTATACAACAATTTGAAATGTCCTGGAAAAGAAAGAAATCACTAGTGTACTAACAACCAAGCTTGAACAGGTTAGCCAAGGAAAACAAGGCTAGTTGATGACAGAAACATTGTGAGAGCTGTGAAGAAAAACCCAAAAACAGTGACCTCACAAGCAACCCCCACGGGGCTGAAGTCAAGGTATCACAGTCCATCATTCAAAGACGACTTCAGGAGAAAAAATATGGAGGTCATATCACAAGATACAACCCACTCATCAACAGTAAGAATTGGAAGGCCAGATTGGAATTCACAAAGAAATACAGAGATGAGCCACAAAAGTCCTGAAACCAAGATTAATCTCTACCAAAGTCCTGGAAAGGCAAAATTGTGGCGACTGAAAGGATCTGCTCATCATCAAAAACTGAAGCTCATCGGTCAAGCATGTTGGAGGTAGCATCATGACTTGAGCTTGCATGGCTGCTTCTGGAACAGACTCACTAATCTTTATTGATGATGGAACTCATGATGTGCTAAGACTCAACCAGTAACATTCAAACTCATGTCATCAATGGTCAGCAGTGAAATGATTCTGATTAACCTCAAATATAGATCATCTGTTTTGTAGGATTTTCTTCACAACTTCATGGTTTCATCTGACTGCAAAGAGCTTACAATCTATGTACGGGATCTCCATGATAAAGGTATTGATCAAGAGAGGGGTAAAAAAAGAATTTCCAAAACATGGACACAAGGTAAAGGCCATCAACAAGTGATGAAAATTAAGCGCCACAGTGACATTACTAAGAACAGGATGTCCCTCAAAAATTGGCAAAAGGACAACAAGAAAACTTTTTGGGAGGGTCCCAAGAGGCAATATTAAAGGACTTGATAAATATGACCCCAAAGCACATATCCAATTCAACAAACTAACTGGGGGGCTTTGGAGCTCTGAGACTGCAATATTCTCCAGATTGCTTCCTACCACCTTTAAGTTGCATTCCATTATTTGTAAATGCGTTGAATGACTACATTAAAAAATGTTTCTTTTCCCTCGCATTGAGCTTGATAAAGGAGGGCTGTAGTCTTACTGTAGCAGCAAGTACTCTGTCTTTGATTAAAATCTAAACCTTGTAAAGGTTCTAAATGCAGATGCAATAGGAATGAATCTTGTTGAATTAACAAACTTTGTGATCATACTGTATATAGTGGTGATACATGTTTGTAATGATAAAGCAGTCAGTACTAGTGTTGTCACGATACCAAAATTATGACTTTGATATGATGCATGCCTATATTTCTCAATACCGATACCGATATAATATCATGGCAAAAACCTAAAACATCAATAACAAATAATGGAACAATGCTACCGCAGAAATGAAAATGTTTCAAACTTTTGCGGCATACGTGTATATAGAGGGTATGTACTGATGTCACTTTCACGCCCTCCTCAATCAGATTGAGTGGCAAAACATATTGCGAATGTCTGCCATTAGTAGGGGAAACTGCGAAACAGAGTAAAACAATTGATTAATTGCTTAAATTAAACTATTACCTGGAATGTTTCTAGCTAAAATTTAAAGGACCAATTTGTGACAGATTTCATAGAAGCACACATCTGTTCTTTTTTACTAAAATATAAAGCACAATTAGCAATTCAACCTATTCCCAGTTTGTGAAAGCTTTGCATTGCTGTTCTAAACCAAGGTTTTACAGTGTTTTCTTGTCATCTATTAGTCTTTACATTTTGTATGGAATATATCTGTTTAGAATGTTGGGATTAATAGTTGATATTACCCCACACCGTTTTCATGTCTAAGGTTGGAAATTAAGGTGTTTGCACATCTAGATAAACTTCATGGTTGTGTCAAAACTACTGAAATAATCAAAACTGTAGGAGAAAAGTTTCAGCAGATCATAATTTGCAGAGTATCACTTTTATTTGTATATAACTTGAGGTATGAATTTACCCAATAATTGAGTAAATGCACCAAATGGCAACGCCACAAATCCACATTTCCACTGCGAATTGCAGTGATCCCTTTGCTTTTCTTTCTTTAGCCTTTAGCAGTCTGTTAAAACGATATCTTCCAATTCTTGTTGAATCTGTTTGTACAGTCAGTCACACAACAGCTCTTTCCCATTTTAGATGTGTGTTTTTTGTGTGTTTTCCTTCTATACCTTCTGTACATCATCTGTAAACATTCAGGTCAAAGGACAGGTAGGATGGTAATACAGAGGGTCCTTGTTTTACGACACAGTTCTGATTCTACGACAGTGATGTAACCCGAATTTTGGTGCAAGTCGAAACCCTAGCCTAGTCACTTACCTATCCTAACGCAGTTGTAAAATCATAATCTAGAACATAAAAACACAACTAAGCAACAGAAAAAGGAAAAGGACATAAACACACGTTTAATATAATGTGAGCTCCCTCACTCATATGCCGCGCTTCTGCGTATTCTTACGAGTGTCGTAAACTCGAAACATCGTATGTCGAGATGTACGTAACCTGAGGACCTCCTGTAGTAGGTTCTTAACCGACATTAGTCCATACTGAATATTCAGATTTAACCTATCATTCTTAAAGTACTAAACTTTGTTTGTCACTGCCAATGTGAGAATAAAGTGTATTATTTTCTCGGAAAAAAAATAAAAATGCAGTTTTTCAGTGAGACAAAATATAAAGGAGAATGTATAAGAGTACCAATCCATTACAGTAAACTTAGCAAAAAAAGAATATATAAATGGGTCCATGTAACTTTTTAAATCTGGTTCTCAGTGGAGTACCTGGAGATTATGTTTCTCATGAATTCAAACTCATGCCTCAATGCAGACCACCTGATATTGAGATACTTTCCCAATTTAAAAAAAATGATTCCATTCTTATGACAGAACTATTTATCAATTTGAGTTTTTTTGCCCTAATTTTTTGTTAATAAAATTGCAGCACCTTAATCGCAGTATGATGCCATGAAATTAGCTGATTTTGCACAAGTTTGTGCAGTTCACAGAATGTGCCAAGGAAATTCCCATTCACATCTTTTGCCATAGTTTTGGAACAGTGCAACATTTGTCAGCCTCATTTATGCAAATTTTTCCACTCATCCAAGCCTGAGTCATGGAAAAAAGCTATCAAAAAGCTAGGCCCCAAAATTCAGCTGACTTCAACTTTTCCTTCAATCCCATTCTGATCTTCTGCTCACATTATTTGTGTTCCCATCTCATTAGAATGATGTGCACCTCTGATGTTTATGCCTAGCCTATTAAATAAAGCAATATCTCATCATAGGAAGATGTGGGATGTGCATGTTTAGCCTTATCAAAGACTTATGATGACTTAACTTTTTAGCCTCTATATAAAAAGCACCAGTGTTGTCTGCTAGAGGGCGATGTGAATGACATCTTACCACATCTCGGTGCATTCATTGTGGGATTCAAGCTATGGAACTTCAATTGTGTGCAGCTCTGAATATATTCTGTGCTACTATTAGAGTGTGTCCTTTTGACACTGTGATAAGGGAGTTAACAGATTAGGAACACATGATGTGGCAATTGGAGCATGAGTAATGTTGTTTTAGTGCATCTGAAATTTTATGAATCTGTGCAAGTTGAGTGCAGGGCTTTTTGAGGCTTTTTTCAATTTGTTTTCAATTTTCAATTGGCATTCTGTTAATTTAGACCATGTTTCTATTTCATGCTCTGAATTTCTATCAGTTTCTAAGGGAAGGTTGGCTCAGAAGTTGATGAACTTGTATGAATGTATGCAAGTTGAGTGCAATTGGAATTTGAGAGCTCTGTGTGAGTTTGGAGCATGTTTCTGATTCATACTCTGTTTCTGTCAGTTTCTAAGCGAAGATTAGATGAGAGCAGCTGCTTCTGGACAGTTGTGCGTGCTCTGAGAAAGCAGACTTGAGAGTAGATGTTCTTAAATGATTGCAACAACTTTGACGTTACAGACAGTCAAATGAAGTATGAATGAAAAGAGAAATTACAAAATATAACAGAATAATGGCAGTAGTTGTGCTACTGCTAGCTTCATGCTTTGTCTCTACTTTTACATAAATCCACATATCTGTGTGTATCTTGCAGGTTATGCAATGGTCACTGCAACTCAGCCTAAGCTCCAGGTGCTGCTCTCCTCCTTTTTCAGCTTCTGGTTCCATAGTTCTGCCCTTCTGGTAGTGATATCTCTTGCTCCTGCTACATAAGCAAACAAGTTTGCAAAGATCTGCCTCGTGCCCAGGATGACCGCCACCACCCGGGGGTCCCCCATGGGGAGCAGTGACAACCAGGGACAAAGCCAAGCCCCAGATGGCCAGAACCAAGACCAGGATGGCCAGAGTCAAGCCTCTCTACCGCAGAACCAGGTGTGTGTGCTTAACATGTTAAAGACTATGCATGTGTTAAAGCCCCAGGAAACATAGTAGGCCTATTACATATTAAAATATTTGTCAAAAATATTTTAAACTTAAATGTTATATTGAAGACCCTGCATTATAATAAGAGAATTATCAGCTTAGGTAGTGTTTTCTAGGTTAGCTTTTGCATCTTTGTTTGAACAGACTTAAGGAGAGCAATGTAATTTGAATGCCATAGTTTTGAACAAAATCCTAAAGTTTGTTTAAGCTTTACCCAAGATTAGAACAACCTACTTTGCATAAGAAAGAGATTGTTCTTATTTTAAATTTTTTATTCTAATTTGATCCTGCCTGCATATACAGACATTGGAAAGTTCTTGTATTTTATGCATGCATATTAGAAAAATGTACATAGATAATACACACAATTTGGAAAATTCTGTCTAATTTATTAATGAATTGCTCTGAAAACTAAGAACATTTCACCCAGTCAGACAGGCTTTGAATGAATGTTGTTCTATTTTTGTTCACGGGTTAGCATGATTTACTGTTTATTCTTTATCCATGTCTGTACTGCCGTCTTATATACTGTGTGTGTGTGTGTGTGTGTGTGTGTGTGTGTGTGTGTGTGTGTGTGTGTGTGTGTGTGTGTGTGTTTGTAGACACCTTCTCCAAACTCTTCTAATGAAACATCTCCAGTGAACCCACCAAAGGGACAGGGGCAGGATGATGCTCAGCAAGCACAGGAAGAGGAGCCGGCATTCCCCCACACAGACCTGGCAAAGCTAGACGATATGATCAACCGGTCTGTAGTCTTCTAATGATTGTTTGTTTGTTTGTTTGTTTATTTAATGCTTTATAAACTTCAGAAGTGTACAAAAATCATCCAGCCATTTTATATAAATTACTGCCATTACACAAACAATTTTTAATAAATGTAAAAGAAACAATCACATGGAAGGCATAAGTTTCAAAAACCCCTATATCCCTTTAGCAGCTTGCCAAACAATGCTCCACAATTCGGTCATTTTTTGCATTCCATTAATCTAACCCGACATTTTTTCATAAGATGCTACTTTCATTCCATCCAGTATTTCATGTGATGTTATTTTTAAATATGTCTGAATAGTTTCCATCAGAGGTGGTAATGATTTTGAAGGATTATTTAATAATAAAATGTTATCAGCATATAACAAGAGTTTATATTCCTAGTCCAAACCTTTTATCCCACAAATTCTTTGATTTGCTCTTATCAGTATTGCAGGGGGTTCTAAGAATATCCATCTATCCATCCATTATCTATACCGCTTCATCCATCTGGGTTGTGGGGAAGCTGGAGCCAATCTCAGCATCTTCGGGTGAGAGGCGGGGTACACCCTGGGCAGGTCGCCAGTCCACCACAGG
>JAQMYM010000911.1:0-15000 GCA_030014255.1 Parauchenoglanis ngamensis | reverse complement strand
ATATTTCTTAATACAGATCTAAATGCTGATGATTTAAACCTGGCTGTCATGAAAAAAATCACCCAAACTGTAGTGCACCGAGCGGAATATGATATATAATCAGCTGTATCTCACATTTTTTTGCACCTATGGCTCTGTTTTTGGTGTAATATAAAAGGTTTATAATATTTTTCATGCAGAATACAATCTAATTTTACCTAAAAACATTTACAGCTCATTACATCTGACCTTCAGAGTGTCATAATAATGATGAGAATCCTAATCATTTATTATATTTTATTTTAGACAAACATCTGTTTATAATCAAACACACTGCAAAGCATGAAAAAGAAATTTACACACAGCAGGTTATACAGTTTATAAAAATATATCCAGTATAAATATGTATTATGTGTAAAACCTGCAGTAAAGTCAGCAGCCTGTCTAACTGAGGACGCATTTCATACCTCACCACACGCAGGGCTGCTTTCACTTCTTTATTTTATTCTTAGCACCAGAGGAATGTTTCATGAAGCTGAATAGCCTTTTATTATTACTGTTTTTACTACAGAAACTAATAAAATTTCATTGGATATGAAAAATATATACATTGTTTATTAAATTAGACTCAGGCATTTGTTTTGTTTTTAAGCTGAAAATATTCAAACAGATTCTTATCTGTTTGGAATTAAAGCAGCAACTGCTGGAGCAATCTAAAGCACATGATTTTACCTGTTATTGAAAATGAAAACATCCCTCTTTCATTATATCATAATAAATAACAGCAATAATTAAAAAATTTACCTGACAGGAAAAGGAAAAGTAGACTCAAGCTGCGATGAAAGCGTGTCCTCATGTTGTTGTACTTGTGACCACATGACTCTGTGAAGTGACTGAATAAACGTCCTGCAGAAACAACTCCAGACCCATCAGGCTTCTCTGTAGAACACTGAGCATATCTCAGCACTTAAACTCAGTATAATGTATTTTTATATTTATTAAAAACCAACAACAGTGTAACTGAAGTTTAAACTGATTTAAAAGATTAAACTGAGAGACAAAAACAGCATTATATCATATTAATGAGCGAATAATTTAATCCCCATAATTAAACCTGAAATGTATTATAATATTTATATTGTATATATTCAATAATTCCCATGTTCTAATGTTTTATTTTTTATGTATTATCACACACTGTTTATGAGAAATAAACAATGACTCTCAGTATAAATCCTGATTTTGTTTGGTTATGATGGCAAAGTAAGTGAATCAATATGGAGAATCAAATTCCTAAAAGAATCAGACATCATTGATGAAAACAGCATCACTACCCTGATGATGATGATGCTGCTGCTGCTGATGATGATGGAAACCATCCATCTTTTACTTTAAAGTGAACACTTTTCATCACTTCAGAAAGCAGCACATTGATAATCTTCCTAAAATCTGTAGGCCTCAGAAACACACACACACAGCTTCACACGTGGCTTCATAAAACAGATCAAGTTAAAACAGTTTGTCGGTTCCCAGATGTTTGGATTCCCAGATGTTCTGAATAAACGCTGCTCCTGAATGGCTTGGAAAATGATTTAGTTAATTAAAACTCTCAGAAACAACATGAGAGCATGATAGAAATGTCATTACACAAACATATGACAGAATATAAATATATGGCTTTATAATTTACTACTGAAATTATTTAATGTTTTTATTCAGCTGACCAATTTAAAGATGATTTGAAGAACAATTTCTTCGCGAGAATATGTGAGGTGCAGTACCATAGGCGGACAGCAGGTGGCAGCAGATAATAGATTTTTAAATATAACCACATAGCTGAATGAATTTGTTTTTAAAGCACTGGATGGATTTATTATTATTTAGGTTTAATATTCAGTAAATGTTTGATGATAAACTATTAATAGATATAAAAAAAGTTTTTCTTTTTTCGTGTTCTAAGTTTTTTTAATGAGTTTGTGTGAAACTTGGTGTTCAATCTGGAAACTGAAAGCAATAAAAAGACAATATTTAATTAGTAATGACACTTGTTTGCATAAGCACTCTGCTAACAAACAAGAACAAAATCCCCATCAGCAAAAAGCATATCGTTATTATTAAAAAGAAAAACTAAATTCATAGATTCTGACAAATTGTGTATTGTTCTTGGTGAGCGTTCATATTTATTATCAGTATTTAGTGCTGCAAATTTTGCCTGTAAATAAAATGCGTAACATTTTATCCCATCAACCTGCCAATTCTCTTGAAGGGTGCCAATAATTCTGTACTTCAATGTGATATATAAATAATTTAGCACGAGTGCTGTTTTATGTAACACGACAAATGACAAACATCAGCATTCACATGCAGGCCACTTGATTATCACGTGGTATACAGTGTGAACTGACGTGTGAAACACTGTGAAAACCACACACACACACACACACACAGGGGACTCTGTGAGGACGAAACCACACACGCTTGGGGTTTCCTTTGAGCTGCACAGGAAGAGCTGAAGTGTGAGACAGTTTTTAATCCTCTGACCTGCTGCAGTAAATAGCAATTTCACTCTACATCCTGCACATGGCTCATTATTATTAACCCTTAACTTGTCCAACATGAAGCTTTGTGTTGAAATCATATTAAAGAGGTTGTGACATCATTGTTAAAAAAAAAGCAAAACAAAACTACAAAAAACTAACATGGTATTATATTTTAATGTCTGCTTCTGCAGAATTAACATGCACTTATATGAAAAAGTTTAACCCTGTGTTCACACTAGCAGCGATCTTGTAGTCAGTCACCTGTGGGCCTGTTGTGTTCATTGCTGTTGTCAGTGTGTGTGGGCGTGGCCTGTCCAGTGGGCGTGGCCTGTCCAGTGGGGGTTTATAGTTAACAGTGAGCTGCAGCAGTGGCTATATATCATTTAAAGACAAGTAATCAATGCAGTAATCAGAGTAAACATCAGTTGTTTGATTTATGTTACATGATCAGCTTTGTTGGATTATTAGCTTAGCAAAATAAGCGAACTGAAATAACCCCATACACACAATAGAGGCACCGACAAGCTCGGCTACTTCCTTCTGAGCTTTATTTTCCTTCCTGATATTTCTGGACACATGTAATGAGAGATGAAGATTAAACCACAGATCTTCCTTGTCCATTTCAAACAGTTAAAAAAGAACTAACTGCAGGTAGGAACTAGAGCTGTAAAGGGGAAGTGAGGAAATATTACACCGCACGCAACCAGGACTGGTGTGAGGAATCATCTGTACAGCGTTATAGCAGAAAACAAACAGCCACCTGCCGCTTCGTTGCGTGAGAGTGTGAATATAAGGTTAGAATAACTACAGGACCTCAGGGGAAACAGTTTAAACAAACGTGTTACAGCACAACAACTTATAACTCACATAAACACACAAGTCTAAAATATTGTACTACAAACAGTGCAGGATAAAAGCGTTCCCCAGGTAATGCTCCCTATGCAAATTAATATGCAAAATACAGGATGAGGCGATGTGACAAAAACAAAACTAGCGAACTACAAATAATGTTTCAGTGCCACAAGAACAAACTGTACAGCTCCAAGCTGAAGGTCTGACGGTTGTTGCTTTAGATATTTTTACTGGGTGAATTTATGAAAACGAGACATTTGGTGAGAAAGTGGCAAAGCTTGACCTGAAATCTCTTTATGACTAATTTTAGTTATCCAGGTCAGTAATACAGCAGTAAATCTAGGTAACTGGTGATAAAATATGAAATAACTGGGTTTTTATTTTAGACTGTCAGTGTGTGACCTGAAAATGGTTCATTATTATAAATCAAACACAACGTTAAAGCTATAATTCATGTCCGTCTTCTGCATGATATCCGTGTCAGTTTACTCGACGTTTCTCTTCCCAAAATTCCCCTCATTGAATTACAGACTCCACCTGGCCTCATTCCCGCTCCGAGTAACAGGAAGTGGAATAAAACCTCATCCTGATCATTAGGGCTGCCGTTGATCAACAACCACATCAGATAAAGTAGCAGCTGCGCGCTGAGCTATATTTCTGACATACAGGTGTGTTGACACAGGCAGAATGCTGACATAGAAAAGCAGAAGGTTGGAAACAATAACTGAAAGATGAACAGGTTTATTTAAATAAATTTACTTCATTGAAATTGAAATTCAGAGACATTCACTGTAACTGCCTGTGGCATTAAACTGGAAAAAAAAAAAAAAAAAAAAAACACCGTGAAAAACCATCTGTTAAGCCAAAACCATCTTTCATGTGGAAAATACAATGTTTTATTTAAAAAGTTAAAAATAATTTTTATCAGTGCAACATTTTGCTGTCAAGTTGAAATGTCTGGAAAAAATTTCTGGGTATAATTTCTTCATGAAATGTCTGGATGAAATCTTTAGATGAAATGTCTTACTCTATCACAGCGCTAACACGGAGATTAACTGCCATTCACACATTCACTCCTATGGGTAATTTCGAGTAGCCAGTTGACCTAATCTGCATATCTTTGGACTGTGGGAGGAAACCGGAGCACCCGGAGGAAACCAACGCAGGAATGGAAGAACACACAAACTCCACACAGTCCCCGGTCGGCCGGCAGGTTCAAACCCAGGACCTTCTTGCTGTGAGGCGACAGCGCCAGTCAATGTCTGGAACTTTTTTTTCATACAAAATAATAAGGTAAGCACCGTTCAGGCCCGGATTATTCTGTTCCGCTGCAGTCAGCCGTTCTTTCTGGTCTAATTTGGTCATAAATCGTCGTTAGTGCACATGCTTCCTCAGGGACACGTTCTCGTATATTTGCCTGGTTAAAAGAGAGAGAAAGAAAATTCAGTGCATTTATCTGAGAGGAACAGCGACACTTCTTATTGTACTGAAACTCCAAGTGAAGGGAATTTCTGTCATTTCTTAATCATCATTGTCATCTTTCATCAGAGTCCACTACACAGACTGTAGACATTTATAAAGCTGGGTCAGACGTCGGTGCATGAGTTCAGTAATGTTTAATTCCACTCAGACCACAGCATTCACAAGCGCTTTAACCACACTGCAGTCCTCCATGTTGCGAAACTCGAACGCTCTGTGAGGAATCTGCTGCACGTCGCACTGCACTGTAGGGCTTTTTTTATTTTTATTTATTTTCATACTAAAATGTTTGTCACTGTCTGTCAGTCCATCAGTTACTGACCTGAGCGGGTTTTTTGTGATTTATCACAGAATACTCTACTTCTCCATTCTGTCCTTCAGTTGCAGATGAGTCTGCAAAGATAAAAATATATATATACAAATATAGCAGCATCAGTAAAGATGTTTACTGACAGACACTGACTCAAAATCTGAAAAATGATACTGGTAGAAGTAAGAAAAAGAAAAATTGATAAAATAAAGAAATCAAAGTTATGTCATCAAAATCATGTGCCCTGTGTGTTATATCCTTCTGCACACATCTGTTAGAATTTCAATTTGAAATATAAAGCCAAATACAGAACGTGTTTCTCAAAGATATGAATGAATTACTAAATAGAAAAACTGGCATTATTTGCAGTAATGAAGCTTTACTTAGAAGTGAAAATGTCACTTCTGCTTTTTTCTTTTTAAAAGCCAATAATGAGACAAATACCTGCCTTCTGTATTGCGACGGGATTCTTTTTGTTTCTTTTTACACAGATACACAATCATCCCGATCACTGGCAGGACTAAAAGCACTGTGCATAGGACCGCAATGAGCACAGTGTGCTGACCATCATCATCAGCTCCTGTAAAAAGCAGAATATTGATTAAATCATAAAAAAGCTGTACAAGTGTCTGTAACCTCTGTCTTTAGAGATGATAAATGAAGTGGTTATGGTTCATATTTCACATATAATACAAGCAAGACATGCAGTCATTGTATCTGCCTCTAAAGCTGGCCTTGTACTGTAACAAACATCATGCACTGTAAAAGAATTTGATGAGAAAAGGTGAACCCCGGTGTGATCATGACTGAAAATGTGTCTCACGATATTTTGTAAGATTTTGACGGTTTCATGGTATTGGTTTATTTATTCATTTTTGCATGACTAGTCATTTATGGGCTGATTTAGGTTTGGGCTTTATTCTACAGTAAAGAGTAAATAGAAGAATCATTTTATTATGTATATAATGAAGGCTTTTATTACATGAAATGACACAATATATGAAGAATTCAGTAAGCATAAAAAAGTTATAATGTAATTAATTTTTTACATTACTCACACTGCACTAATCGATCTGCTCCGGGGTGCTTACATCATCACGATGCAACCTTTTTGTATTGAAGAAACGCGTTCTCACTTTGCATGATATGGCGTGAGATCAGTGGGCCTCATTCACCAACTGTTCTTAACAAGAAATTTCTTCTTAAAACCCATGTATGCAGTTTTCCTGAAGATTCCGACATTCCCCAATGTTTAACTTATCTGGGATTTGTTCTCAGGTAAAAGCGGAAACTACGCACACTCAGAGCACACTTACAGACATTTGAGCACTGACATGTTTGTGCAAAAATAATTTTATTGTGTTTTTGTAAATTCTGCAGTTGTATAATATTACAGGATTGAAATTACAATAAAATTGTTATAATTTATAATTTTTTTAAATAAGTATTTTCATGTTTTACAAGCATTATGGTCTTTTTAAATCAAATAAACCCTTGACTAACACTTCAATATGTGCGCCTTTGTGCCTGTCACTGAACGAGTAATGCCGCCCCATGCATCTTTTTTTGCATTATTTTTTATCCACCTCTGATAATTAATATAAAACAGCTTGTTTGCTGTTCTTCCTGCAGCAGAACCTCCACTAGCATCTGCAGCTGATGAAGATGTTGTTATAATGTAATGATGATATGCTTGTACCCAAAATTTGCACACCATTCCTAAAATCTGACCCGGTGTACCAGGAGAACCGCTACACTACCAAGCACTGGCTAGAGCTGATACTCCGATGGCTTCACATGGGGAAAAATACCTGATTTTAATTTTGTGTGTTTAATTTAAAATTTAAAATGCTTAATTGTGTGCATTGGCCTTTAAGTAAATTATAATTTAAATTTGCATCATTATTTTTTAATAATGTTGGGGACCGCCCACTCAGGTTCAGCTGAAAATGATGTGCATTTTGACATCAGGATAAATCTTATTTCTGGGAGCGTCCTGAATCACATCTAACAGATACTGGCTTTGGCCCTTGCTGGTAGTGCTACATGTAGATCCTGTTACACAAAATACTGCCTTTCAGAAAATGTGGCTTTTAAAAGATTTTAAATAGTAGGTGTAAAATGTGTAGGTATACTTTTGGCAAACCAAATTCTGAGCACAAATGAACAATAAAAGTAAACCGGACATAAAGGATGTACCAACTCACTGATATTTACTGAAACATTAAATCAATTCAATTTTATTTGTATAGCACTTTTAACAACATTGTCACAAAGCAGTTTCACAGAAGTATATAGACTCTGAATATAAACTTATGAATCTATAAATTTATATATATATATCCCTATCTCTAATATAATTTATATATGTATATATACATATATACTCAGCAGCAGTCAGCATTACACTGATCACGGGAAGCACGTGTATTAAACATATAGAGTTATAAATAACTGAATCTAAGAGCAGGTCATGGGAACATGAAGTGATGTAGATTATAAAGTGTAACATCAGCACTTCACTGGAAGGACGCATGCAGTTACACGCCTCTGTACGATATTCAGATAATTATTCAGTCAGATCACTCTCCTCAACTCCTCAAATCACGTAACTTTATTTATTTACACCCCACTGCTGTTGAGTTCTCGACTCTGATTGGTCAGAAGGTGTTGATTTGTTCTCTATAACAGCAGCTCTGACAGTAGCGCAGCTGCACATCACAGCTTTATATTAATGAACTCGCTCTAATGTGTTACACTTATTATTTTACTGTAACAGCATCACTCAGTGTTTATTACTTAATGATCGCATTAACGACCTCATAACAGACAGTGCTGCGTGTTTTGCAGTCTCGTCCCGTACCTGTGTTCAGAGAGCAGTAGTGTGTGATGTCGATTATGGTTGACTCGTTGCTGACTGGGTTGGAAGCCTCACAGCTGAAGGTGTGATTCTTCGTCTTCTTTATCTCCAGATGGAGATTCAGTGTGATGTCGGATGTGTCGCTGCTGCTGGTGTGGTTTAATAAAACTCCATCTTCATATAAAACCAGCTTCAGTCCTCTGATGTTCCTCACAGAACACAGTAATGAGCAGATCTCTGAAGAACTGGAAGTTGTTTTCATCACCTGAGGAGCTGAAACTCTCTCTGTACAGAAACATCATCAACAACATGATAAGTTAAGAATTTACGGTTCTTTATTGTTTATGTCTGAAATCTGTGAAACACAAACTCACCGTACACCTCCAACTGATAATCCTGTTTTCCCTTCTGATCTTTAGCGCTCTCCACTGTGTAAAGTCCTGAATCATCTGTTCTCAGGTCTGAGAGAGTGAAGAACCCACTCTGTCTGTCCCAATGAAGACGATTCATAAACTTCTCACTCAGGTTTGTGTCACTCTGTTTATTAAGCACCAGTCCAACTGTGTCACCTTTATAAATCAGATTACCAGAAACAGGCACACTGGTGAGGAATGAAACAGACTGGCCTACAGCAGCGATCACCTCCTGACCTGAAGATTCAGCACCAGAGCTGAAGATCTCTGAAACACAAACAGCTCTGAGAGTCAGTCTCATATAAGAGTCATAATAAATCACCTTTAAAAAAAGTACAGCAAAACTCTCCTCACACACATCATTCAAATGGACCAAAACCACCGCGGTGTGTTCGTACACTCTCATCTCTACTTCAACCTGTGGTTTTACTTTAAATCAAAGATTTCAAAAACATTTTGTTTAAACAACCCAAATAGACCAAATGGCTCTAGCAATGTTCTTTAACACTATGCCTTGACCATCCTACACTTTCCCAAGTTATAAGCTAGGACTATTGTAACATCTGAACATTTTATTAAGTAAATTATGTAATGCTAACGTCATGTTTGAAAAATCCATAATCAGTAAATGTTTTGCTGTATTTTGTGTTTTCCTGAATTGTTTTGCTCCCCTAAGTCACTGTCACTGTTTTTGTGGTTGTTGTTCTTGTTGTTGTTTTTATTTTTTTTTTTTAGAGATGTTGGAGGTAGATAGATGGGGAAATTTGTCCATATTTATTATTTACAGTCACAGGAAAAAGAAAGTACACCCTCCTTCGGTTCTATGTTTTATTTATGAGGGCCTAAATAACAATTGTGCTAAATCTAATACTGAAATCTGTTGTGTTTCTTGTCACTTGAGATTAGTTATTTGTTTATAAAAGCTGGTGATGACCACATAATTTTTAAATCAAAACACAGCTTGAGGGAGGGTGTACTTTCTTTTTCTCATGACTGCAACTAGTCCAGTGTGTCAGGAAAGCAAAAAAGTCTAAATAGCACATACAATCTTCATTTAAATGTGTGAATGTGAAAGCCTGTACCATATATATTATAAAGACTCAATACTAGT
The DNA here is from genome assembly GCA_030014255.1 of Parauchenoglanis ngamensis. NCBI lineage: Eukaryota > Metazoa > Chordata > Actinopteri > Siluriformes > Auchenoglanididae > Parauchenoglanis > Parauchenoglanis ngamensis. Next base: position 5,456 of record JAQMYM010000911.1, on the reverse strand, counting down.
AAATGATTATCTGTAAACTATTTATTTAGTTTCCCTGTGTGGATCTAAATCATAGTTTACTTATTAAACACAAATTTCACACTGTCTAAATTCGTACATACACTCAAAACCTTTTACTGTCGTATTCTGTAACAACATCTGCACAATGTAGCACACATTATAACCAATAAACAGCAAATCTCCAGCTAAGACTTAAATACAGCACAGGAGATCGAAAAGAAAAGCTAAAACTGGCTCAGATCTACAGAACTGGATTTCCTCCACATCTCTATACATAGTGTAGTATTACAGCATGATCACAATACATTATTTATAAACACAGTTGATTTACACCTGCTTTTGGTTGGAGGACAAAATGACACGCAAAACTAACACCATTAATCACCCTGAGTTTATTAACATGTAGAGGGACATGCAGTGAATCACACACCAGTCTCTCCACCTCTTTTCTGCACACACTTCTCACATTTTCAGATCCTGATCTGAGCTGGACTTTAAGCACAGAGAAACCATGTGTAGCTCAGCGCCTCAAATTAATCAAAAACTATGAATATATATGTAGGTTTTCAGTCTAGAGTTCAAAATATATTCAAAGAAATATTGTGACTTTATTGTGTTTTTTATTAAATGAAGGACGCCGCTGATAATAATCCATATCAGAGTGTGAGATGTTACTGTGGAGAGCTTTGATTCATGGTGGTGGCATCATGTCTCTTTTACTACTGCAAACATTAATAATCAGATGTTCAGGGATTCCTGGTCAATAGCCCTAAAAAGACATGATAAACATAGGATCGACATCGACACAGGAAATATTTTCTCTGGATATGTGCTGAGTAGCTGCATCACTCGCTACGTTTACATGCGCAAAATATTCCAGATTTTACCCTTACTCTGAAAAAGACAATATTCCTACTAAGCCCTGTTTATATTCCTGCATCTCTTCCCAGCATCGCAAACTGCGGTGTAGTTGGTTTGTGTACAGAGCTGAGTGTAAACAGGCCTGATGCTGAGAGTCTCGAACTGCCGTAAAACCCTCAGATGAGACGCAGATTCCTAATGTTCTGGAGAAATGTCCAAAAAATATTCCAAAACCTGAATAATAACACCACATCCCACAAGTCTTAATCAGAAAACGCTAAATTCGGAATAAGGCCAGATTGGGAATATCGGAGTGTAATATGCTGTTTACTTGACTTGTACTGAATTCTGTATATTGTCATATTTGGAATGATAGTGTAGTATTATTGTGTGTGTAAATGTGCTGACTGAAACATCAGAAACATCACTAACGTGCAGGAAAAACACTTGTGAAAACACAGACATTGTAGTTCAGTAGCGTCTCACTGCACAGGACCTACAAAACGCAAAACATTCCAAACAGCTACTGCTAAACTGATCAGGTAAACTCTCCTAATGGAAATAACTAGAACATGACATTAGAACAGCAGCTCCTAAACAACAAGCAGCTCCAAAACACCCGACAGATACATTTCACTCATATTAAACCTTATATGTGAACTGTACATGCAATAGATTTTAGATAATTATGATTATAAATAATGTGTAATGATAGTATAGTGGCTGAGATGTTGCTATAATAATGATAAATTGCCTGCTATTTCCATTTCATCATGATTTAAAAATAGCTACTGTTGTTAAAGCTGGTTTGCTTCATCATTCATGTCATGGTGGATGAAAAAGGTCCCAGGAATTATTTAAGCTCAGATGCTCCCAAATCCACCCTGCTCTGATTCATATATATATATTCACGAACACAGACACGTGATGCTTCTCAGGCAGAACGCCGTCTCACTGAGCCGCTGATCCTCAGTGATATATGACTAGAAACTCACTTCATATACATCATATATTATATTGACAAATGAGATTCTCCCACTGCCAGAACAGGGGCTCATGGTTTTATTTGCTGTAGAATCCAGTTTCATCCTGTACTGTTCAAAACTCAGGTACAATGGATATAAAAAGTTTACACCCCCCTGTTAAAATGACACACTTATGCAACCAGGTTATTGTACTTTTTTCATTTTTCCTATTTTTTCCTCAAATGTTTCTGAGTGTTTTTCACTTAATTTTTACATGCTGTAATTTCACATAGAGGGTGGAAAAAGTTTGGACCTGTTTTATCTTAGTTTCATTTTTTAGCTTCACAAAAACCTGACATTGTAATGGGGGTGTGAACTTTTTTTTCCCCCTGTAATTTCATGTTCAGAGGACTGTGTAGCTTCTTGGTCAACTTCCGTGCATTGTTAAACTGCAGAACCGGGGTTTTGTGCACAACATGCTTTATTGCTTTAGTGGTTAAGCGTCTAAAATCCCACCATGTTTACTTGCTCGCCCCCTGACTTTCCACTCATCACACGACAAAGCAAAAGCCACACAGAATACTAAAGCTCTTTACCAGTGAAAGAGAGGCTCTTATACACATATAATACATACACCAGTCTTTTCTACTCAAACTGCGGTGAATAAACAACAATTTTACAAAACAATTCATCTTATATTTTTATTTCTTTATAAAGCCTATCGTTTATTTTAAGTCAGAGTAAAAAACTGTACACAGTATAAATGACTGGTCTCTTTGCTATTTCCTCTACTTTTTCTAATCGCATCTGTATACAGCTTCCTCACCCAGTTTAGGGTGGTTTCCATGTATAATGGTGTTTCCTGTAATTTTTTCTATTTCTGTGGTTGGTCTGGTGTTTGATGAAGCACATTTGTAGCTGGGTTCTTGTGGGATATTAGCTGCTTCAAGCATTAAGAGAGAAACACTGGCGTCATTCATCAGTCTGAAGAGCACAAGGAATTTTTGTAATGAGTAAAAATCCCCCATCATAAACTCTCTCTTCCCATTTATATCCAGCTTCTCATAAATAACATTTCCTGCAAGTGAGACGTGAACGTGACTGCTGCTGTTTTTAAAAGCGCAACGGTACAGCCCATTTTAACACCATTTAAATTTTTTTGCTTATTAACTTCAAATGTAAAAAAGTGCCTGGTGGGAGAAATGCTACTATTGGCATATTCCTGAAGTATAAGAGGGATAAAACAGTTTGGGACATCCTGTTAGAGGGAAAATCATCTCTGAGTGATATTATTGTGGATTATTTTCCAACGCTCCTTTGTGTTTTACTCCTTACACATTGTATACAGTGCTCTCAGACTACAGGTCAGGAAAACACCTCGGACTATGTGAGGTTTCCAGAACTGTAAGCATGTACAGATTATTTTCCCCAAAACAATGAAGTATGTTGGGGGAAAAACTTAAGTGTGAAGGACGTTCCACCTTTAATCAAGGACATGATGTGTTTACTGTACACACTTTATACCCGGAAATCTGCTCTCGTCCATATCTATTCCTATCAGGATGCAGCTAAGCTTCCTTTATCCATTATTCATTGTTTCCCCATTTTTATATCTCAGTATACAGCTTTCCTGTTTTTATTTATTTAATTATTTGCTCATTTATTTATTTATTTATTTATTTATAATTCTCTGAACAAGCTTACCAAAACTCCAAAGCACAAGAGTGAATAAGACTAAACGCACAACAGCTTACCAACATCTGAAAGGGTCTTATTCACTTTTTATAGATTAGATTTACATTCTGCAAAGAAGTATATTACGACTTGCTACTGTGAAGACGTGAAATGCGTTCACACATCATCACAAACTCTATTTACACACAGGGATATAAACCTCTTAAAGGCTCCTTTATCCACTGACTCTTAAAACAGTTTAACATGAGACGGCACTGTGCCCATATGAGGACTTCACATTTTCTCCCAAATACATAGTGTGTAGATCCTCATATGAGGATCACTGGGTATTACTCTTCTGCCAGACGTCTAGCTGTTTGAAGACAAATTAAACAGTTTTTAGTTGCTAAGAAACGGAAACAATGAGGAGAAATTACAAGGCACACAACATTAGACTCTGTGTTTCAGGAGGCTGCAGTAAATATGTCAAGGAGGTTAGAAATGGGTTTACATTATTGAACAAACACCCATCCTACTAAGTATATATACACACAAGGATTCAGTTACAGACCTGTCCTGGTTACGAAGCACAAGCACAATTTGAAAGTCAAATATATGTCCAACAGCCAGGAACCATGGAGGACGCCACCATTTTAGATGATGTGTTGTGAAAAAAACATATACATTATATATTAAATGAGAGTTAATGCATTTGTTTGTGTTTGTTTGCTTTCATGCTGTAAGCATTAACCTCCTCAGCAGGATTTAGCTCAGTGGTGTACTCTTACATGGAAATCTTCTTTTGTTTACCTTGAGTTAATATAATCTGCTGTCAATTCTAATATTTTTTCTCTGTGCTATTTTTAAATTGTGTATAACACTGAAGCATGAACCATTTCAAACAAAGAGTCTGTCCTGTTTAGAAGAGCATGTTACTTTACTAAAAAAGCACATCATCCTACATGTCACAGTTATAATAACCATAAGCAGCCACACTGTAACGCTTACCTGATAGGCAAAGGAAAAGCAGACTTAGTCGGTGAAGGGGAAAACATGTCCCCATTTTGCTTTACAGCCAAATCTTCACTTCACTTTACCGACATGACTCGCTGGGGTACAGTGACTCGTGTTTAAACGATTCTTTGTAAGTGCATCTTCCTAAATGCTTCGTTGTAAATGATTCTTCCTAAATGATTCTTTGTAAATGAATCTTTCTAAGTGAACTCAGATCCATTACACATGTCTGTTTTCAGCACTTAAACTGCGTGAAATTAATATTTCTAACTTCTTTAAAATGAACAGCATCATTTAATTAAAAATAAACAGCAATGCAAGACAATTCGAGTTAGAATACAGTTTTAATTGCAAGAAAAAAGCACTATAATTATCATATTAATGACAGTAAGCACAGCAAGACGAATAAATCCTCATAATAAAAGTCAGATAAATAATATAAGGTAATAAAGCAGACAGAATATATTACTGTTCATTTACATGCAATCATTACAAAAAGGTTTAATTTTGATATATTTACCTCATCGCCTCACAGGCTGATGCGTTCATAAGAATTAGGCTTAACTTTGAGGATGACTGTTAAACTAGTGAATCACTGAGTAAAAGATTCGAATCGTGGGAAATGAATCTACATCACTGGCTCAGTTGGTCGATAAGAAGGAGGAGGTGTTTATCCACATCAGTGCTGTGAGAGACAGATAACGCATGAGAGCTGTGGGAACATACTGTGTCTAAATTGATCAGTATTTCTTTTCTAATCGCCTTGTTATGATGTTACATCAGTCGCAGTAATTGTGAGACTGTTTTCATGTGTTAAACAGAGTAGATTAATAGGAGTTTTTGAAAGTTAGATTTTTTCAGCAGGGCCTTACTTCCATTTTCGGTAAAGACTGAGAGAGAGAGAGAGAGAGAGAGAGGGGGGGGGGGGGCCGGGGGCCCACC
>JAQMYM010000764.1:0-16738 GCA_030014255.1 Parauchenoglanis ngamensis | reverse complement strand
TCGCTTTATGGTAGAGCATTAAATACCTAGCACGCTGAATTCGCCTACACCTGATTAAACACACACACACACACACAAACACACACACACACCCAGCAAGAATTTAAAACAACGTGAATGTACTTTCACAGACTCCAATGCTTAAAAATATATACGTGTTGGAATATGATGACGAAATTGACTAACAACACGTTCGTATCGATCTAATATCAATCCTAAACACATCATGTATAAGGAGTTATTTATTCTTGTAATAATAAATAAGCTGGTTACTGTACTGCTACATGACTCTTGCCTCTTGTTGAGAGAAAGTGTCAGTACACAAGCAACTTCAATACTTCATCACAGTCATTACTGTAATCACACTTAATCCCCAGTTAAAAGTCATTACTTCTCCATGGGGAATTGAGATAACTGGATACTTTAGAGGTGCTACATAGTGATTTTACTTCAGTCTGTGTCAGCAACCTCAAAAGTTTTTCTCCTGGTGCTGCTAAAAATTCAATACCCAAAGGGAAGCCCGTTCCAGTCAGGCAGAAGAGGAAAAAATGCATAAACCTGGTTTCTTTATTTTTGGCAGACGTTTTTAAAATATTTTCTTAACTTCAAATTTTACCTTATTATCTCAAAATTCTGATTTATAGTCACAATATGCTGAAATCTCAAAATTGACTTAGCAAAATGTTGATGTCTTAAAACTTGGTCAGAATTTGACTTCATCTAAAACTCTGACTTCTCAAAATTTGAGTTTTATTATATAAATCTTAGCTTATTGGCTTGTCTCATAATTCTGACTTATTATCTCAGAATTTGGACTTCTTGGAATTCTAACTCGGTAAGGCAGTACAAATAATAAAAACCTTATGTCAATCTTAATCTTATCTAGAAGCTGTTTAGCAGGATAACGTAATTACTTAGCTTTGTGTTTGCTGTAGATTACTACCTGCCTAGTTTATACCTAGCCCCAGATAGCTGTTCGAATGATTGAATTCATCCTTACAGTAGATAACCCCTGTTATTCCTTTTAAGCATATGTTTTCTACATACCAGCCAATAAACCATTCTTCATTTAGCTACACCACTCCAATTTCTTGTGTGAATGGAAAGTCAAGACAATTGCTCAATATCTGAATATGGGATCAAAGGTCAGGGGCTAGATCCTATTAACTAATCCCAAATATGCTGTGGCAGTTATTAAACAGTGATTAAATAAACTGCAAGATATGTAAATATGTAAAAAGTTTCAGATAACTCAAAATTAGTTATAATCAAAAAGATAAAAATGTCTGCTTCGCCCAAAGGTAAAAAAAAAAAAAGAAAAAAAAGTGACCACCCCCCCCCACCCCTTCTACATGGCCTAAATGAGCTACTGTACAAACTTAATATGAGTAGTGACACTGGATCTGATTTATCAAGCTGGATGAGAAATTATTTATTTTTATGAACATTTACTCAAAATAATATTAGTATTCATGAAAATCCTCAAAGTTTGAAAAAACGTATCCTACTCATGCTCCTGAGTGTGTGCAAATTTATGATGCATAAGCAGAATAACTAACTCAGCGCACTTTCATTTTCATTCATTTTCATTCACGTCATTGTTGACGTTTTGGTACACCGTCGAGCTCGTCAATATTACGTCTCTCTCACCGACCAATCAAAATCAAGAAGGCGGTGGGACTTACGATAGCAACACTGTTAACAATGGTGGAGGAGAAACTTTCTTTCCATCGTTTTAGCTAACCTTTCTAAAGTAAATAAAGACTTGATGTTCGTAACGAAGGAATGCAGAAATGCTAGATGTTTTTGTAACCTAGCAACAATAAGTGCTTGAAAAAAGCACTCTTGCAGTGCTCAGAACATGAGGTTGCGGGTGCTGTTAATGCAAGAAACGCATCTAGGGGACACAGGGCCTTATAGTGCTGAGCAGATCCCCTTATCCAAAGAAAAAACAAAAAGTCAAAAACACATCCTCATGCTAATTCACTAAGGCAGGAACTAAGAGTACCACATTTTGTGTTTTATATTATTGTCGTTAATTAAAGAATATAAAAAAGTATAAAGGAAGTGAGCCAACACAAACCCATAAATGAAGACAAATAAAACTATTTGAAAAAAGAAATGGCAAAGCAGGAAGCTGTAAACCAATGCCTCAGCTGAGTTTTACTGCTCACTACTATATAGATTAAATATTTCCAACCTTCACTATATTATTCAAAAGGAATAATTACAAAGTCCACAATATAAATTCCACTTTTGCCTTTCAGCCTGAACCCTTACTGCTCATTTCGTGCTCCCAGCCTGTGCACTTGACCTTTTATGGAGTTTTGTGGGCGTCACCAAATGAGCTGTGCTGGGAACTCGCTTTGCACCTTATGGGTGATCAACACACGCATGCGAGCACAAAGAGAATCGGCGTTTCTGAAACTTTTCTAGATCCAGCCTAGATTTAAGTACCGTATGGCTTACACAAACATTTACACACAGCTTTACTAGAAGACTCATAAATGAGGCCCACTGTCGCTACATCATCTTTACTAGGAGACCATTAGAATGAAGAAAAGCACACGATATCAAAACCTATTAACATGACAATTACTAGAATAAAGTCTTGCTTTATATTTGTACATGAACATTAGTCTGTGGTGTTTATGCGTGAAACATTATAAGATCAAACAAACGAATGATCGAGCTCAGTCTCAGTGCATCACGTCTGAGCATCACGGACGTGTCCGTTATAGCACATATTCTCCCAGATGGCAATCTAATTAGCATCTGGATCTGCTTCCAAAATGAGTTAATAATTCATAAGGGTAACAACATAAACTGAATCATGATGGGCTGTGATTACTTTAATCACGTTGCGAAATCAACCTTTAATTCTCCTGTTCATACAGACTACAATTATAGGATGATGGAACAAACCTTAAACAGTTTGTTGGCTCTTAACTCTTAGGTACGGTGATTTAAACTTAATAGGAAGCGATTGAAGGCTTACTAGCATTTTTTTTTTTTATTTTTAGTAATCATTTTTCATTACCAGCACACATACAGTATACATTCTTCACAAGCCTGACAAGCATGTTAAGTTTGTTTGGTTAAAGCTGACGGTATAACAACATTACCGGCTGGGTTAAAATGCCTGTAGCCCACCCACATACGTGTTTATGTGTAACTCTTGCCAGGAGTTTTTCACTTGGACACCAAATGCCAGCTTTTATTTTCCAGAATTCATTTTGCATACATTTATATAACTGGTTCTGCTTTTCTATAAAATTGTGAACTAACCAGGAATAAATGATGATGACGAAATGAAGAGAACTGTAACATAAATGTTAAGAAAGGTTCATAGACCCTCCTAGACGTGAGAGAGTGTGAATGTGTGTCTGCACAGTGCTTTGAGATTCACCAGCATCCCATTCAGCTGTTCCAGGAAAGACTCCTGATCCATCATGACCCTGATCATGACATGATTACTGAAGATGAAGAAACAAATGAATGAGGAAAATGAATGGAGTTTGTATCTGTTTAAAGCTGCACTATGTAAGATTTTGGGGGTTCTGTTGGGAATAAAATATCCATAGGCACGTTTTCACTAGTGTATAATTACCTGTAACTATGAATTCTTGTGTTTTCGTAAGCTTAGAATGAGCTCTGGATCTACATAGGGAGAGGGTCCACCTCTACGCAGCCGCCGTGTTGCGCCATTACAGTGACTTTTAATGATCCAAATATCTGTATCTTGATTTAAACCTAAAGTGGACGTGGCCTGGACCCAAAGGTGTGTTTGGGGGTGGGGGGGGGGGCGCCCCCAGAATTCTGGTACTACATCACTACAGCTCATAACTGAGATATGGACTTTCATCCTGTTGTTAACGATGATTAATTTAACCATCACAATCCTGATCAGTGCGTTAGTAAGGATGCTGTAAATACTGCATATTCAAATGATTTAAAGTTGTCTTTCCGAGTCCTCACTCCATCCTCATATGAAAGTAAAACGTCCCGCTCAAGGGATTTGTTTTGGTACTTCCTGCGGGATCCCTGGCCTGATCCACACCACTAGTCTCGACCAGATGCCATGTGAACCTTTCCAAGCTTTCTAAAAAGAACATTCACATTTGTATCTGTTCTGAATTCATTCCAAATAATATATTCCCATTCGGTTACACCCCTACCATTTTAGTGATCCTGGGTAACCATGGTAACAAAACAACAAGCAAAGCATTACTTTTTGGAGATAGACAGCCGAAGCTGATCGAGTCCTGTGATTAGTTGTTGGAAGAATTACACGACGAAAGAGTACCAATCCAGGAAGAGGAAAGAAAGAAAGCACCCTCATCCCTAAACACGTCATACGGACCATCAGCATGTGAAGATAAAAGAGGAGCTGTGAATTCTGGATTGTGTTTGTGGTCATCGATCTGCCGTTTTGTTTAACGTGATGACAGCAAGGAGGACATTTGTAAAGCTCCACTGCAACATGCAGGTCCTTCTTTGATATCACTGTACATTACCATCATTGCACATCACTGAACAGCTAAAGCGTGAAAACAGATCGCTCTCAGTCCCCTCGCTGGGGTGCGATTAGTGTCACCCTGCAGCATTACATCATCCGTGTAATTGTCAAAATGGTACAAACAAACTAGCTTTCGAAGCAAGGCTTCTACAAGAAAATCAAACGCTACGGCACCGTAACCTTATGTCGCTTATCATTTCAGACGATACAGAGGTGTGCACAGTGGAAGAGCAGGAATTTACAGAAGCTGAAGAAAAAAGAGATGGCGAAGATAAACCAAGCTGAACGCCGGCATGCACCAGCGATCTGTTAAATGTCTGGCCCGGGTCAGAATATACCACACCGACTCGCACCGGGTCATAAAGAAAAGGTCAAACCTGTCAATCTGACTGGGAAAAAAAAAATACATGTGGAGTGAGAACAGAAGTGGAAGACCTCGCACAGTCAGATTCCGAGTCCTTCAGAGCACAGGAGGAAAGCAACAACGAAACAACCTTAATCAAAGCCCTTGAAGTTATTCATAGACCTAAATAGAGCGAAGCGCCATTAATAGAGTAACAGCTGTAGATAGTATTCAAATAACAGTGACCTTTGGTGCAGTCATTAGAGATTTATTTGCGCATTCTTTGCTCTACCAGCGGCAAAGCTTTGGATGTGAAAAGTTAGCGTGTGCGAAAAAGATCATCTTAATCGCAAACAGTTTCATTTGAACTGCATCACTGACATGAAAGTTGACCATCATCAAACGTTTGGGCCTTCTCATCACGACAGTCTCTTTACGCCTTGTCTCATGACAACATAACTGCCAATGACCAAATACGGTTGAAGATGAAAGACTGTCTCAGACAACAGAGTGGTGATTTGGTTTGCTAAAGAGCGCAGCGCTAACAAACACACAAGACTGTGCTAATTACCACAGACAGCGAAAGGTGAGATCAAAGCGACAGAGATCAAGAAGAGACATTCGGAAGAGTAACACCCTTTCAGCCTAAAGCGGATACACCACATGGCCTATTAGCGTTCCTCGTCAGCGCCAGCGAGTTTAAGATCACATCAAAGACCTTGTCATTTAACGAGATACTGTTTTTTCATAGAGAGAAAACTCTCGAAGGAAAACAAACAACAGGATAACTGTTAGAAAAGTCACAGTTCTGAATGGGAAATCATTATAAAGTGCATTACATTGACCACGACTCTGACTGTAGCGCAAGCTGCGACTCAAATGCTAACTTAACATTAACATAAATGCACTCGTTCTAATACGTTCTTGTTTTTATCGTAGTAGTTCCTTCACAGGGACTTGAATAACAGACGTATAGCAGACGAGCTGCATAATCCACAGCTAAAAATAAATGGATAAAAAGTTAACAAAGAAAAACATAACCCTTGATACAGTGAGGCTTGATAAAGGAGACGTTTATGTAACACTTCCAGAAGGAGTCGGTGTGTTGCGACAGTTAGTAAGTTAGCAAGCCTTTAACTTGCTTTGTTAACCTTCGCCGAACTTCATTTTTGTTCTTATTAAGAGTCTGGTGAGGAAATGACTATGTTTATATTGATAACAGGCACTAAAGTCCGATTTATACTTCTGCATCGAATCTACGCCGTAGTTATGGCGTCGACGCTCGCACAGGGTGAAGCGTAAGATACACGTGTCCTCTAGGAGGCGCTGTCGCGTGCAACACACCAGAATTTACATGCAGAGGAGCGGAAAAAGCAACGCGACTTCTGCATTTCACTGTAGGAATAATAAACAGAAAGTAATGCTGATAAAATGTTTTGAAACAAATTTAGTGTGGGGAAAAAGAAACCTCCCATGATAAATTATAAAATTCTCACTGAAAGCATTTCTGAAGTGTTTTAACTCGTCTGTGGACAGCAGTAGAGCGGCTCGAAGCACTGCAATAAACTAGCGTGTAAATCCACGGGATTAGATGCAGGAATAAACTGGCCGTTATAATGGACTACACACTCACACTTTATATATTTAACACACTTTTGTGACGGTAGATTTCCAATTTTTTGTCAAAATTGAGCAGCCACAAACGTGTAGGAGGAAAAGCGATGCTACCAAGCGGACAAACCAATCACAGTTGCTGCAGTCTGTGTCGCCACGACGCGCAGCTATATTTTTGCGAGGTGCACGTCGGGATACGGAGCAGGCTATGGCTTAGGGTGCGGCGTAGGGAACACAGCTATGCCATACCTACGGTGTAGATTCAACGTAAAAGTATTAATTGGCCTGTACGTCAAAAGCATGATAAACTGTTCAAAAGCATGACGTGTCATTTTGATCTCCTTGGATTTTCACACATTAGTCTTTAGAGTTTATACAAAAATGGCGTTGGGGAGAAAAAAAGGCACCCAGTGAGCAGCAGTTCTATGAGCGGAACTGCCTTGTTAAGGAGAGAGGTCAGAGGAGAACGGCTAGGCTGCTTTAAGCCTGCAGGAAGTCTATGGTCACTCAAATTACAGGAATCTGAGGCTACAGTGGGCACAGGCACACCGAAACTGGACTGCTAAAGATTGGGGAACAAAAACAGACTCTGCTTCTGAAGAGATCGACAGTTTCTGATCTACTCAAAGTAGGCCGTCTGGCAAAAACAACCCTGCAACATGCAATCACTTAGATCACATTTCTTTCTCATTCTCATGTTTGATGTGAACATTAACTGAAGCTCTTGACCTTTATCTGCATGACTTAACGCACTGCGCTGCAGCCACATGAATGACATGAATGTGCGATATGCGTAATGTGCAAAATAAAACCACCATAACTACAAAAAAACCAGACGAATCCTCAAACATGACTGCAGCAATGCATCGTGACAAGCTTTTCATAATAAACTTGAGACAAATGTCATTTCACCCACATGCTCACTCACCCACATGTGCCCTGTTCTTTAGGATGCTGCCACTTCACTGCTTACTTTTTGATCTTAGCAGATTAAACACAAGACTGAGAGAAGATCGTTGTCACACACACACACACACACGCACACACACACACACACACACACAGGTTTCAGGAAAAAAGTAGATGGCAACACTCAATATTTGTCTCTTGTCTGTTCTGCCAGAGTGAAGTTTGCATACAGTCACAGACATGAACGTCATGACAGTTCTAAGCTTTCGATGATTTCTTTGAACTGTTCTTTTTCTGGGGAAAAATGATTGTACAGCATATATCTTTAATAGAAAAGAATTTTGAATTTGGTGCACAATATTTAATTTATTTGGGTTTTCAGAAATCATAATACAGGGTCAAAATTATACATCGAGGGTCAAAAATATACATACAACCACTTAGATTACTAACTCAGTGGTGCTGAAAGTTCCAAATTGTCTTTTACCTCGCAAGGCCAAAGCCTCTTAACGTCCTGTTAGTGATCATGATTGACTACAGCTGGTAGCTTCTCTGTGCACAGCATAAAAAGGGTTTGTTTGAAAGTACAAGTTAAAGGGAGGTGAAGCACATTTTGCCAAGGTCTGGGAAAAAACCCAAACTGTCCCCGTCAGCTGAGAGGAAATTGATTCTGATGGTTAGGAACAAACCAGGAACCATCAAGGCACAGGCCTGCCATGAACTGTAACACTGTCTACAGTCAAGTAAGATTTACATCACCATGGACTGAGTGGCTGCCATCCAAGAAAGAAGCTCCTAAATCAGCACCTTCAAGCTTGACTAAAGTTTGCAGCTGACCACATGGACAAAGAAAGAGACATCTGAAGGAAAGTTGTATGGTCAGATGAAACAAAGATGGAGTTGTTTGGCCACAATGACCAGAGGTACAGAGGACTACTGTACTAACTGTTAAGTATGGTGGTGGCAGCATCCTGCTCTGGGGCGGTTTTGCTGCCAGAGTGGATGCAGAATTCCTCAGCAGAACCTCAAACCATCAGCTAAACATTTGAAACTTGGACACAACTCAAGTATCAAGTCAAGTATCAAGTGCCTTTTATTGTCATTTCAACATATACATGTAATACAGTGTACAGTGAAACGAGACAACGTTTCTCAAGGATCAAGGTGCTACATATATGACAACAGAAATACATATATAAATGTGCAGACCACTGCTTTCCTATCAACACAAAACGCAGTTAGCCCGGCTAGCTAAATGGCGGCGTCCGGAACTCTGTCGCTGAGCCGTAAAAACAAAGACGCAACAATCCCTAAATTCGCACTGGGTAGTCCGCTGGAGTCGGATGTAGTCCAATCCATTGTCCAGAAGGCAGACATTGGACAGTATTATGGACAGTAGGGCCGGCCGGCTAGGATTTACTCCCAGCCTAGCACGGACCCCGCCCGCTTGCCGTGCTTCCGCCTCCTCGCACACCGCTCTCGGCAGACCCTCCCCCGGCCGCCAGCATCAGGCAACGCCGAGGACTGGAGGCCTGGTTTCCGTAGCAACCTGAGGACGCGTTGCGTTTCCAAGAGGCCATCCCGCAGGTCGGTCTTTTGGAGTATTTCCCAATGTCCAGTAATGTTTCTCGTGGGCAGACATGAACACCATTTATTTCGGTGTCCATGTACCGTCAAAGTCGCGCCAAGAAACAAATAGTACAAAAAAAAGCACAATTTCGGATCCAGAGTGGCCGCTGCGTGCTACTGCCGCGCAGCCATCTTGGATGACGTCATCCATCCAAAATCCAAACTGGATAATGACCCCAAACACACGTTAAAGCTAGTTGTGGACTGGATAAAGCAGGCTAACTTAAAACAAGTCCTGACCATTAACCCTTAAAAGTTGGGTCTGTGCCAGCAAACATACATTTAACTGAACTCTACCAATTCTGCCAAGGAGAGGGGACAAACATCCAACCGCAATTCTGCTAGAAGCTTCTTGAAAGTGTCAAGGTAAAAGGTCATCTGACCAAATATTAGGTGTGCTGTATGTATAATTTTGATTTCAGGAAACCCCACATAAATGAAAACCCGTGAACCAAATTCTTAGTTTTTTTTAAGTTTTTTTTTTTACTAAAAATGTATGTGGTACAATCTTTTATCCCCAGAAAAAGAACAGTTCTACGAAATCACTAAAAGCCCAAAATTGCTAAGACATTCATGCCATAGATGAGTGTATTTAACCTTCTGACATCAACTGCAGAAATCATTGCTGTTAGACAGCATTATAAGCCAACTAATGTTCTAATTTTTCAAAACATAGTTTCAAAATGCCTCACATGACCCTGCGAGACAAATTAAACGGAAACTTATTACAAATTTGGATTAAAAAGTCTTCTTTCAAGCTCAGCTGTTCGACAGAAGGTCTTAAATTAAAATCCACCTTCTCATTCCATTCCATCAGAAAATCATTATGGCTCCCACATTAACCAGTGTCGCTTTCACTCATGGAAGTTTGCTCTACCCAAGGACTCCCATCATCCTGGGAATACGACTTGCCCTTGCATGATTATTGTGCATGTGTGTGTGAGTGTGTGTGTGTGTGTGTGTGAGAGAGCGTAGGAGCTTTACTTGTTGCTGACGGTCCACTATGATATTATGTAAGCAGACTCGTCCATGCTCAGTCACCAGATGCGTCATGACCGAGCTGTGAACCATCAAACACGCCAACGGACAGATTAAAAGAATGTTAAAAGCATTCATTATCCATGTTTACCAAAATACTTCCCAAATCCATTACTGCGTTGGCAACACTCAAGCATCATTAAACTGATTACCCTTGTTGTTAGGAGCACACACACACACACACACACACACACACACACAACACCGTCCTCTTCCACTAGGTGTCCTTACAATGTTTAGTCTCATACCTCACATCACTTTAACCTGCATTAAAGTGGAAATACTGACCGAGCCGACGTAACGCTTCGGAGTAACGAGAATCGCGTTCCCTGAAGAAACAAACACCGCCATAATGACAGCACTTCATCTGAACAGGGAGCGGAGGATTCATTTTTATAATTGATCTCCATATGTGTCTACATTTACAAATATTTTTTTGAGGTAAAGGTAAAAGCCATTTTAAACACAGACTGACTGAACTTTATTAAAACGTCCTTCACAATAACCTCTAAGCGGATCTCACATAATGAAGTTCAAACATTAATAAAACACATTCCTGCATTCCTCTATAACTCCACTTTAGCTTAAAATATGATGATTAAAATACTTCAAAGTCTGGACACTTTTGCATTAATGTGGGAATGCAGTTAACATCTCATGCTTAAAACATCCCTTTCCATGAGTCATCCAGTACAAATACACATTTTAATATTTCATTTTAAATATTCAAATCAACTCGCATATTCAACAGGAAGTTACATCATCCAAATTTACTGACGATCATGGCAAGAGGAAAAACAAATTCTTTATATCTTTACATCTCTCCAATAATATTGAAAAACCTGGCTAGCCAAGTGTCCTTTTCTCACAAATTAACAAAATGCTTGTAGAGCTAAGTGTCCCAAATCAAGTCAAGAACTGTCCCATCGTCATCAAAGCTCTTACGCACTCAGACAATAGATATTACTTTCAATAATATTATGATATTGACTAGTGAGAAACAATCCCATTGCCCAAACTGTAGTTTAAATCTAAATTATGATTTAAAAGAAATGATATCCTTGTCCTTAATGCAAGGATAGCAGGAATTTGCTGATTCTGTGCTAGAACAC
The DNA here is from genome assembly GCA_030014255.1 of Parauchenoglanis ngamensis. NCBI lineage: Eukaryota > Metazoa > Chordata > Actinopteri > Siluriformes > Auchenoglanididae > Parauchenoglanis > Parauchenoglanis ngamensis. The sequence goes on along the minus strand of JAQMYM010000764.1, from coordinate 5,574 downwards.
ATTCCAGTTACGTATTTAAGAGCAGAATGAAGCCATGATCAGCAAAGAGACATTTAATAAATGGGAAATTGCAGCCTGAGATGGGTGAACACATTTCTGAGTGGTTGAAAAATGCTAATCAAAGCTTAATTTTTCAGCATTACAAGGGCAAAATGGCACCTATTCAGGAACTCCGCTAAAAGACAGGAGTTTGACTGTTCTGACCCAACTCGTCTCTTTGGATCTTTTCATAAGCAGTTCCTCCTTTAGCCCTGTGCCCTTAGCGCCATCATGTACCCCCGTCACCACTGGCTCCTAGTCATATAAAGACCAAGACCTCCTATGTTTGCTTTCAAGCATGCTTTATGCAAACATGTCCTTGTTCAGATAATTATTTCTCCACTTAAGCAGTCCATGAGGCTTGAACCTGGAAGACTCAATCCTATTGAATGCGTAATTGCTGTTCAGTGTGAAAAGCTGACACAATTATTGGCAGGAAGCTACAGAATGGTTTATACAGTCAATATATTAAGGCTTTTTATTGTTGATTGTTCAAACAGGCACACTTGTAGTAGTTGTCATCAGGTGTTTTGGGAGCACAAGAAAATCTCTAATAGTCCAGCACTAATGGTCTGACAAGCTTTTAATTACAATATAAAGGTGCTTGTGCTGTAAATGTTCTGACCGTGTACAGGTATTGATCAGGAGTTGACATGTAAGTATTCTTCCTATTTCTCAGAATGATGAATGCAAAGTCGTGCCGCAGTCTCAGAAAACAGTCGGAATTCAAGAATGGAAATTGAGTTTTTCTGCCTAGAAGAGACTTCAACGATCCATGATTTTTTAAAAAAAAAACAACTATTTTATAAAATATTTTGTAAAAGCAACAACAAGGCTACTTTCTAACCTCGCTTTGGTGTCAACGCACAAAGATCATGCTGTGTAACAGAGATAAACACTGTCAGTCTGTCCAAAGTTTTTCAATGACCTAATAAAGGGACAATACAAAGAAGAAAGCGAACTGACCGAATGAAACAGTAAACAGAAATTAGCCCAGGAACACAGATCAGTGGAGTGAAGAAACGATAATGAGGCTCTTGTTTAAACTCAGTGGGTGATTTTTACCTCAGGTGATGAGACGGAGAATGATGTGGATGGAGCTGATAATAAAAGTAATAACTTATTTCTCATTGTAAGTTTAGAAATCTTCCAAATGAGCTCATTATAAATGTAGAGGTAGACAGGGTCTCTTATCTTTCAATGGAGCTGGAATGAAATCTTTAAATGGCATTTTCTCACTTTGGGGACTAAACAGATATTTAAAAGGCTGTGACTGAGATGCATCCAAAAAAAAAAAGAAACCTTTCAATTTCAACATTCAATTCAGGAAAATGTGTAGCGTGTAGAAACTGCGCACTTTGTCATATTGTTCTTTTTTTTTGTTTTTTGACACTGCTCTCTGCATGGGTTCTGACATGCACACTGACTTACCCTTGAAGAGCTTTCTCTCCAAACCAGTCCCCTTTCCCCAAGCCACGCAGATGAACAATATCGTTGGGTGAATCCTCCCGGGTCACGTTCACCTGTTATCACAAAAAGCACTAGGTTTTGAGATCTGAATTAGAGTGAAGTCAAATCTCACAAACAAAGCGTCTGAAACTATGACGTCGTGCCTGTGCGTCTGAGAGAAATCGTACCTTTCCTTTACTTATGATGAAGAAGGTGTCTCCTCTAGCGCCCTGTCTGATTATGTATTCTCCGTCACTATAGTGAGTCTAAGAAAAGTGAGAGAGAAAGAGAGAGCACAAATCAGATGTCGGTGTGCTCAGCGTACCACATCACGTCTCTTCGCACAGATTCAGGAAGTCCCTCTCCTCAGCACACGCACCAGCTTCTTCAACCCTGTAAACGTCTCAACATCTTAACTGCAAATATGATTCTGATGTGAGCCTTAAGTAGTCCATTAACACAGAATAATAAGCAGCCTCAAGGCTGAGACACAGAATGAAGAGCTTGAACGTAAGCAAGACTCAATTAACGCATTTTTAACAGTGATGATGTAAAGACTAGTTTGCTCAGTTTGTCCATTAGGCTGGCACAATACACAAAACAATGCATTACATGCCATTCAGACGTTCCAACACTAGAACACGGCTGCTCGAGATATTGTATTTTAATTGTGATCATGAGTGGCTTCTGCAATTAATTAAACACAGGGGACTGCAGTGTGGATGAGTTTAGCCAAATTTTGCTAATTGGCTCATTCATTCATCTTCAGTAAGCACTTTATCTTGGTCAGGGTCATGATGGATCCACAGCTTGTTCTGTATGCAAGTAGGAATAGATGCTAGTGTGGATGCCAGTGTTTTGCAGGAAAACACACACACACACACACAAATTATTAATGCAGCTCATTATTGCTAAGTTATACCTAAATCTAACCCTAACCTCATACCTAAACCTTTTCTTTTTTTAAACAGCGTCTAGTGCGTATACTTAATTATACACTCCCCATCCACTTGAATAGTGACACCTGTATCCTTTCTCATTAATTATTCAACCTGCCAATGCATAAAATCATGTAGCTACAGGTCAGGAGCTTCAGGTAATGCTCACATCAATGATCAGAATGAGGAAATAATGCGATCACAGTGACTTCAAACATGGTGTAGATGTTGACTGCGTTGAATATTTCAGAAACTGCTCTACAGTTCGCCACACAGTCAGTGAGCGGCAGTTGTACGGGTGGAAATGCCTTGTTGATGAGAGAGGTCAGAGAAGAACGTAAACTGAAAGCTAAAATAACTCAAGTAATCACTCGTTACAACCATGCTGAGCAGAAAAGCATCTCAGAACATACACCATGTCAAACCTTGAGGCAGATGACATACAAATACAGAAAACCACATGAGGTTTTCTCCTGCCAGCCAAAAACAGCAATCTGAGGCTACGCAGGACACAAACTAGATAAACGAAGAATGGAAAAACCTCACTTGGTCTTGGGATATCTGTATAAACATGTACTAATAAATGAATCAGTGGGTTTATCGATATACAATGCTCTTAAAACTGATCATGAATGGTTTGTGCCCAAATAAAAGAAAGACGCCTACATATTTCTGTGGTTTTCTGCAAACAAAGCCAGCTGTTTTAGTTAACAATGCCAGTTGATGTGCACCAACACCACCATACTTCTTATAGAATGTCCAAGCAATTACAGCAGCGCTTAAGAAAAATCCAATACAGTAAGTTAATTTAAGGAATGACTTCAGTTACAGTACATCACCTGCAGTAAGTTTTATCTTCAAGCCAATAACCCATTTGTGGGGGGAAAAAAACAGCATCCCATGGTAAGGCATGACTGCAGAGATGAAACATATGCCACTTTCCTGTCTTGTTCCTATTTTTCTAACTAAAAATGTCACGCCAGGGGAGAAACAACACTGAAGCTCAGAAGTGTGGTGTAAAGTAATGAAGTATCAAACCGGAGTGTCGTGGTTTATATAGATCTATGTTCCAAGCTGTGTCTTGAATGGCCAACTTCATGCACTTTTAGTGCGAGTTCTATCTGACCTCGGTGTTACACTTTTCTGAGTCTGGAGGGAAAGGCAACGAGGGCATCTTAAAAACAGTGCCAAGTGAGATTGAGCTGGACATGAAATGGTGAAACTTTGACATTTCCTATTATGTAAAGATCTGAAAACTATGTGCTTCCCTGAACTGAAAATCAATCAAAAGTTTATTTTAAATTCTGTTTACTCCCAAAAGCGAAAAGGGAGAAAATTGCATTTAAAGATTTAATCAAATAAAATACATCAACACAATGATTGCCTAAAAGCAACTGCTATATATTCCTATAATTTAATTCATGTAATTAAATAAGCTTTCACTTCCTGATATTTACACCGAGATGTGTTAAAAGATGACACCTTTTTTCACTCATTTTCCAAGTGATATTTTTCCAAAAATATTGGAACAACTGACTGACAGATGCTCCTTGTTGCCTAGGTGTGCCCTGTTAGATTGATTATTTAAACAAGTAATAACTCTGAATGTTTACTCTTGGTTTAAGCCTAAGGCCAGTTTATGTTAAAAAGGACAAACCAACACGAAGACCAGAGAGCTGTTAATGGAAATGGAAAAAGAGCCGTTGCACAACTGCTGCACACAGCCAGTACAACAATTTGGAATGTCCTGAAAAAGAAAGAAACCACTGTTGTATTAACAACCATGCATCGAATGAGTTGTCCAAGGAAAACAGCAGCAGTTGACGACAGGAAAATTGTGAGATCTGTAAAGAAAGGCCCCAAAACAAGGCAGTGACGTCACCAAATACCTCCACAGGGCAGAGATGGAGGTGTAACAATCCAGAATTCGAAGAAGACTTTGAGAGCTGAAATACAGAGGCGGTGACACCAGATGCAAACCACTCATCATCAGTAAGAGTCAGAAGACCAGAATGAAATTCACCAAGAAATACAGAAACAAGCCAGAAAAGGTCAAGAACCAAGATTAACCTCTATCAAAGTGATGGAAAGGTCAAAATGTGCAGAAAGAAAGGATCTGCTCATGAACCAAAACAATCCGGAACAAACTCGCTAATCTTTATTGATGATGTAACTCATGATGGTAGCCGCAGAACGAATTCAGGAGTCAACAGAAACAATCTGTCTGCCAATTTACAGAGAAATGCATCCAGTCTAACTGGAAGGAAGTTCATCATGAAACAAGACAATATTCCAAAACACACTGACAACACAATGAAGGACTTCATCAGGGGGGAAAAAATGAAAGGTTTTAGACTGGCCAAGTCAATCAGCAGACCTTAACCCAACTGAGCATGCAGTTCACCTCCTGAAGAGGAGACTGAAAGAGTACAAGCCTGGAAAAACATTACAAAAGAAGAATGCGACAGGTTGGTGACGTCGGCAGGTCAACGGCTCGATTCCTTTCATTTTGAAAGAAAGAGAAGTGCGTCCATATTTCATGTTAATTACAGCAATTTAGTTTAAGACCCCGTTCCAAAACTTTTGCTCAGCTAAAGGTAGGTAGTCTGCCAAATTGTTTAACACATTTTGATGGGTTAATGTCAGAAAAAAATGAAAGATGAAATTCTGCTCTATAATCTCATATTCATTTTGTTCTCAAACCCAAATGTCTTCAGTTTATAGGAAAAAAATAAAAAATTAGCCTTGCCGTTCCCTTTGGGAGGGGATTGTATGTTTTTAAAGAAATATGAACTTTATTTCATGTTGCTTCGTGTGGTATGCTAGCAAACTAATGTCTATCCTGACACCTGTGCATTAACTGGACATGTCTCCAGCATTTTAGCATTTCGGTCAACTGCTTTGGCCCAATTCTCAAAAGATAAATAACATTTTTAAAACAACATGCGTAAACCTCTACACCACTCGTCACCACTAGTAAGCAACTTTCACATGTTTTGAGCCATACAAATGAAAGTATAATTGCCTTTGATTTGCACAATATATAAATTATTTCACTGTAAGTCATCTCAATCCATCCATCCATTATCTATAGCGCTTTATCCGTCTGGGTCGCGGGGAAGCTGGAGCCAATCCCAGCATGTTCGGG
>JAQMYM010000610.1:0-16756 GCA_030014255.1 Parauchenoglanis ngamensis | reverse complement strand
TATGTGATCTCATGCCTCTCACTCTGTATTCAGCACATTTTCCAAGACATATGTGAGAAAGAGGAAGTGTGAATAAAAAATTGTCTAAAAATAATGCTCATTTACCGGATCTTGATGATGAATCTTGGCTGAGAGCCTTAACACACACACACACACACACACACACACAGAGTTCCTGGAAGAATTAAATAGATAATATTTCAACTTGACACATATTATGTTCATCTTGGTAGTCCATGCTGGTGGTGTGGATGTTCAGCTGAGTGTTTGAAGGTTTTGAAAGGTTTTTGTCTCAGTGAGGTGTAGGATAAAGTAATTGCTCCTCTTCTTAGTTTTAGAGTATGACAGAGAGTGTGTTAAAGCCATTAGCAGTTCAATAACACTCCTGACACACTCCATAATCTCTAACAGCAAAGCCAGATGGTGTGCGTGTGAAATCAACAGATGCCACGTTTTAAATAAATACAAATACACATACAAATAGGAGGTGCATTATTCATTGTTTTTCTTGTCTATTGTCACTGACTACTCCAGCAGCCTGACCTAAACTCTTCACTCCAAAAAAACTACCATATTTCTTTGCAAACTGAACTGAAATTCACCTATATCCTTCATATAGCTCACACAGACCACAAGCTATGCACAGGATAGCAAATAAAATGAAAATATTACCTGGAAATCGTATGTGGGTATTATAATGAAATGACAGACAGTGATGGGATTGAATAGTGTTCCTCACTTCAGTCTAGATCATTCAAGAAAAAGGGGCTTAAGTTCAAAATCACATGGATCTGAGGCACGTCTCTGTATCGGGCAAACTGCCCCTGCTTACATAACTCTCACTTCACTTTCTGAATAGCCGACACTTTCTGAGTTAACAGTTAAGTCCGCAGTTACATCTGAAGTCTGAAAAACAATGGGCCTCATTTTTCCAGTTGGATAAGAACAAATTTATTCATAAATTTAAACAAGAAATACATTGTTCATGAAAATAACAAAATAAAAAAACATTCAAAAGTGAGCAAACATAAATCCATAAATTAAGACTAATAAGACCAGTCATTCAATTAAGAATCTGCAGCAGTGTTAACTAAATATTGAAGATAAATTTAAAAATAAATACTAAAAATAAATTTATTTATTTATAAATATATTAAAAATAAAGCTTTATCCTGGAGCTCTTCAGTGTGAGCATGCACAACTCCTCAAAGTAGACTATAGAAAGTTCTATAAAAAGATCTTCCAGAAGATCTTCAAAACCAAATGGAGGGGGAAAGTAGGAAATGTTTGACTGAGGAGGGAATTATGGGAAAATCCTTCACTGATCCGGTCTCTGATTGTTTCTCACAGAAGAATCACAAGTTCCACTGCCTTGGCCCACTTCCTGTTTCCTGTTTCCTGTGAGCATCATGACACTGTGACCTAAAGCAACATACAGACACTGAGTCAGTTGCAGGTGCTGTCATTAACAAGCACCAACAATTAACACTGTCAGGTCACAGAACAATGCGAAATCACTTCCTTGCATCCATCTGTCACTTCCTGTTAAAGAACTGTTCTCTAAAGACAGGGTTTCCGTAAGATAACACTTCTCAAGGACGAGGAACAAAAAAAAGATAGATAAAGCGGTGTGTTGTGGAAAGACCAAATGAGAGAGAGAGAGAGAGAGAGAAATCATTAATGACACTTAAGACTTAGATAAGTAGAGATCATGTATATTATTCAGTACAGAGATATTATCTGTATCCGCAGGAAGCCAAGCTGATAACGTGACTCAACAAAAGAACAACTCACATGCTCTTTGTTCGGTTTCCTGTTTTTTTTTTTTAAAGTTCTTTATTTAGATTTAGATGTTCAGCTTGAAAAACCTGATACAGCAAATCTACATTCAATCAACCAGGATCAATATTTCTACTCTTATTACACGAAAAACACATGATGCATTTCATTGCCAAGTACCAGTGCTTAGAATTTTGCTGAGGAGACAATAAATACTGCCGGCTAGCAAAAAGGAATTCAGTCGAAAAGGTGTTTGTCTACCAATAAATGTTGAATTTTCATGAGTGGAAATACCTTCTAATAGCTCAGAAAGGAGTAAAGTCAGGACTTCTAACTGAAGTAAGAATAAAAATAACAGATTTGGGTCAATTTAAGATCACAGCTGAGCAGATATTATGTGGATGGTGAAGCAGTAATTGTAACACAGAGCACTGGACGTTTTAATTAACCACAAAAAGTATTATTTAAAAATCATCCAGCATCTTGGAATTAACTGAAAGCGCAACATCATTATCAAGTGCACATAAAATGTGATTCCAAAACACAGTAAAAACACAACAGTTAACCTTCCTGAATCTTTTGTTGTACTAACCTGGTGGCATTTGGGGTTTCTGCAGTCACACACTCTTACAAAGCATCTAGAAACCTCTTGCTGTCCCTCTAGAGGAAGTCCTACATATCCTACAACATAGTGTTTCTCTGTACGACAGTGCTCCAAGTAGAACATTTTTAAGAGTCTAAGAACCCTTTAACCAGCCCTGAAATAATAACTGATGTTTAAAAGTTTTTGTACCTGTCCCTTATGCTATGTCCACACTAATATATTTTAGTTTTGCCATGTTTATGCCTGTCGTCCACACTACCCTGGAGTTTTTGAGCCCCTAAAATGGAGATTTTTTTGAAACGTTGCGTACCCTGTTTCAGTTTGAAAACTCTTAGTGTGGACAAGGGAAAATGGTTGGACATCTCATCATTTTGAACGTCCCACTCAGGATTTAGTCCACCTTTGCTGTTATAATAACCTCCACTCTTCTGAGAAGGCTTTGCACTAGAGTTTGGAGCGTTGCTGTGGGGATTTGTGCTCACTCAGATATAAGAGCATTAGTGAGGTCAGTCACTGATGTTGGGTGAGGAGGTCTGGTGCATAGTCAGCATTCCAGTTCATCTCAAAGGTGTCCGGTGGGGTTGAGGTCAGGACTGTGTGCAGGCGACTTGAGTTCTTCTTCACCAATGTTGTCAAAGCACGTCTTAATGGACCCTGCACCGTGCACAGTGACGTTGTCATGATGGAGCAGGTTTTGGCTCCTTAGTTCAAGTGAAGGGAAATTGTAATGCTACAGCATACAAAGACATCCTATACAATTTGTGGCTCCAGTTTGGGGAAAACCCAAATATGGATGTGATAATCAGGTGTCCACATTCTTTGGCCCATGTAGTATATCTGAAGAAAGAAAAAAACAAAATATATTTTCCTTTTAATTTAGTAGCATTTCTTCTATGGCACTTGAAGAGTATCATTAATAGCAAATGCAAGGCCAGCTGGAAGAAAGGGGATTCGTTGAAAGTGATCAATCATAGCCACCATAGCCGTGGGAACATACTTCTTATTCCTGCCCCCAAAGTATCAAAATTCAACTTGAAGCATGAGCGACGAACAGCGAAGTGTGAGCATGTGTCACTACTGAGTGCACAAAGAACAGAATGCACTCGTGTGTGAAAATGCATGGAAACTTCTCTGCATGCTCAATTCAATGAGCTCCTGAATAGCTTTGTGTGCTCACAAAGCACAACAGCTCACCACATCTGTTCCTCACCACACTTGCTAATACTGTTCTGCATGCTCGAGTCAGCTGCCTTCACATAACAGCAATGATTAATGACTAAACCTCATCATTTCGGTGGTGATAAAAATGTGTGATGATTCATAACTAGACTTGTAACTCATAACTTCCAACCTACCAAAATATGTCGACGTGCGGAATCCAATCACAGCTAAGAAGCCATTTCAGTGGGACTATAACTATTGCTGTGTTACTAAATCTATAACGTCGACCTCCGACTGGCAAAAATGACCCCCTCAACTTGATATTCCTACTTTAATCTTGAAAGCTCTACTTAACCTAGAGTTCCACAAGTGACAAATCAACATGGCTGCTTACAGTTTTAACAGTGAACAAAATAGCACTAGTATTATAGTAGTAATAGTAGTATAGTAACATACTAGTATTTGCTTTAGATTGACCAACATACAGACATATTAGCTTGCTAAATCTATAACATTGACTCAAGATGCTGTTTTGAGGAGGTAAATATATATCATTCATAAAAGTTAGCTTGCTAGGTTTTGCTAACAAAACATACATGGAGACTCGAACACACAGTCATTCCGACTTCCGGCTTCAGAGGTAAGTTAAATACGGCATACACAAAGATCCATATGAAGAACCTTTGAGTGTAGAGCTCCAGGTTACAGTGACTGCAAGCAGTACATTTAAACTGTAGCACATTTTAAATGTCTAATATCGCATCAGTGGTGGTCCTGTGGGAACCTGATCAAATGAATAATTTGTGAAGATTGGAACAAGCCAGCCTGATGTAGTTGGATTTCATTAGATTTTATTAATAAAAGTGAAATTGTAAAAACATGGACAAACAATAACAACTCCTGAAACCTTAATCTCATCTGTTTCCTTTGGTGAATGGGGTAGATGCACTGTAGAGCAGTAATTCTGTAGTAATTCAACACCTTTAAACTTTTTAAGTGAACTAAATAGTTCATGTAAATGCTAAAATGGCAATGGGTGTGTTGTCCGTACAAGATTTTTACTGTTGCTATGGTGATGACATGCATCAACACTGCATCACACAAGAGTCAAAGAAAAAGCCTCTGTTATCATACAAAAACATTGGATCTGTTAAAAATGGCTGACATAAATACAGCTCCAGGTGGAGGAGCATTAAATATACATCAATAATGTCATCCTATACACATAATCTTATAATTATAGAGTAACAGTTGTATAATATGGTAGTATGACACAAAGACTATAAAAAAGTAACAAATAAATCAGTTTCACTGCAAGAAAATACATGGTGTAATTCCATAATGGCTCAAAGGTTCAGATGAAGAAGATTTATAAAAACAAAATGTAAGATTTAAACATTCAGGGTCACCTACTATATAAAAGATGAAACAGATGAGGGAGGATGAAGGGAACATTTGCTCTAGACAATGGTAAAATCCCCCATCTCCAGTTGATTGACTTCTGAGCCCCCTGAGGATCTGTCTGAAGATCAAATAACACTCGGGGACGGTGATCTCAAGGTCATATCGTAATTCCCTCTCTCACTTGTCTCTTTCTGAAACTGAATCTGTCCGTTCTGCTAAGTCAACACCACACTTTATATGCTCAGTCATTAAAGCTGCATTGTATTTCTTGTCGATCAATTGTTAGGGAAATATCATCTTAAGTAAAAAAGCTTCTTCAAAGCTGTCTTTGACCTTCATTGGTCAGAAGGTGTTGAATAATTTTCTATAATATGACAAGCTGCATTTGTTCTGTCTTATGAACTTAAAGAGTGAGAAAAAAAGAGAGGCTATAATGAAAGAGATAACAGCTCCTTAATTTATGCACCTTCCCCAATGTAACTATAAATAGATAAAAAGTCATCAATTAATAAATAACAAATTGTAATTGTTGACAAAGCACTGTGATAACACTCTCTCTCTCTCTCTTTCTCTCTCTCTCTCTCTCTCTCTCTCTCTCTCTCTCTCTCACTCACTTCCTTCCATTGTTCTCATCCCTCAATGTGCCTTTTAATCACTTTATTCCATTTTATATTTTCCTCCACATCCACATTTCATTCATTCTGCATGTGACTCTGTTTTTCCTTCCATTCATTTGTTCTCTCTCTCTCTCTCTCTCTCTCACTCACTCTCTCTCTCTTTCTTTCTCTCTCTTTCCATTTTTGGTTTTCCCTGAGATTTTCTTTTGCAAAGAACGTAATAGAAATTGATGCATTCGTTCTTATTTTTATCTACTAATTAATAGAGAATGTTTGGCCATTTTTTTTGCCTAGTTCTTGCAACTAGAAGAAACTGATGATTGGAAATGTACATACATGGAAATGTACGTACATATGTTTCTCTCTCTTTTACACACACATACACCCATATGCACACTCACATAGGTTTCTCCAAGCTATATATAGATTTATTATTTTTTGCCACATTTATACTTCTGTCTGAGTATATAAGTTATCCCTGGGTTTCAGCATCAGTAACCTCCATGTACATTAAAGAGGATCTCACTGAAGATTGTCTGCGATTACTCACACATGATGGGACTTTAGGTCAATGATATAATTCATATATGATCTGTATATGATAAATATGATCATGTATAACTTACATACTTAAAATTAAAATCCATTTTAATTGTCTTTTACTTGTTTGGCCATGTTGATGCTAGTCAAAAGAATAGTCTTAAAACACACACTTCTTTACTATTCTAGCCAATGTAAAAAAAAAAAACCCAGCTGTCTGAAGTGTGAAGTGATGGACACGTTTTGCTTTAACTTGTCCCACAAGCAGCATGCCTGGTTGGAAGCCTCTGTTTCTGTCCTGTTTCATCATATCTTCAATCCACAAACCTGCTGTATTGCAGACATAAGTATTACTGTGAAACTTGTTTTTTATGCTCTATTTAATTCTTTATTATATTTTATTTTTCATTCAGCTTTCTTTATGTACAAAGTCAGTATGAGCAGCAGGCAGATGAAACACACAGTCTAGTCTGTGGTAAAGGTTGGAGCGGAGGAAGCCGGTCTCAGTTCAGTGTTTTAGAGGAATTTCCTCCTTTGTGTGCTTCAGTAACACAGTGCGTCCATGCAGCGTTGTTCAGATTCATTAGTTCTGCTGGATAGCCAGCATTGTCCTTCTGCTTTTGGTAAGAATTTCACATGGCAAGTTTATTTTTGGCAACACACAGCATGGTTTTTGCATTTCCAAGTAGTCTAAGCTGTCTTGCCATGAAGAAACAAAATCTCCAACACATGATACATTTCTGGAAAGCTCAAAGTGTAACTGTCTACACGTGAAGTAAAAAATGTTTCTGTCATATTCTGAAGAGGCGTACAGCACCTCTTACAATGACCTTGTAATCTGGTGGGCCACCAGCATTGTGCATGACCCCTCCTGACCCACAAATAATGCTGAAACCAGACTAAATGAACTCCTATGTATGCACTTATGAATTAATATTTCATACGCTAGCACATTTTTTTTGTAAACGCAATAAAGAAGTACCTTAATATTTACCAGCATCCTTTTCTGAATTATGAAAAATAGTTGCAGTAGCTCCACTCCATCACTGTGCCTGTTCACAGTGAGTCAGTGTGTTTTATTACATTTACAATACAGTCTTTGATTTAAAAAAATATCAGCCTTAGGCTGTAATATTCAGCTATAATAAAAGTATTGCAGGTGGAATTCCACAGTAATGACGCCTGGGCTCAGTGTAGCCTGAATATGTGACTCTGAACAAACAGCATGAAAAACACTCTCAAAATAGCCTTCAGGCAAATGTGTGTGTGTGTGTGTGTGTGTGTGTGTGTGTGTGTGTGTGTGTATTACGATATTATAATAGACTTTCCTCTGAGGTAAATGTTGAAATTAAAGCGTTAGCTAGCTGAACCATGTCCATGAACAAAAACACTTCCTCGGTAAACCTCACATTATTTACTAAACCGTTAGGATTAAACTTCAGCTAATTGACCATTTTTAGGCACAACACATAAACTGTGGGTTTATTTTTTATTTCTATTTGTCTATCCTTGTATTTCTCGGTTGCTTCTTTTCTATTTTATTTTCTATTCTTTATGCCTATTTTCCTCAGATAAAAAAATAATAAAAAATAAATAAAATAAAAAAAATCGCAGACAGTGCTGCCACCTGGTGGATGGAACAAATGATCGCTAAAGACCATTATTGCAGCAAAGAGATGTTTTTCCTGAACTAAACTCATGATGGCACTAAAAAGCTTGATTTAGTTTTTATATTAAAGGTTCACCACGTGCTGGAAAAGTAGCAAAGCAGCTCCTGAAGTAGGAGCTAAAAAAGTCCCTAAAACAGTGTTCTAAAAAAAATATAAGCCTTCTCAGTTCCTGTGGTGTGAACACACAAAAAAGGGGGCTACTTTCTCCAACAGTTCTAAGAACTATGTAATATAATATAATATAATATAATATAATATAACATGGTTAAGTCAAGAGAAAATGCTGAATTATTGCTGTGAAACCCCTAAATTGATTCACCCATATTGAAGAGCCACCATAACAGGCAGTTAGCTGCGGCACACAAATACAGAGGAAGCTCTGTGCTTGAGGACCTTATTATATATTTTAAGACAGAGATTAATATCTCTATTGTGCTCTGTCAGATTGAAGCCTTAGTTTTGATTTATCAGTCAAACTGCGCTGGCTTGATATGAGAAGATATGAAGTCCCAGCACTGGCCTGGAGTCAGTTCACACTTCGTGGTGTGAGCAAAAAGAAATGATCTGATATCATCATTTTAGCCTCTTTGCATTGAAAGTCATTTATTCCTGTCAAAGCAACAGAGCTACAGCATCACTGAATCTTCAATGTCTGCTTCTTGCACTCTGTAACCAAAACCCAGACACAGACACCAACACTGTAGTAAAGCTACATCTCAGTTAGGCCTTTAGTGAGGTCTTAATCTGCTGTTACGCAGTTTGTAAGACTTTCAGCCAAGCTCCTTTTACTTTTATTAGCAGAAAGACAATGTTTACCATTTCCCAGCCTGAGAATTTGCACCGAACTGCTAAAGTATGTCTGTCCCAACAATCAACAGAAAATACCCCTGAGTGCTTCTCTTTGGTGTGGATTGGTCATTACTTGGTCTCATAAGCCAGGAGTGCAGAGAATGGCATTTCTTCATTTAATTTTTTTTCTCTCCAAAATTTAGCTGCACAGACATTTGTTTTTATTTGTACAATTTTTTTTTGTAGAACATCATACACACAGACAGACTGCATGCAATACTTCTACAAATGTAAATGAAACTATCATCACATCAAAGGTGACATGATACATCTGACTGTATCACAGTTTTGCTATATGATGTAAATTAATGCATTCTTCTGAAGGGTACTTATTGTATAAAGAACTGATTTGCCTGATTCAACAACAGCTGTATGCACACCCCTAAGCTAATACTGTGTTGAAGCCCCTTAAGATTTTATTACACCACTCAGTCTTTTTGGGTAAGAGTCTATCAGCATGCAACATCTTGACTTAGCAATATTCTCCCACCCTTCCTTCCAAAAACATTCTAGAGCTATCAAATTGTGAGGTCATTTCCTGTGCACAGCCTGCCTCAGGTCACCTCACAGATTTTTAGTTGGGCTCTGGCTTGGCCATTCAAAAACACTGACCTTCTTTTGGTTAAGTCATTCCTTTATTGATTTGGATGTATGCTTTGGGTCGTTGTTGTGCTGAAAGGTGAAATTCCTTTTCATCTTCAGCTTACTAGCAGACACCTGCATGTTTTGCACTAAAAACGACTGATATTTGGAGCTTCTCATGCTTCCCTCCACTTTGATAAAAGCCACAGTTCTGGCTGAAGAAAAGCAGCTCTAAAGCATGATGCTGCCACCACCGTGCCTCCCCTTGGGTATGGTGCACTTTTGGTGATGTATTTTTTGTGGTAAACATATCTTTTGGAATTATTATCTTATTTTCATGTTTTTACTTCACAAAACCTGCCAATATCAACTGGGGGGTGTAGACTTTTTATATCCACTGTAGTCTACAAAAATAATTTACAAATAAAAAAAAATTAAAGTTGAGATTGCACAAGTATTCACCCCATTAATATGAAATCCCTAAATTAGTTTTGGTGCAACCTGTTACCATCAGAAGTCACATAATTAGTTGAATGGATTATACCAGTATGCAATTAAAGCGTCATGTGATCTCAGTGTAAATACACCTATTCCTGGAAAGCTCCAGAGTTTATTAGAGAACATACCTAAACGAACAGTATCATGAAGAACAAGCAGCTAACAAACAAATCCAGAGCAAAGTTCTGGAAACGTATCAATCAAGGTTTGGTTATTAAAAAAATCCCAAACATGGAGAGTCATTAAATCTATTATTACGCCATGACACTTTCTAGAGGAGGCCATTCAACAAAAGTGAGTGACCAGGAAAGGAGAGCCTTAGTCAGAGAAACAACCAAGAGGGCACGAGTAACTCGAAAAGAACTGGAGAGACCCACACCTTACATGGAAGAAACTGTTCACAGGATTAAAAAGCTGGGCTTTTTGCAAGAGTACTGAGAAGTAAGCTATTATTTAAAAAAAAAAAAAAAAAGTCAATAGGTTGAACATATTGTATAAATCAAATGGTAATAATTCCAATCAAGTCCACTTCTATTCAAGGTTGTAACACTAATTAGACACTAAATATGAAATTAAATTAAAAATTACAGTGTGTTGTATTCAGCCCTTGTCATTGTTTGTAGATCTTCTTTGACCTGGTCTTCCAATCAACAGGAAAACCCCCAAATCTGGGAAGACCTGCGAAAAGTCCCATTTACAGCCACTTTAATACACAGCTGTTCTGTTGCTCTCAGCCAGGTAAGATCTAGAGAACAGGCTGTACTGAGTAGGTGTGTGAATTCATGACTGGTTCAAGATTAGTTCTGCTTGCTTAAGTTCATCAGTAGGATAAATCCTATTATCATGAGAATACAAGCTTATGATACATGAAGGCTTAAGCCTGATAAGACTTTAATTCTCAGATATGTGTTTTTTCTTCATTCAGTGTGCTGTCTAGTCTCTTCTTTTTCTTCCTTCCTTTTTGCTTCCTCTGACCCCAATTCTGATTTGCTGCTGTGTCTCTCAGCAGTCCCAGCATTCCAGTGGTACAGAAACCTCAAACAAACATCAAATAAATATTCCTGTGTGGTGATGCTACTTTAAAGAAACCAACCAAAATTCAAGGCTATTGTATCAATTTTTTTTGCACATATGCAGCACTTAACAGAGTTGCACACAACCATATCGGAGATTATATCTCATGATTGTGCTGAAGCAAAAGGCTTTTCCTCATGGACTATTAGGAGATTTTGCAGTGAACGTAGCTTAAATCGACTCTCTGATGCACATTTAAGCACCTGGATATGGCAGACCTCTGTAGGTATAATAATTAGTATGAAAATTAGTATGAAAAGTAGGTGTATTAAAAGAAATGTGTATTAAAGGTGCTCTCTGGGTGGGAGGGGTGCAAAGTCTCTCTTGGCACAAGCCAACGACAGGTGTTTGTGAGCTCATACATGCAGAAGAGGGTAGATAGCACTTTCTTGAGTGAGTTACACTGTCTTGAGACACTGCATGAGCAGAAGTTTGAAAAGATGCAGAGGTTATCTTCACGTGTCCCAGAGGAAGCAACAGGACAACAACAAAGCAAACAGTTAAATAAGAATAATTCAAAAAGGTAAAATAAGTTGTCTACATAATATATAAAATAAATAGATAAATAGTACCACTGAACTATACAAGTATGGTACACAAACTCTGGTATGTAGTAGTGAATAGTAATCCAGGTAAAACAACAGTACTTTAAAGATACTGTACATAGTAGTATATGGGAACAGTCAGGTGATAAGTAAAGTGTAAAGTGCAGTAGTTTAATGCCATCTATACAGTACAGTACAAAAATAATGTGCAATGTGTGCACTGACTGACTGACTATTTCTGCAGTATCGTATACCAGAAGGTATTAAAAAAAAAATTTTTGCAGACAGCACTAACAACAAAATAAAGAGACTGGTGTCTCCTGGCCATTGTTTACCTAAAAACCATTCCAAATAAGTTCCCTTTTTAAAGATAAGGTAATGCAACAAAAAACTAAACAGCTGGGTAAGTCTTCAGCTGAAATGGAAATTAGTTGTGGGTTTAAAAAAAACCTCACTAACAATAGAAATAAAAAATCAATAATAAATAATTTTTAGAATAGCCTACACCATGGTTTAAAAAGACTGGTGTCAAACATGACGTACAAAACATTTCCAACAAGTCAACATCTTTTTTTTTTTTTTTAATACTATTGATTACAACAATTCAATTCTTTAAAGTTCAATTTTACTTTTAAAGACATATGATCTTAAATTCCCTTTAAATTCATTTAAATACAAATACAGCTACATCTTCAATGTGGGACATTGTTTTTATTATCATATGAGATGTTTCAAATATCATTCATTTAATTTCATAAAAATTAATGCAGTGTTTTACCTGATTCTTTCCTCTGCCCCATGGATGTCACTGATAAAAATAGAAATAAAAAAATATTTTAAATTTTATACCACTATATCATAAACTGCTAGAACAAATAAAGAACAGAAACAGAACAAAACTTCTTTGGGGATCAATGTTTCACAGTTGTTATGGTCTTTTTTTTTACTGAAATACTTAGTACTCCAGTTTAGTAGTGTACACTTTAGTGTAAAATGGTTTTGTGTTACAAACAGGTAAATCTATGCCCAGGAAATGTAAACAATAATATTACAGGATTTAAAACAGACCCTTACAGTACTATAAAAAGGTACAGCAACATGGTACAGAGTAAAAGCAGAATGGCTATGAACAAAATAAACAAGGAAACAAAACAAACATAAAAGTGAAATGTTTAACATAAAGTACGATTTTTCAAAGTTCTCACACAAAGAACCACGGGCTCATTATTGCAAGGAATCGCCACATGCACAAACTTGATTGGTTACGCCTATTTCTCTCCACCAATCACTGAGCTTCAAAGCGCGTCGTCATCAGCTGCAGCAGGAGAACCGAGGAGAATCCTACGTTGGGCTCAGTGAACACGTAAAAGGGGCCACCATCTTGAAGAGGGCAATTCTTCCCTCTGAGCTCGTTGACTTAAACTGTAGTTGGAGCGTCAATTAAAATTTTCTACAAAAAGTATCAACAGACTGTGCAGGATTTGGAATCGCAGACAGCTCTCTGTTTTTATTTTCTTTTGGCTTTACAATTTATTAATGTAAACAGTACTCTTTATCTTATCTTTTACCCCAACATCAGATCTTAGGTAACGTAGGTAACTTTTTATATATAAGAAGAATCATATGTTTCTATGTATAATTCTATTTGCATCATAGTATACAGTACAAATACAGTAAGTAACCCAAGCTCAGGAACTAGCTGGAGCAACGCTCCCTGCTTCACCATACTGCCAATATTGCTGTTATTTAAATATAAAAAAAAATCATGAAATCTGTAGTTTGAATTATTACTACCAGGGCATTTGTATAGTTACTTTTACTAAGTGTGTGTCAATAGCAGTGAAACCCTTGTTGAAAACTGTCTGTGGATTATGCTCATTTCTGTCCAGCCTACATTAATCTATATCTATATCTATACCTATAATATACCTATCTATACCTATAATCTATATCTATATCGTTTATCTATATCTATACCTATATAATCTATATCTATACCTTGTTAGCCTAAACCAAAATATCAGCAGTGCACATAAGTTCCACCTGCATCACCCGAGATAAGCAGAAATACACGGGTTCTCTTAAAACATGACGTGATTTGCAAGTTCTTTTATCAGCATAGACCCAGAGCTCTCCTTTATAAGGCGTACATTCAAATCCGCCCCTTTTCAATATGGCGGACTCACTGACGTACTGCAGTAGCTTCCGCGCATGCGCCTTCAGAACGGCGGACATTCTTTGACTCGAGCTGTTAGCCCCGCCCATCCGAGTTCCAACGAGATCAGCTGTTAGCCGCTGTGCTAGCTTCACTTCCCAGCTGTTGCAGCTGACTGACTGACCTGCAGCTCTCATCTCTCATCTGATGCTCGCCTACAAACCCCAGAGATAAAAAAAATAATAACATTCTAATGTGCTGAGAGAAGGAAAGCGGAGCAGAATGGATTTGTTCAGGCTGTTGAATGTAAACGAGCTCGCTGTTGCTCTGTCCCAGATGAACATGTTTCCGTATTTCGATGCTGCGCATTACATCGTGTCAGTGATGTCTTTACGGGAACAACCAGGTAAGAAAAAGTCATGAAATAACTCCAGATCTCTTTTTAATCACACACAAACAGATCAGTGGCCAGAGAAAGCCTCACCCTGAGCTCTGATCAGCGTGTAGATGGGGTTAAGTTACTCCTGCAACCTGACCTGAGGTTGAACTTTACACACTTTACACTTTTTTTCACTGTATGAACGCCTTGTGTCTGTTTACAGAGCTGTACAGAATCAATAAAGACAACGTGGAGGGTTTGGTTCAGTTTAAAATCAGACTTTTAGCTGAGAATATAAAGGAAACATATAACAATGGTCCATCAACTTTTCCCTCACCGTGCATTAATGAAGTCGTCGTGATGCATGATGGGAAATTACATGCTTATTGTTCATCAAACTGCATTGGTGAAATACATTTTTAAGGCCTTTCCAGAGCAATTAAAAGACATTCAGTATTTAAAAAAACAAAACAAATTTGTAGCACGTGCATTAAAACTTCAGTTTAATGTATTTATGATGGCAATAAACTTTAGTAATACAGCAGCGCTGCTGTATTACACAAAAATAAAGAAATCGTTTAAAACTGTGTTACTATTTAATGCTGCTGTCATTTAGTCATGGTGCTGATTGACATTGGGAACAATTTTGATTTTAACTGCTTGTGCAGTTTAATTATAAGCTATAGCAGTAAGTCTTTACACCACCAAATCTGCTGCTGAAACCAACGTCCTATTGATATTTTAAAAAAAAATCTGTTATTTAGCATGTCATTAGTGATGTTTTGCAGATTGACAACTGTACACAAGCCACAACAAGATGAATCGCACATTATACTTCTACGCATACATTTGTTCATCCTGTAGACACTTTTCTCCAGAGTGACGGACGGGTTAAGCGTCGGGAGTTTTGTTTCGGGGGATTTGAACCCACAACCGACACCTTGACCGCTGAACCACCACTCTTTCTATGTGAGGTGTGGATCTGCATCACATGCAGAAAACAAGCATGCTGTTACAGCCAGAGCTGAAGGAGTTACCAGAGGGTTTGGTTTGAAATCATGCTTTATTCACACTTATGAATGCACTAGATTTGCTGTAATGAGCCATTTTGTGATATACTTCTCTACTCACTATAAGACACAGACATAAGGTAATTAGAGCAGGGGTTTTCAGTCGGTGCTCTGTGTTGCCCTGGTGGTCCCTGACCATGCCTTCAGTAATGTAGTTTCACTGCGGGAATCACTATTTTATTAACCGCATTTCCATGTATTGTTTTTCAATAATCAAATCCATCAAATGTATAAAATTTAGAAAAAAAAGCAAGGCGGCTTTCAGGACTAAAATATTGCCCATGCAGTTCCTTGGTATCCTGTGATTTGCTAATGTCGGAATGTGTCTGTAACGTCACGTGTGTGCATTTCCTCACACCGCACAACTGCGGTCCTCAGGATGCTTCTTATGCTATGTCCACGCTAATACATTTTCTTTTGAAAATGCATGATTGTTGTTCTTTTATGTCTGGCGTCCATACTACTCCAGATTTTTCAAGTCTCTACAATGGAGAGTTTTGGAAATGTCCCGTTTTAGTTTTAAAACTCTGTAGTTGCTTTTAGTGTGGACGAGGGAAAACGGAGGCTTTAGGAAAAGATGATGCAGACACCCACGTTTGCTTCCTGATTGGGTCTTATCAGTCACTTATTCGTCACGCTCCTATCACATGACCTTTTTCTGGAAGAAAACAAACGGCATCAGCCTTGACTACCAGTGGCGGCTGCAGCACGGATAACAAATTACAAGCGTTGTTGACCTTGTCTTTGCTAGCAGCTGTTGTGCAGTTAAATTCTGCCTTTTATAATGCCACGACTGCCTACATGTGCAGGACGCAAGCTGTTATTCGGACGTTCTGCTACTAGGCAAACAATTGCAGAGTGAACAATCTGCTTCCTGTTTGTACCGGCACACGCATGCCCAGCGTCCATGAATGGTCATGTGAACTGCGTTTTCAGGTGTGTTAGTATGGATGGAGGTTATTTCTGATATGGAGCTGAAACGCTCGTCTCGACGGAGATTGTTTTCATTTTAAAACGCTGTTTTACATCTAAAACATTAATATGGGCATAGCCTTAGTCAGCATGGAGGTCTCTGGCTCACAATCCCCTGAATTAGATGATAGATCCAATATTTTTTGCAAATAAGATAAAATAATAGCTAATCGAGACCAAGTCCACCTGATTTCGCATTGCAGATACGTATCTGTATAACACTTTAGCTGGGCAGAACAACTATTAAGACATTAATAAGTGTAGGCATTAACAAATGCCTACACTTCCTCTTCTTAACATTTCCTGTCTGCCTGTCTCATTCTCTCTTTTTCACCCTGTCTTCCTCTCTGTGTTTCTTTCTGTCTCACTTCATAAATCATTCTGTACAATGTGTGTATAAACTTTTTATAGTTCAGCCAGTCTGTCACTCTGCTCTCTCTCTCTCTCTCTTTCCTTACATGAATAAAATTATGCAAAAAACCACCAAATAATATAAAGGCCCTTTAAAACAGTGGTTCCCAAAGTGGGGTCTGGGAAGCATAGACGTGGTCCAAGTCATTTTTTTTTATAGTGATAGAAATGACAACCTGAGATCTGATAGATGTTCGCCTGTACGCCATACTATACTCACCCATCCATCCATTATCTATACCGTTTATCCATCAGGGTCGTTCATCAGAACGTCCAGGAATTAAAAGCACCGTGGCTCTACTAAATAGACAGAATATTATTGTATGTACGGTGCTCTGCATAAGTCTTAGGCTCCATATTCTTTAGTACAAATTATCCATCCATCCATTATCTATACCGCTTTATCCATCTGGGTCGCGGGGAAGCTGGAGCCAATCCCAGCATCT
>JAQMYM010000304.1:0-16778 GCA_030014255.1 Parauchenoglanis ngamensis | reverse complement strand
TCATACAAATATTTACACATTAAGTTTACTGAAAGTAAAAACAGTTGACAGTCAGAGGACGTTTCTTTTTTTGCTGAATATATATATATATATATACACAAATTACATACACACATATGTGTGTACTTGTGTGTGTGTGTGTGTGTACAATTCATGTATGTAATTTAAAATCACTCACAAGTTTGTGAATGTAGGAATATGCATAAAATACAGGGAAGATTCGTGGAGTGAAGGGGTTTGAAGAAGCGAATGAGCACACTTTTCTAGGGTATGCTGCATTTCAAATTCAGTTAACTTCGTATCTGCACGCTCGTAGTGTGTGTTTGCTTATGTTAACTTTGTATCTGCATGCTCGTAGTGTCTGTTTTGCTCGCATTAACTTTGTATCTGCGTGCTCGTAGTGTCTGTTTTGCTCGGTTTAACATCGTATGTGCGCGCTCATATAAAAGACAGTGATCTTGCGGGGGTGGTATTACAGAAGCACACAGTAAACAATGACTCGAGCACAGGGCTACAAGAAGTGACCGCTTTCAAAGATGCAGTGTATTTTCTGCACGCTCATCGTCACAGTTTCTCGCGATTTTCTTGTATCTGTGCTCTCATCGTCACAGCTTTGTAGTGTCTGTTTTGCTTGGTTTAACATCGTATGTGCGCTCTCATTTAAAAGACAGTGATCTCACTCCGAACAGAGCCTGCTCCAGCCACAGTTGCAGAGCCTGAGCCTGTTCCTGTTCAAGCCACAAGAACAGTTCCTGTCCAAGCCACAGAACCTATTCCTGTTGAAGCCACAGGAACAATTCAAGCCACAGAGACAGTTCCAGCTCAACCCACAGAGCCTGTTCATGTTAAAGCCACAGAGTCATTTCCAGCTTTACAACCTGCTCCAGTTCCAGCTTCATCAGACCAAGAGGAGGTTCCAGGCACAAGGTCGGTTCCAGCAATAGAGACTATTCTGGCCACAGTCATACAGCCTGCTCAAGTCACAATCACAGAGGCTGTTCCAGTCTCACAGTCCATTTCAGCTCCAGGCGTCACCGACAAAAAGCCTATATCAGTAGGATATCACAGAACATGTTCCAGAGCAAGCCACCAAGCATATTCTAGTTCCTGTCATGGAGCCCATTCTGGTCACTCAGCCTTTTCCAGTCACAGGGGTCACTCCAGTTCTGGTTCAAGACACAGATCCAGCTCCTGTCTCCATGGCTTCAGAGACCATCCCTGTCACAGAGGCCATTCCAGGCAATGAGCCAGCCCCTGTTGCATTGCCTGTTCTAGTTGCAGCCTCCAGTTCCTGCTCCCCTGCCTGAGTTTCTGCCCAAAAGTTTGACATGGTGTCCACTGCCTTGCTCGCACCTATGGGTCCAGGTCCCCCAAGGAGAAATCTTTTTGGGTGATCTGGGAGTCATGCCTTTGGGGAGGCACACACACTCATGCAGAGTTTAAAGGACTCTGTTTCACAGAGACTTTGTAAAGCATTAGATTTGCCCCGATGATTGCTATTGCCAAGCTTTTGCTTTGCTTTCCTGTGTTATTCTGGCTTTTGACTCTGGTTTTCTAGTATTTGGATTTTGCTTTTTGTCTTCCCCACATTGTTCTGTTTGCTGATCACCCAACCTTGTTTCCATTTTCTGGATTTAGAGACCATAATTGTACCTTTGCTTCAATGCTTTTAATAAACACATTCCACTTTTACTGCCGTTTCCTACCTGCACTTGTGTCCAACTAAATCCCACTTACCTCACACAAAGAAGATTTACTGTAGATTTAGTAAGATAGATATAGTGAAGATTTTAAAGACTCTATGGGAAGGTATTATGATACATTTTTAAAAAAAAGAAATAGGAAGAAGAGATTAACAATAAAAACAGAAGTGACTGACAGTGCTGAAATGTTGATAAGGTATCATGTCTGAGCACTTTTTTATTTTCAGATAAATTTATTTTACATGAAAAAAGTACTTGGGGGACCCCCCTTCAGTGCATGGCTCCATGCATTACAAAATGAGATACTAAAACTTTAAACTTATTCAACAATACTATTGCAGCAAGCAAGATATCAAGAAACGCAATTGAAGCACCTTAGAACATAGATAGATAGATAGATAGATAGATAGATAGATAGATAGATAGATAGACAGTGAGGTAGGTAAAAATCTATATAGATCAACATATAGTAAATAAAATAGAAATACTTAATAATTAATAATAAATAAATAAATAGTAAAAATAGAAATTAAGCAATAAAGGTACAGTGTGCACTGTAGGATAGATCTCCTCTCCTTGCCCAGAGGGGAGTAATCATATGTTGTTATTGCTGTGGGCAGGAACGACATTCTTATGCAGTCCTTGTTACAGCAGAGTTGAAGGAGTGCCAACACTTTGCTGTCTGACCAATAGGTCAGGCAGAGGATGTAAAGTGTTGTCAATTATGTTGAGTAGTTTGTGTAACATCTTTCTCTCAACAACTAGCTCATGGGTTAGGGTTAGGGTTAGCTAACCCTAACCCTAACCCTAGCTCATGGGGCTCCAGAGCAATCCCCAGCACAAAGTAAGATTTCTTTAACAGTTTGTTCAGCTTCTTAGTGTCACTGGTTCTGATGCTGTTGCCCCAACAGATGCAAAGATAACTGACAGATAATGACAGACCGGTAAAAAAAAAAAATTGTTGTCAGTATGAACACCCAGGTATATGTTATCCTCCACCACCTTCACCTCTTTTTCCAGTATGGAAATAGTGTTCAATTTAGTCCCAGCCCTACTAAAATCTCCTTCATCTTGGATACATTTAGCCACAAAGCCACAAAGCAGGCCATCATTTGCCTGTACTCAGTCTCTTGACATACCACACAACTGTAGAGTCATATAAGAATTTCTGCAAATGACAGGACTGACACTTGCTCAGACACACAACCTCTCAGTCGTACAAACTGTGGTCTATCTGTCAAGTAGTCAATAACTCGGGAAGTTGTGGAGGTGTCTACCGGCATCTTTTGGAGCTTCTCTCTTAGCAGTATAGGCTGGAATATGTTAAAAGCACTGGAAAAATCAAATAACATAATCCTCACAGTGCTGACAGCTTTGTCCAGATGAGAGTGGGCTCGCTGTAGCAGGTAGATAATAGCATCCTCAACTCCAACCTCTGTGTGATATGCAAACTGAAATGGGTCCAGAGAGGTGGTCACATGAGGTCTGACATGGGCCAAAACCTGTCTTTTCAGGACTTTCATGATGTGGGATGTTGATGCAACTGGTCTATAGGCATTGAGGACAGATGGTGATGACTTCTTGGGACTGGAGAAATGTAGGATGTATTCCACAGCACAGGAATCTTCTCCTGAATCAGGCTCTGTAGAATCCCACATAGTTGGTCCATGCACACCTTCAGGACCCTGGGGCTGATACCATCTGGGCCTGCAGCTTTGTTCTCTCTTCAGTCTCTTCAGCTGTCTCTTCACGTGACTGCTGGAGACAGACAGGTGGGTGGGGGAGGTAGGTGGGGACTCAGACATTCTGTTTTCTGGCATTGTGGGAAATGTTGGAGTCCATGGTGGGAGTTGAAAGGTGTGGGAAGGCACACTGTGTGTGAAGCCGTGGGAGAAGAGAGGGTGTGGGATCTGTGTGGCTGGGAGAAAAGACAGTTGGCATCCCATACTGAACCTGTTGAAATACACATTCAACTCATTGGTCTTGATGAGGCTTCCCATTGCCTGATTCCTCTTTACCTTGAAAATTCAACATATAAAACCTCTTTTGGAATGATTTGAGCTTTAAGAAATCAAAATCTTTGCATTACAATCAAGATTATAACACTGTTTCAACAACAACAAAAATAACATATGCATCAAGGCTATGTAACTTTTAGAATAAAGTGCACATAAAACTGTTTCAAATAAAACCCGCAATATAAGTGTTTAGAATAAATGCACATTGCAAAATGCATTAACAGCAGTATCAATACCAAAAAATAAAGCATAATTAACCTGCATCAGATCAAAAATTTAATCCGTGAAATGAAAATGAGAATATGTTTGGAACCTGAACTTCCTGTGAGCAGTTCAGTTTGAAAACATGTCTCAAGGTTCCATTAATACAACATTCAGTGAGAATAGTCAATAGTGTACAGCATGACAAAAACCCTTTACTGCTCTCATTGGTTAACTCCTGTGATGCTTGGCTTGCATGCATCCACTGTCATGTGATTAGAGGCACATCAGCTTTTGTTGCCATCAATAATGTCTGCACTGTCACGTCAGAGCCATCACTGATTTTCTCACTACCTCTATGTTCCTTTATCCCACAAGTAAATGAGTCTTCTGTGGACAAATCGTTCAGGAAACTTGTTTACAGCTTTGTCTTTATGGACTGCGCCCTGGAAAAGTACTGTGTGTTCAATTAAAAAAAATCTCTCTATTAACTCAAAGGTATATTTAATCTCTATTGGGTACTCTATTTAAGGAAAAGAATAGGCCAAGCAGAGCACAACAGCTTCTTTCAGGACAATAGCAATGTTGGTCACAGTTGGAACAGGCATGAAACAAACATCATCCTCAACCATCTTCAGAATACCAACTTTGGTTTGGCTCTCCTCTGATCTGCATCTGGGTTAAGAGAAAATCTCATTCTATTAGACAGAGAAAAAAACATTGGTGGAAGTCTACATCCATCATCCACTTGCAAACAGCATCACACTCTAATGCCATGGCTGCCGAGGTTCATCAAAGATATTCACCAAATATGTTCTGAAAAGAAAACTGGGATCTTCACTCAGATACATTGGCAGACCTTCCACAACAGCTGCCTTGTGATGTGCCACAATGTCAGTATTCTGAAAATACATAAAATACATTTATATTTAAGTTTTTGTGGAATTTATACTAGTGTAAGGTAATGAATTACAAGTAGCATGGACACATTGTTGCCATTCCTGGCACTAAATTTGGTACATTTTCATATCCCTTAAATTTAAAAAGAGCCTAGGACCAACTCTTGCACATTATTACAAAGACATAAATGCTTTCTATTGCTCTTGGTGGAAGAGTTTTGTTCTTTTGGTGACCAATGTCATCTGCACTATGTGCTCCTAGCTCTCTCATCCTCTTCTTCTCTTGTACCACTATTAGACAGTGCAAGCTGACCAGCCAGAAGCAACACAAGAGAAAGATGAATGAACTGAATGAATGAATGAATTTGCTCTGCATCAGCCTTTCACCATTAATCAATTAAAGTTAAACTTTAATTTATTAGTAATTTAAATTATTAAGTTATTTAATTTAAATTTTAGTTTAAACTTTGTATTATTTGCATTACCTGGAGCCACAAACCTGTATTTTGAGTTATTATTTACTTTTTAACAACCCAGACTTTGACCATTTATTTTTGGAGGCAGTGGGACTAAATTTTATAAATAGGCAGTGTGACTTGCAAATATGGCCCCCATTATTTAATAATATTTTTTTAATCATTGTATACCTCATGAAACACCAGCAGGGTGTGAGAATATGTACGCATGAGTATGAGTGTGTGTGTGTGTGTCTGTGCGCGCGGGTTGGGGGGGGGGGGGGTTAGGGTTCGGATTAGGGTTCTTGTGTGAGCAAGAAAGAGAGTGATGAGCTAACAGCACATAACAGCATCTCAGAATCTTTCAACTGAAGCAAATTTTGCTTTGCTCTCTTTCAAAACTTGTATGGGGTGAAATTCACCTGTTTAGAGAATAACCAGAAATGACACTGCAAGATGGCATTGTAAGGCAACTCGATCAAAACAAACAGCTGTCAAAACCAGAAACTACAGAACAGAAGCATCATGTTTCCCATACATTGACATGGGAGCAACCCAAGCGAGAAAAGCACATTTACCTCTACAATTTTGCACATTTGCACATTAAATCTGGATTAGCACTGCACTATCTTGTCTCTTGACAGTGTTTTGTCTTGTCTCGTTCTGTCTGCACTGTTTGCAGTGTTCACACATTTGCACAGTTGCATTTTATGTTGCTTTTGCCATGTTTGCACATGTTTGCACACATGCACTTAATGTTGTCTTCTGTTGCACACGTGCACCTTTTGTACTTCTTTGTTGTCTTATATGTAGCAACTTGGTCCTGGAGAAACATTGTTTCGTTTCACTATACACTGTTAAAACGAGACAACATTTGGTTGGAATGACAATAAAAGCCACCTGAACTTGAAAAGCAAGTTGCTAGAGATTGGATGCTGTTCATTCTCCATGATTATAGTGACAAAAGGCAGGACTGTTAAGTGAAAAAAAGCTGTTACTGAATGACCACAGATAGTGGCTAGAAATAGGACTGAAGGCCAGAAGCGAGACATTAAGCCCATTACCACCATCATGGTAGTCATCTAGCAAACAGGGTTGGGAAAGTTACTTTAAAATGTATTCTGATACAATTACTAATTACCTGCTCAAAAAATGCAGTCAGTAACTTAAGCTAATTACCACAAAATTAAAGTAATGTAACTGATTAATTTCTGTTACTTTTGGATTCCCTCAATACCAAATATGTGCATGAGAGCATTTTCTCAGCTGGAGGGCAGAAATTGCACCATATTGTGAAGTTGTTCTCCTTTTCTGCTTTAAAGAAAAATTAATGGTGAAATTTCCACCCAGTGAGCACATTTTTTCAGTAGAGGCCATGGTTAACTGGTGTGATTGTAAGATTAGCTATGGTTTCACTTGAGACCAGAGTGGTGGTGTGAAACTTGTGAAGTGTTGTGTGCACATGTGCATATAGTATATCATTCTTATTTAGAGCTGCAACTACCGATTATTATTATTTTTTTATATAATTATTTTTTATTTGATTTTTTGGGGGTTGTTAATTGAATAATCTTTCCTTGATTATTCACTTGGTTTTATTTTACAAAAACATTATATAAAAAAGGTATTTATTTAAAATGTTTGCACCATTTTAATCAGCACTTATACAGAATTTTTTTAAACTAAGCTTAATTAAATAGCAGTTTAATAATTATGTTAGTGACATTTATCAGATAATCTGTCAAAGCTTGAGAATATTATCAAGTACTCATGTCAACCAAATGAATTTCTGCTCATTCAGTACAAGCATTATATATGATTTGTACAGAATATACACTCAGACTAACTCAAGGTGACAGTATGTAGCCTACATCATTTACTGCTGATCAGTTTTTTCATCACTTTCCACACTTTTTGCATCTGTGTCTGTATTTCAAGCCATGATTTGTTCAAATTTTCAACAAACAAATTAAAAATAAAGATAAAGTAAATATCAGTCGCGTGTTTTGCTCACTGAAACTCTCCGATGCTAAGTTAATTTTGCTTGCTATGTGTGCACGTGAGGCGAATAATTTTTAGTGTATGGAATTGACACCCACAGGATTTGCAGCTGAATCTTAGTTTTCAATGCCAGAGAGAATCATTAGAGAATCGATTCTTTTAGGGATTTACTTGTGAGCCAAAAGTAGAGTCGGAAAAAAAGGCTAGTTTAACCTTTTACTTTTATAAGCTAATTGATTCAAAAGCTTCACTATTTGCTGCTGAACAAAACATAAAACATAAAAAAGCAGGAACATCACACTTCTCCGCACATTCCCACAAACAAATGATAACATTAAAGCACAAGTTCACATTTATGACATTTAGCAGACAGCTGTCAGGGCGTGGCTGCTGGCGCCATTGCGGCATAGTGAAACACAAGTGCAGGATCGGGACACGGATGTAAGAGCAATGATGTGTTTATTAACACAACGGCAAAGGTACATAAACGGTAGGCTAAAGAGTAATCCAATACAGAAACAGGGTCGAGCGATCGGCAAACAGAATCCAGAAGGGTAATCCAAAAGAGTTGTCAGAAACACAGAAAACTAGTCAAACACAGAAAATCAAAACACGGGTAATATGCTCGGCTGATAATACAGCGGCTATACTAAATGATTCGTAAATAGAAGCGCATTTGGCATTCTTTTAAACCCGGCGTAATCAGTTCATGAATGAAAGGCACCTACTCTCCTCTGATTGGCTTGTAGGCTCAGCCTACAAGCCAATCAGAGGAGAGCAGGTGCTCATGAGAACTGTAGTTCGTGTCTTCTCCATCGGGATGCGGAAGTGCACATTTCCGCAATGGAGATGAAGAGCGCACTGCACGTGTGGCCGGGATCTCACGCATGCAGTGCATTAAGAGGAGGCGATTCATGACAACACCCTTATCCAGAGAGACTTACATATGTCTCATTTATACAAATGAGCAGTTGAGGGTGAAGGGCCTTGCTCAAGGGCCTAGCAGAGGTAGCTTGGCACTGCTGGGATATGAAATAACAACCTCTGATCACTAGTCCAACATCTTAACCACTGAGCTACCACTGCCCACTTACGTCATGAGGCCAGCAGGGTAGTGTACGGTAAAGAGTTTCATACCATTGAGAAAGTCCTATTGCTGTTTCTGCTCCTCCATTTCACCCAAATGTATTTTCATGAAGTGATGTAGCATGTGTGCAGTGTAACGCATAATGCAGTTCAACTAATAAAAATTTTAATTAATTAACAATAATTTCATTATCACTCTTGCAAAACAGAGCAAGTTGAATAGAATGCAAAGAAGACCGAAACTTGGCAGGTAAATTAAGAAGGAGCAAATATACAGCGGTAATCTTATGTATTTTCCTTGATGTGCCCAGGTACTTGTTTAGGGGTGTATACTGATGACTTTCAGGTTTGTAATCCTCTGGACACATAAAAAAATACATGGTTCTCATTTGCATGAACATGAGAATTCGCCATTCCAATTTTGCTCTTATTGGTATGTTGGAGGTGGCACAGTGGTATAGTGATTAGCACTGTCACTTTACAGCAACAACCTGCAGGCCAACTGCAGCCTTTGCGTGTGAAGTTTGCATGTTCTCCCGTGCCTTCATGGGTTTTCTCTGGGCACTCTTATTTCCTCCCATGATCAAAGACATGCAGATTAGGTTAAGTGGCTACACTAAATTGCCAATATAGTGCCTGCGATAGATTGGCAACCTGTCCAGGGTGAACCCCACCTTTCACCCGACGTCAGCACGGATTGGATCCAGCTTTCCCCACAACCCTGATGGATAAACTAATATTGGCTATCCTGGCTAAGGTTAATTTAATGTGCAATTAAAGCTATATAAGGTTGCACAAAACCTCATATTGCCGAATTAGAAAACATTTTCCAGACAATTTGTCCAAGAACAACTGAAGAGTTTTTTCACTTTTTTCACTTGTTCATCCATCCATCCATTCACCCATCCACCCATCCATTATCTATACCGCTTTATCCATCTGGTTCGCGGGGGAAGCTGGAGATAATCCCAGCAGTCTTTTCGGGCGAGAGGCTGGGTACACCCTGGGCAGGTCACAAGCCCACCACAGGGCCAACACAGAGACAAACGGCCACACACTCTCGCATATGGGCAATTTAGAGTAGGCAGTCGACCTGCATGTCTTTGGAATGTGGGAGGAAACCGGATCACCTGGAGGAAATGCATGCACAGGGAGAACATGCAAACTCCCGGGGATTGAACCCATAACCTTCTTGCTGTGAGACTTCCTGGAAAGCAAGTGAATGAGAAGGTAACTTGTTGAAACAATATCTAGGCTTGATTATCAAAGCTGAGCAACAGGCAAAGGACACATTTTTTCCTAACAATACACTTCAACACAAGTGCTACTTCTTTCGTATGCTGTCTCTATCACTTAACAGTAATCTAGTGATTTTCAATACATTAACTGCCTCTTTCCAACAGCTGAAATGTGCATGTAATAAAAGGTCTAAAAATAATTTGTTGTTACCAATGAACATTGTTTCAGTAGAAAAAAAACAACAGACAGACAGATAGAAGCAGGTGTAAATGAGGTTGGGACTGCTCTCTCAACTCCAAAATATAATGTTTCAATTAGTACAAGACTATTACCGAGCATTCCTTTCAACTGGAAACAACCTCCTACCCCCCATACCCCACCCCCTTCTGAAATGAGGGCTAATCAGAATTTTAATGAGAACAGCTAGTGTAATCATCTTACATGCCTGGTCCCACAGCTTAAGGCCTAATACATTCTGTAACATGTTAATGATTTTCCAGTAAAGTTCCAGTAAAAAAAAAAAAATCCTCCCAAGAGCTATAATTCACCTCTTTTCCTGCCTTACTATGCCAAGGAAAGCTCTTAACAGAATAGTGCAGTTCAGTATTTCTGAAGCGAGAAAAAGAATGAAGCAGTGAATATATTCCACAGGCAAAGCATTAGAATAATTTTGGCTTATCATTTATTCATTCATCTTCATTAATCACTTCACTAAGTAACCTGGTCACGGTTGAGGTGGATCTATACTGGCAACACTGGGCTGGCACACAAAAACTTACTTGCTCACACCTAAGGATAATTTATATGGAAGAGGATTAGGGCTATGTGAAATAAATTTCAGAGAATTCTGAGAAAAAAGTCAGAACTGAGAAAAATGTCAGAATTCCGAGAGAAAAAGTCAGAACTCTGAAAAAAAGTCAGAACTCTGAGACAAAAAGTCAGAATTCTGATGTTAGAGTCAGAGACTGGCTGCAGACCTCCGGTCACATGCAATACACAGAGTTTAGGGGTAAAAGTGGAAGTGGAGATGTCAGTGTTGGTGTAAAATGACAGAACTGGCAGCATTCTTTGCAAATTCCTGGAGTTTCAGAGGAAGCCATTGCACATTTGGAAGAGCAAAAGGTAGGTGAAAAAGTAAATCTTGGTTTTATTATTGTGCCAGCAGGTATACCATTAGCAATAGCATTTGTAGCAAGCTTTAGAGTCTCCAGTGTTTTGTGTCCGTACTAATGCCGGCCTTACAGCTAATGACTTTTCAAGCAATTTCACTGTCACAGACAAATTTCCAGACTACAATCATGAGTTTTGCTCGTGCCATAGCATGCGAACGAACAAGAGACACAGAGAGAGAGAGAGAGAGAGAGAGAGAGAGAGAGAGAGAGAGCGCGTGAGTGTTGGTTACAGACGTAGCTAGAGCATGAGAGAGCATCCCGGTTGATTTGATTGCTAATTATCACTAAAGTTATTCATTATTAACAAGGGTCAAATATAATGACAATGTTGCTCACTGCATTGTTTGCAGTAAGTCTAAGGTGTTATTAAATGTGACGGTGTTGGTCTTGCTACAGACGTTTGAAGAGATGCCAAGTTTATAACAAGAGTTAGCACAGTTTATATATTGTAGATTCACTGAAAACAAAATGGAAGAAATAATGAAAGGACAACAGTTATTGTCTGTACGCTATACTCATAACAACAAGCAAAGCATTAAAACAGTCTGACTGTGTTCAATGATATGAGAGAGTTTTGAGGGTGTTTAGCACTGCCTGGCTAGGTTACTTTTCCTCTTAAATCTGCAGAGGGTTTTTGAGTCAGACGATGGCCCAGCTTTTAAAATGATCCTTAGAATCGTACTCCTAAAAACAAATCTTTTTTCTTTCCTTTACCACAACTCTAACCATTGGGTTTGTGTTAGGTAAAATTCTTACATTTTTATATCAGTATTTCTCTAGCCACTAACTTTAATTTTGATTTATTGTGTCGTGTCTCCCAAGTTAGCATATCAATTGACCCAAACCTGGCACTCCCCCTGCTTTCAGAGCCCACTTGTCTGTCCCATTGTCTTCCGTGTCTTTACTTTCACACCTTTACACTTCTGACATATACACATTAACACTCAAACACAGACACACACACACACACACACACACACACACACCACAAATCCTGACATACACACTTTAATATAACATACACATATTCTGGCATACACACATTTAATTTGAGCCTATTATTAATATATGACTAGTTGTAATTTCACTATACAGTGCAGCCCAAAAGAGGATGGTTTCCCTTTTTGAGTCTTGTTCTTCTCAAGGTTTCTTTCTTTAGTTATCTCAGGAAGTTTTTCCTTGCCACCGTCGCCATCGCCACAGGCTTGCTCATTAGGGATATAGATTTATATGTATATATATATATATTCATAAGTTTCTGTTATTATAGAGCTATACAAATTAAATTTAATAGCACTCACACACACCCCGGAAGAACATTTACACATTTTATATCCAGCAGACCATTTGTCTCCTGCCTTCCTAACCCACAGCTGTTTGAGGCCACTGCTCTTTGTTCTCCTTTCCTGTATCCCACATGAACCCATATGCTAGACACGCCCTCTCACACGGAGACGCACAAACACGCACGTACGCACACCCAAGCTACTGTATATAAACTTGTCTGTCACAAATAAACTTTGGATTTGAGCATAAAACTACATGCTGTGTCTGTGTGTCTGCTTGATCCCCGGATCCGAAACGAGTGAGAAGCTTTCACCCACGGAAGTCAGATCGAACCTGAGAGAACGGAATCATCGCCTATACAATTAAGTTCTTACAGTTTGCAAAGCATTGTGATCTAATCCCAAAATTTCTATGTAAATTCTCACTTGTGAAAAATTATTTTTATTCTTTTGTTTTCTTTACAGATCAGCAGTGATGTCATCTCACTTATGCATGATTCAGCTCTAGCATCTAGCATAGACTGAATTGCTATTTTCAACTTTTGCAGAAGCAAAAAGCAGCTTTCTAAACGAAAACAAGGATTTTTAGAAAGGCTAAGGGAGAAAATGAAATTTAGAAATTAAGGCAGCAACGAGGAGACCTTACACCAAGAAAGACCACAGAACCAAATAAAGAAGATTAAGACAACTCGCAATGTGGAGATAGGATGGATTCATACTGAAGACAATGTTACCAAACAGGTGAGGGCAAAGCAGGGAGGTGGTAACAGAAAAGTTAAGATGGAAAGTAATGCTGGTGTAAAAGAAATTCTTGAACAAAGAAAGAAACATTATTTCCCAAATGGAATATGTCCCAAAGGATCACAGTCAGATTTGAGGTTTGGGATTTTAAACAAAACTGCCTTACTAATGAGCTGTCTATTGCAACGATGTATGAAGTTTCCAAGATGTCAATGTTGTGCTCCTACATATCCCCCAAGCCAAAACAACTTCAACAGGATAATTCAAATGATGTATCTGATGTGGTCTTTGTCCTGGCCAGTAGTGGAAATGATAATGATGTGTCTGAAGTGGTTTATAATTCAGCAGATGGTGCAGAAGACCTTCAACAAGGAAATAGCATGTTTGATTTTGTAGACGTAGTGGAAGTACAACCTGTTACAGAGGCATCTGCTGATTCAGAAGTCACTTTTGGTCCCAGTTATGGAGTTGCAGAGGACTTAGAAGACTGAAATTTTGAAGAAGGTAATAAATGTAAGGCGCATACTTCCAGATAACAAAGAGGAGCTAGGGACTGGGTCTGGGCTATTAAGAGATGTTTTGAGCTGCTATATATATATATATATATTGTAAGTGGATGCTGAGGCGACAGAACAATGAGCCACAGGAGTGTTCCAGAGAATGGACTAGCTGGTAAGGGTGGCTTTCAGGTCTTCAAAGGCTCGCTCGGCTGCTGGTGTCCACTTCACATTCTCCGGCTCGCCCTTCATGGTTAAATCTGAGAGGAGGGCAGCTATAGAGGAGAAGTTAGGGACAAAATGTCGATAGTACCCTGCTAGCCCTAGGAAAGCATGTACCTGCTTCTTTGTCTGGGGCTGTGGGTATTGACGGACCACCTCCACTTTCCTGTCCTGGTGTTTAAGCAGACCCTGTCTGATGCTGTAGCCCAGGTACTGTGCTTCCATTAACTCAGAGACCTCATTGAGCTTGCGGAAGTTGTTACATAGGTGGAGGCTCCCATCAGGCTTGGGCACCACGATAGGGCTGGACCAGGGGCTGGTGGATTCCTCAATCATGCTGTCCCTGAGCATGGCGGTGACTTCAACCTCTATAGCCTGACTCCGGGAGGTGTCCTGATATGATGTTGGGCCATATGGGTCTGTCCGGGCTCTGAGGAGAAGACATCTAGGAATTGAGCTTCCAACTTGCTCAGATCGTGGCGCTGGGCAGAGGAAAGATTTGCTCCTTTGTGGACCTGAGATGGGGGAGAGAAATGACAGGAGCACAGGGACAGGCTCTACACAACATTTTAGAAGATTAACGTGGTATAACTGTGTTTCAGCTCGCTTACCTGGCTGCTGCAGGTGGTAATTGACTGGGCCCACTTGCTCAACCACCATGTATGGGCCCTGCCAGCATGATAGGAATTTGTACGCGGCGCTGGGAACTAGGAGCAGCACTTTGTCCCCCACCTGGATCTCCCGTGTTTGGGCTTGGATGTTGTAGGCTTGCTGCTGCTCCTGCTGGGCTGTTAACATGTGTTCCTGAATAATGGGGCCCACCTTCACGATCTGCTCTTGCATTTTGCCTATGTGCTTGATCACGGAGCGGAACGGAGAGGGTTGGGCTTCCCATGCCTCCTTCGCAACATCCAGCAGTCCCCGGGGTCTGTATGGGAGGAGCAGATCCCAGTTCTGCCCCTTGCCTTCAACGACCCGGCAGAGCATGCGCTTAAGAGCATGCACATCGAATCACTCCACCAGGCCATCCATCTGAGGATGGTGAACAGATGTGCGGAGATGTTGGATTTGCAGCAGCCGGCACAGGTCCCACATAAGTTGAGAGACAAACGGGGTGCCCTGGTCCATGAGCATATCCTTAGGGATCCCCACCTGACTGAACAGCTGGACGAGCTCTTGTGCGATAGTCTGGGACATTTCTTTCCGGAGGGGCATGGCTTCAGGGTAGCGGGTGGCATAGTCCACTATCACAAGGATGTATT
The DNA here is from genome assembly GCA_030014255.1 of Parauchenoglanis ngamensis. Lineage (NCBI taxonomy): Eukaryota > Metazoa > Chordata > Actinopteri > Siluriformes > Auchenoglanididae > Parauchenoglanis > Parauchenoglanis ngamensis. The sequence continues at coordinate 1,996 of JAQMYM010000304.1, read as the reverse complement.
CATGGCCTCGGGCGGACTTAGGCAGCGGACCTACGAGGTCCATTCCCACCCACTCAAAGGGAACTCCAATTATTGAGAGGGGGAAGAGTGGTGCCAGTGCAGGTTTGTGAGGGAGGTCCTCTGACACACAGGGCTGGCTTTGCAGAAGCGCTCGACTTTGGCCACCATCCCCGGTCAATGGAATTGGTCGCAGATCTTCTCTAGGGTGTTCTTCAGTCCCAAATGGCCTCCCAGTGGGTGGGTGTGGATAGTAGAACTCTTGGTCTTAGGGTCAATGAGGAAGTCACATGGTTCGCCTCGTCTCTGGCAGTGATAATATAAGAGTCCATGCTGGCTGAAGAAGTAGGTTGTGGGTAGTGACCGCTTGGGAGCGCTTCCCTCCTCGTCGATCCGTAGCACCTGACCCCAGCAGTGCTTTAGCCATTCATCCTCCTTTTGTCCCTGGCAAAGTTCCCTTCACGGATGACCTGCTGGCTGACACACAAGAAAGGGTTAGTTTTTGGAATGGTCTCACCTTCTGGGTCAGCCTCATCCGCGTGGCCCTTGGCAGCCAGGGTGACATCTTCGCTAGTATACAGTGGGCTCGATTGCATCCTCAGCCTCTTGCAGCACCTCCTGGAGGCCCAGCCAGTCCCAACCTACAAGCAGAGGGACAGGGAGGATGGCATTAGCCCCGCCGTCACTTACCACTTTTGTGGGTGCCGTTGGAGCATCGAAGCGCATCGATCTTGGCCGATCCCGCACCATCTCCAAAGTGGAAATTGCTGCCTCCAGTGCCTCAATGAGCTCTCGTGTTGCCTCGTCCAGTCAACAGTGCACAGTTCTTCCCCAGGGAGACCCCGCAGAAAGCGGTTGATTGTAACCCACTGAACAATTTCGTTGGACGAGAGCACTTCCGGTTGTAGCCAGCATCGTGCGATCCGCAGGAGTTCATCTTCTTGGGCTTGTGCTCTAGCCGATATGGCCAGCGGTGGAATGCCGCAACGGCTTTATGCATGGATAGTCTGCAGCATGCTAAAATCTCGGCTTTCAGCGTGGTGTAGTCTGCGGCTTCTTCCACTGGAAGTGCATGGTAAGTGCGTTCCGCTTCGCGGGTGTGGAGCGGTGTTAAAAGCTGTAGCCATTCCTCGTGGGACCACCCCTCCCGCTCTGAGGTTTTCTCGAAAGTCATCAGGAATGCCTCAATGTCGTCATCAGCTGTCATCTTTGTGAGGAGACAGAGTGTGTCCCAAGCTGGAGCTGGTAAAGCTACCACGGGGACTGAACTATCGTTTTTACTACCTGCTTGCTAGTTCCTGGTTTACTCGTCCTTGCTCCAAGTTGGCTTCCAACAGCCATTGGACCTCAGGGCTGATCGCCAGCTCCATCGGCTGGGTATGCGCGTCACCTGCCTGCATTCTCCACCAGTGTAAGCGGATGCTGAGGTCACAGAACAAAGAGGCACAGGAGACAGCGTTTCAGGTGAGTAAACTGTGTAGCGTGCTTTATTTTCCTTTTAAATCAGTGCAAGGTGAGGTGACATAATACTGAAAAAGTTTGTGAAGATTCAATACATGCATTGGGGAAGTTGCTTGTGAGTAGAGTGCAGGTGAGGTTGTGCTTCCGAGTTGCGTGAAGTGAATCCTCATCCAGATGCGGCTCCTCCAGCTGAGGAGGTGGTGGAATGAGGATTCTGTCAATTCTGGGTTCGTACTCTTATGAGGAATCTAGGAGAGAGAGACAGAGAGGGAGAGCATGATCATACACCTTTTGTCCAAACTCACTCACCAAAGTACACCACCGCCTCCCCTTTACCTGCTGCCGCCGCAGGCCGGAGAATGGCTGGGAATTGTAATCCAGCCATGCCTGATTTCCCAGCCCATCCCACTTGTTATCGCTGTATGCTGAGTGATATGGATTCTCCAGCTCTTTCTCCAGAGCTTTCCGGTGGGTCGGAGTGCTTGCTGGTTGATGCATTGATTACAGGGCTGTGTGGCCATCTGCATCCCTATATATA
>JAQMYM010000263.1:0-16783 GCA_030014255.1 Parauchenoglanis ngamensis | reverse complement strand
GTTAAGTTTTAAAAGTTTTAAAGTTTTAAAAGTTTAGTTTTAGTGTGTTCAATAAATGTTTATCCTGTTCGGCCCGCAACCTAAAGTGTGTTTTGGATTTTGGCCCCCTGTGCAATTGAGTTTGACACCCCTGCTCTACACCATACCCTTCACTGTTGCCTGACATGCACATCTCCAAAATGTAGCTATGCATCATGGTGAAGTAGACAACTGCAGTCACTGTGATTGGTCTGCTTGCTAGCAGCGCCTGTGGCCTGTGAGTATGCATGCCTTGTTTATCATTGCAATGACAACTGAGGGAGTGCTGGCAGCCCATGCTATTCTCTATTTTTGTTTTGTTTGTTTAATGCAAGCTATAAAAGAGAAATACATTTTTATTAGAGAGAAAATAATTATTTTGGAACTGGTGTCTATTTTCTCACATCCCATTTGCACATTAGTGTCTCTCTCATGCGCACACACACACACACACCCATGCATAGACATACATGTGAATAAAATAAGATGTACTGCTCCAATTGAATTTTGGTGTTGTTTTTGTAGTGAAAACTGTATTTTTTTCTGTCATCTTAAAAAAGTATTTAAAGGTCTTAAAAAGTCTTACATTTGAGGTTAAAAACTGTGCCAGACCACTGCTAAGCTTGCAGCTACAATTAGTAATGTCAATTTACTGCTAATTACTTTATTTGAATTACTTTTACTCAAATTTCATGTGAATTAATATGAAATTGGCAATTACAACTTGTACATTTACACAGTCCAATATTTTGTCACATGTCTTCACAGGCTTTTTGCTTTTTGTTCAAATTTTTTTGCCAATCCACTTACAAGCATGTTTTTGGGAGGTAGGAGGAAACCAAGACATTTTCAAAGTGTCATTGAAGAGATCAACTCAGGCAAGCAAAAGACTCATACATCGGTGGACATCATATCAGGGGTTGAGAAATGAAGGCAAAATGTATCTGATGCTCTCTAGTGGCTGACTGCAGTACAATTTTGAACCCCACCCATTCCCATGTAAGTGAATGTAAAACATGCGAAATTTATAGTTACATCTGCAGATGTTATTTTCATGAACAATGCTCAATTGTACACTTTCAGTAGAACTTGATATATCCCTTATATTTTATCAAATGATAAATGGAATTATAATTACAGGAATTATTTGATGATAATTGAAAGGGCGTGGCTGATAAGGTGTTTGACAGATCTAAATGCAAATGCACTTTTCAACATGCACCTGAAACTCTTATTTAGATTAGAGCAAGCATCATTTGGCATTTTTTAAACTTTCTACCCAAGATTAATGCTGACAACTTTATAACTTTTTCCAGTTCTGCAACAAAGCCATGTCTGCTGTAAACCTCAGTATGGAGTGCAGTTCTAACTCCTCAGTGAGTTCTTTTCAGTTTTTCAGGTAAATTTTTCATTTTGATGCCTAAACTAGCTCACTAACTAGCTAACTTGCTGCTTTTCAGATATTCAGATGAATATTCGATAACTGAAATGATAACTGAAACTTTGCAATACTTTTTCTAACCCTTTTAGACCAACAGCTTCTCAGTGGCATACACTGAAAAGAAAAATGAATTTACTTTTAAAAAGTTTTAATTTGCATTTGCATCAATTTGCATTTAATCTTTTTAAAGTCAACTTCACTAATTTGTAAATGTTAAATATTGCACAAATAAAATATCAATGATGATTGCTTTTATTTTGAGTAATTTTTACTTTTTTTTTGTAATGTAAACTGACTTAAAGTTTCTGGTCATATTAAGTTTTCCTAAGTGTTTTTCCAAAGAGATTGTAGTATCATTTATATAATTCTAACACCTTTAAAAAGCTTAATGCTAGATGATGCCATGTCATAAATGTATGTTTTATAAATATTTAAAGAATCTTAATCATATATAAAGAAAACACTCTGAATACATTAGAGTATAGAAATAAATCTGAGTATTTGTGAATACAAAATGAACATAGCATTTATTCAATAAATGAGGAAAATGCAGCTCTTCAAACAGTGCAAAACCTCCTGAGTGCAAACATCCCTGAATAAACAAAAACCACATATGTAATAATAAACAGAACAACAATATCAGAAAACAGAAATAACAAAAATAAATATAAACATAGTTTCCAGATTGCTACTTTCAGTGATCACCAATCAGATTAAGATTCAAGAATGAGTTTAAATTAAAAAATTTTTTTTTTTTGCTAAACACATTGGTGATCAGAATAATAAATGTCCTTCAGAATGATCAGCATTCAGAATCAAAATAAAGATTCAGATTCAAGAACAAAAATCAAATTCCATCCATAAGCAAATTCTGAAACAAGTCCAACATGGTTTTGTTGGACACATAAGAGAATCCCAAAAAAGTTACGCAAGGAGCTTGTTTTGCAAAGACTACACTATTGGAGATATCTTCAACCCATCCATCTGAAGAAAGATCTCAGGTGACAGAAGGGGTCAACATCTGCTTCACACAGGCTCTCCACTGGTGTCCCCCAGGGCTCAGTACTTGGTCCTCTTCTGTTTCCCTTTATACCAGATCTCTTGGTTAATATCCTCACATGGGTTCTCATTCAACTGCTATACAGATGACGCTCAACTTATCCTCTCCTTTCTTCCCTAAGATACTCATGTTTCTGCCCGGATCTCTGCATGTCTGGCAGATAGTTCATCATGGATGGCAGCTCATCAGCTGAAAATCAACCCCAGCAAAACTGAACTACTATTCATCCCAGCTGATTCATCCCCACATCAGTATCGTGTGATCTCCATGGACAACTCTACGATATCTCCTTCAATCACCACACATAACCTTGGGGTAACCATGGACAATCACCTGTCCTTTTCCTCTCATATTTCTAATCTTTCTTACTCATGTCGATTTCTCATCTTCAACATCAGAAGGATTTGTCCATTTCTTTCCACACAGGCTACTCAGGTACTTGTTCAGTCCCTTGTCATCTCAAGCCTAGACTACTTTAATTCACTCCTAGCAGGTCTGCCTCAGAGCGCCATTGGCTGCTGCAGCTTATCCAGAATGCAGCTGCATGACTCGTTTTCAACCTTCCCAAGTTCTCCCATACCACCCCATTGCTACGCTCCCTCCACTGGCTTCCTGTAGCTGCCCGCATTAGATTCAAAACAATGATGCTTGCCTACAAAGCCAAAAGTCTGGCCAGCACCCTCGGGAAAAAAATCCCGGGGGAAAAAAGTGGGCGAAAAAAAAAGGTGGGAGTTTCTCGGGATCCCAAGAAACATAGTAGTTTTTCATTCTGATCAATGTACTTCGGGTTCAGTTCGGGACTGTAAGCGATGCAAGGGGATACACCTGTGTATCAAAGCCTCGCGGTCCTGGTTGAATTAATTATGATGGTTTTAAAGGTTATAATTATAATGATTGAACTAACTACAACTGTCTGTACAGTTCTGTACGAGAGCCATGGAGGAGGATTTGGAACAGTTCTTGCATTCCAGAGAAGTCCCACAAGAGGACATTGTGCGAATGCAAAGGGATAAAGTGGGTAGAAAATTCAGTCAATAACGGAAAAAGTCACTGTGGCAACAGAGCCTGAGCCTGGGAAATTGACAGGTAATGTTATGCTAACTGTAGCTGATGTTTGATTTAGCTAATGTTTATCCCAGTCCAACAACCATACGACGTTAGGGTCAATAGAAAATAAGTTACATAATGTGAATGTTGTGCTTTTTAGTGCATAGTGAAATTTTGAGCTACAAATGGCTAAAAGAGGCAAGCTGTTATCTTGTTCATCCTGGTGACGACTAAATGAACAAACTTTGTACAACATAGAATATAGCAAAGCAATTCTTGCCAGTGATCATACATTAACGTGAGCAGTGAACAAAAACCTTAATAACAGTATTCTGTCTCTCTTTGCAGATTAATTTATTAATGACTCAATGTTGGCCAGGCCTCAACAAGACCAAAACAACATCAAAATAACTGTCAGCAATAGATCACTCACAGAGCAATGTCTTTTGCTGAAGCATTAGCATGAACACCTTTCTGCAGCAGAATAAATAAATGTGCTGTCACTTGCAGAGCTGTTCATTTATTATTAAACTGGAAAATAAGTTTACTTAATTAAAATGAAAACAAAACCAGATTTTTTTCAGAACAGAAATGGATATAATGGAAGTTGCGTGAAGCCAGCTTTCTATTTGATGCCTCTGTATTCAATATCTATTTAGCTGTGTTTTGTATGGTTACACCATTAGCTGAGCAATTAAGACTAGTTATGTCCATAATTTTATGCTTGCAGGTTGACAAGGCAGTGCTATCCATCATGACTGATGAACAAATTGCAAAATATATAACTTCATATGGTGACAGAGTAGCTGTCCTCTCCTTCTGTCAACAAACAAAGTGCCTCACAGATAAACAGACTCTTATACGGAAATTAAGAGATAAAATTGGAACCCGAAAAATGAGATCAAAGACAAAAGGAGTGTTAGTGTGGTACATCAGGTGTGTTACAAAACCAAGATGAAGGGATGTCAAAAAAAGAAGAAGAAAGAATGCAAGAGAAAAGATCGAAATTGGTTGGTTTCATTTTAGCAGTAATGAATACCATCAAGTGAGAACCAGAAATGGCGGAGGAACAAGACATGCAACAGTGGAAAAAACAACAACTGTTGCTCAGATTTTGAATATGGGAAAGGCGCTGTTTTTCCCAGATGGACACTCAAGAAAAGGGCAAGTTGAAGACTTCACCTTTTATGTCTGTGATTTTAAAAGAAACCCGATTTCTTCAGATGACACTGTTGGCAGACTTTATGAACTAACCAAACTGAAGCTGCTTAGATTTTACATCTGCACTAAAGAAGAAGCACCGTCAACAAATCAATCCTCATCTGAAATGGATGAATGTAGTGAAGATTCCTTATCTGATGATTCATCTGTCTGTGTCAATAAGGGAGCAGACTCACAGCTGACTAAACATAACTCTCATGGTGATGCAGATAATTTGATTATAGATCTGGTGGAGTGTGGATATTCATCTGACAGTGACATTAGCGAACAGGTATGTGGCAGTAGAGAATATTTGTAATAAATAAAGTAATGATTTATGACAGGGACACATGGAAAGAGATGGTGCTTGAAGATTAAAATTCAATTAATAGCTTAAATAAAAGACAACATTCATGTATTTCATAAAACAAACATGTTCCATTGTGTCCCAGTGGTGTCAGCAACTTTCTGTATACCTACATGTACAGTGGCTTGCAAAAATTTTCAGCCCCCTTGAAAGTTTCTACTTGACAAAAGATTTGCATACATATTTTTCCATTTAGTTCTTTTAATGTGAACTCTTATGCTGTAACCATTTCCAAAGTTAAAATAAACCATCTTTTGTAGATATTCAACTGAAGAAAAAAAAAGAAAAATCCCCAAATTTAATGTTTGCATAAGTATTCAATCCCTACACATTAATACTTTGTAGAGAACCCTGGTATGTACCAGTTTTGCACATTGTTCCGGAGTGATTCTTCCCCATTCTTCTTGCCAGAATTTATAGAAATCCTGTTAAAGCAGTTTTCAAATAGTGCCAGAGATTCTCAATAGGGTTAAGATCAGGATTTCAACTTGACCATTCCAAAACATCCACTTTTCTGTTTTTGAGACATTCTAGTGTCGCTTTGGCCTTATTCTTAGGGTCACTGTCATGTTGAAAGATGAATCTTCTCCTGAGACTTAGGTTTATAGCAGAGTTACAGTTCTCCTGCAATATTGTGTGGTATTTGTGCCCATCCATTTTTCCTTCAACTCTGACAAGATTCCCAGTCCCAGCAGATGAGAAGCATCCCCATCAGATGCTGCCACCATCATATTTCACCGTCGGTATAGTGTTTCCTGAGGCATGGGCAGTGTTAGTTTTACGCTACACATACCTCTTTGAAGTCTGACCAAAAAGTTCTATTTTGGTCTCGTCTGACCATAAAACCTTCTCCCACATCTTAATTGGGTCTTTGACATGCTTTGTAACAAATGCTATATGTGCTTAGCAAATTGCAATAAGAAGTTCCCAGAGCCCAACAGATAACATCCATTTTTTAGTTATGTCTGAGCAACAGTTCAAAACCCAAAGAAAAACAGAAAACCTACAATTCAGAATATGGAACCAGTAAGTTTGTCATTTTTGCTTAAAAAGTAACAATTTAATAATTATCAAAATTGTGACATTAATTGCCCAGCAATTGACTGAATAATAAATAAATAAATCTGAATTTTATACAAGTTTTATTCTACTTTTTTATAGTCTTTATCTATGATGATCAGACAAGGATCATTGGTGTTTTATTTTGATCCATACATCAAGCCAAACAGATGTTTCTTAGAAAAAAGTTTAAATAATTTAAACTAACAGAACGTAATCATTCAGCATAGTTATATTTTACAGGAGATCTGTTTATGAACACTGACAATGTTATTATATGAAAGCTTTAAAATGGGAAATGACAGGAAAAATTCTTGAACCATCAGCTCCTCTCAGTCCGCAGCTCAACTCACTGACCCCTCCAGGACACAACTAAATATTGTACTTCTGATTTACAGAGATGCACTGATTGTCTGTCTTAGGTGTACAGTTAAGGTCAGATTTATTAGCCCCCCTAAAGTAATCACACAAAACCCTTAATATTTCCTTAATATGGATAAATATTCCCTTAACCCTTAATATGGAAATGTTAAACTGAAATGAAAAACTGTTAATACTTGTATTGCTTCCAAAAGAACAAAAACAAAATCTCTGCAAAGTTTGATTAAAGTATTCTATTAATGTGCTGAATTTTAACAAGAAAACTGAAAAATGACAAGGCCAAAATTATTAGCCCCCTGACATTTAACGGTCAAATGTGTGGCCTCTCTGTCAACTGACAACTGACAGCAACCTCTCCCTGTAGTTCTTAACTAGGTTGGCACATGTATCTTGATGTATACGAGCCCACTCTTCCATGGCAAATCATACCAGCTCATCCAGATTGCATGGATTTTGAGCATAGACATCCATTGATACCTTGATCAACCGCCACAGATTCTCAATTGGATTGAGATCTGGGCTCTGTGAGGGCCACTCCAGGACCCTGATTTTGATGTCTTTCAGGTACACTTAGGGTCATTATCTTGCTGAAAGACCCAGCGGCGACCTAAAGCGAGACTTGCAGCAGATTTCTTTAAATTATTCTTCAAAATGTCAACATACTGCTCTTTTTTCATGACCCGATGAACACGACCGAGGTTCCCAGTGCCTGAGGCTGCACAACAGCTCCACAACATGATGCTTCCATGCCACCACCATGTTTAACATTGGGAACTGTGTTTTTAGGGTTTGAAGGCCTCTCCCTTCCTTCTCCAAACAAAAGCAACATCCCTATGCCCAAACAGATCAAGTTCAGTCTCATCAGACCCAAAAAACAGACTTCCAAAACTCATTACCATGTTTCAAATGTTCATGGGCAAACTTCATTCGGGAATTGATGTGCCATTGTTTCAGCAAAGGAGTTTTCTTGGATGGTGACCTCGAAGTCCTCCACAATGAAGACCTCTCACAACTGTCTTCCTTGACACATCAACTCCAGAAGAGGCCAGCAACAATCACCTTGGCACAGACCTGGGGATCCTCGTTGACATCTCTGATTATTTTTCTCTCTGAAGTTTTTGAAATCTTGCACTTTTGGCCATGCAACGGTTTGTTTGGGACAGATTTTGTCTCCTGGTGCTTTGCAATGATGCATCGTACAGCTGTTCTAGACACTGTGAAATGTTTGTAAATAGTAGTGTAGCGTTCACCCTCACGATGAGCATCTACTATCCTCTTTCTAAGGTCCAGACTAATTTCTTTTTTTTTTTGGCATGATGAAATTGATTCTTACCAAAAGTTTCAGCGTGAAAGTTTGAAAAGTATTCAAGTGCCACTGGCCCTGTTAACCAGAGTTCATTATGTAAAGGTCACTGCTGATTGATTAATCAGGTGTGGTGTGAAAGTTAATTGAATGTTTGGGTGTGGTTTTAAAGCTAATTGAATAGTCAGGTTTGTCTTGAAAGAGAAAAAAACACAGGGGGAAAAAACACAAATTAATAATTTGGCCTTGTCATTTTCAGTTTCCTTGTTAGAATTCAGCACATCAACAGTCATCACTTGGAAACCACTTGCTCCTGTTGAGGATGGCACCATATGAACTGCCTCAACATGAACTGTTAGTATCGCGTTGGACTGCTACAATGGCACAAGACTCAAATCACCATGAACAGTCTTGCACTCAAAACTTGACCCTATTATTAAAGTGTGTTAGTTGTATCTGGACTATACAGTGCAACCCAAAATGAGGATGGATTCCCTTTTGAGTCTGGTTCCTCTCAAGGCTTCTTCCTTTTGTCATCTCAGGGAGTTTCTCCTTGCCACCATAGCCATCTCCACAGGCTAGGGATATACATACATACATACATACATACATATAGATAGATAGATAGACAGATAGATTCATAAGTTTATATTTATAATGTATATACTTCTGTGAAGCCGTTTTGTGGCAATGTCTGTTGTTAAAAGCTCTATACAAATAAAATTTAATTGAATATATATATATACTGTATATTCTGTAAATCTGCTATTTGCTATAGAACATGTCGTTACTACTATTTTTGCACAACTGAGCGAACCCTTCTTTCTTTATGCAGTAAAATCATGAAATGCCTTGGGGTAACTAAAGGTAGTCTTATCTGCAAGTTTATTCTCTGTTTAAGGAAATGTCAAATCACCATGAATGTGCACATCATTTAAAATAAACAAATTAAAAACTTTTTACGTACCTTTAAACATGTTATACTGTATATACAAGTATTAGCTTTAGAGTAATCAGCATACAGACATATGCCTTTATTAAATCTAAAGCACTGACTATGCAGTTCGCAGACTGAAGAAGAAAATATACTCTTCAAATATCTCTGAAGTGTATAGTCCCTTTTCTTTTTTTTTTAATCCAAGCATGCAGTGTTTGGAAGAAGCTCAAAGTGTAGGAGGCATATTTATTAGGTTAAGAAGGTTGTTTTTCCTTTGTATTAGTTTGAACTTTTAAATAGCTTTTATGAATTTATGGATTTAAATATGCATTATTATATATAAATGTACAATCTCGATTAGAATATTTGGAAAATCATTTTAAAGTCAAAATCCTGCCGTAGGGCAAATGTACTTCTTATAGTGTTTATACCATTCACTCCTACTTTGGGCCATACAGTTATATGAAAATAAATCACTCTACAATAGAATATTTTTATACAAGAGTATGGCTTATTGTGCATTATTCCACACTTTTTTGTTCAGGGTATCATCAGCTGTATATAACATATAGAATGTTTTTAAAATTTATATTATAGTAATGTTCTTAAACATGATTTAATTTCCCTCACTCCTAGGTTCCATATATACACTCTCTATAAACATGAAAGTTTAACACTTTCCCAGTAACAAATTAAATTTCCTTTCATTTTCTTTCATTTGCTCACTAAATAATCTAAGACAGAAGCTACATCCCAAATGACCCTCTATTGTACTTTTAGTGCACTACATAGTGTGAAGGGTAGAATAATCAGTGAGTGTGTTACTGAGCTCCACAGTGGCCTGATGTCTTACAGAGGTAATCTTTATTGTCAGAATCTTCCTCTTTAATGGAGAGAACTTCAGGTGGGTTGTTGAGGTCGTTTGCATGGTTGTAGATGTTCATCTCCAGCATCTCCTCTTTCTTCACACAGATTTCTGATGCCTTGGATGTCCCTCCATCTGAAGTCTCTGGTTTCACGTCCTCACACAGCTAAAGAGCAAACACCACTACTTATTCAGAAAAGATTTCAGATTTCCTTTTTTACTCTTCATTATGCGCCATGAGGTTTTGTGTAATTATCAGGACAGTTTGTAGGCTAGCAGTGAAGCAAGGCAGTAAAATACAAACACTGGTCAAACTTTACCATCATATTACTGTTTTCTTTTAACACAATCCATCATTAATCTTTACCTGTGAGGGATCAGGAGCCGGAGACTTCCTGGAGGAGCACTGTCTGTCTCCTGGTGAACTCATTATAACAGCTCTAAAAAAAGATTAAGAGGAAGGGTAAAATGTTTATATATCTATGAAATTAAAATGAAACAAGAAAAATATTTAAAGTTATTCACAAACCTTGAAGCCGCAACAGTTATCAGTTTTGGCGTAAAAAAAAAGAGCAATACATAATATTTGAAAAGGAAAAAAACAACAGGCCATGTTTTTAGCTGCTAGGTTAGTTATTTTAAACCTAAACAAATTGTTTTTATCTTGATTAGTGTAAGCTGGCCATAAAGAGTGACTTAGGACAAATTAAGATTATTTAAAACCATACAGTGTGAGAACAGGAGCCTCTGTTGTCATTGATCGCTCACAGCTCTAACGGGATTTCAAAATAAACATTTTAGAAAGTTTCGTAATTTATTATTTATGATGTCATTATTTATTATCATATATCATATGCGTCAGATCTTCAGGAGAGAGAAGACCAGGAAGATACCAGGTCCAGACAGCGTGTCACCCTTTCAGTTCATTCAGTTTGTTTATTTGTCATATGTATGTTAACACAGGGTCAACATTACCATGAAATGTGTTAGATGAGAAAACAATCAAGAAAGAGGTCTCAGCAATGGAAGCCTATACAATTTAATGTAACATGAACTTAGAAGATGAGGATAAAAGGGGTGGGGGTACAAAGTCATAAATAAGGGGTGTAGTGCAGACACCAGTATTTCAGATTAAAGAAAATGACGAATGCAGGTAACATTAATTGCACACTGAATAAAGTGACATATGTAATAACTTGACACTTTACCCCAATGAGGAATTATTGTCAAGTAGTAAGTGACAAATTAAGTACTACTTGACATTGCAGACAGAAAAAGCAGTTTAGTGGTATGTTGGTAACCAGTGCACTGGGGGATGTTTAGCTGCAGGAGTTAAGGAGTCTGATGGCCTGATGATAAAAGCCGTTCTTAAGTCTGGTAGTCCGTGCAGCCATGCTTCTGTATCGCCTTCCAGAAGGTAACAAAGAACAGTCGGTGTGCTGGATGGCTGTGGTCCTTAAGGATGCTGTGTGCCTTTCCCAGGCATCGTTGGAGATCGATGTCCTGAATGGTAGGGAGGCTCTTGCCATGCAATGTGCTGTACTGCCTCCACTCTCCACTACTCTCTGTAGTGATTTCCGGCTATGGGCAGAGGAGCTCCCATACCATACTGTAATGCAGCCCGTCAGCAAGCTCTCTATTGTACACCTGTAGATGTTTGCGATGATACTGCCACTCATGCTAAACTTCTTCATCCTCCTCAGGAAGTAAAGCCGCTGGCGAGCTTTCCTGACCACAGTGTCGGTGTGTGTTGTCCAGGAGAGGTCCGCAGTGATGTTCACTCCGAGGAACTTGAAGTTGCTGACTCTATCTACTTCAGCACCTCTGATGTAGATGGGCTGGTGTCCCCCCCCTTGTTGTCTCCTGTAGTCCACTATCATATCCTTAGTTTTGCTGACATTGAGAAGAAGGTCATTGTCTTGGCACCAGCTGGTCAATGCCTTCACTTCCTCTATATGCGGTTTCGTCACTGTCTGTAACAAGACCCATGATGGTCGTGTCATCGGCAAACTTGATGATGTTAGAGTTGTATTTGGCAGTACCCAGTCATGAGGGAACAGGGAATACAAGAAGGGGCTGAGCACACAGCCATGTGGTGTGCCCAGGTTCAGGATCAGCGAGGAGGAAGTGTGGCTGCCAGTTCCCACCACCTGGGACCTGCCTGTCAGGACGTTGAAGATCCATCTGCACATGGATGTCCCCAGTCCAAGATCATCAAGCTTGGAGATGAGCTTTGAAGGGATGATGGTGTTGAATGCCGGGCTGTAGTCAACGAAGAGCATTCTCAAATACTGTATGTATTCCCTTTTTCTAGGTAAGTGAGAGCAGTGTGTGTTGCCAAGGTGATGGCGTTCTCCGTGGCCCTGTTTGATCTGTAGGCAAACTGAAGTGGGTCTAATGTAGGCAGGGAGGCGCAGATGTGGGTTTTGACCAGACGTTCGAAGCACTTCATTATTACTGATGTCGGTGCAACAGGGCGGTAGACATTCAGACAGGTGACCACAGTGTTCTTCGGGATAGGAATGATGGTGGATGCCTTGAGGGAGGTGGGGACCACAGACTGTCTCAGGGAGAGGTTGAGGATGTTGGTGAACACCGCCGCCAGCTGGTCGGCGCAGGCCCTTAGAGCACGGCCTGGAATACCATCTGGAGCTTTGTGGGGGTTGACCTTTTTGAAGGACCGCCTCACATCAGCCCTCTCTTTGATCAGCGTCGTTGCCTCCCTGTCCATGTGAAGGCATATGGCAGGTTCGTTATTGGCCGCATTGAAACGGGCATAGAAGATGTTGAGCACATCCGGGAGAGATTTGGTTAGCTGGACACTGACTTTGTTTTTCTTTTTGTAGTCTGTGATGCAGCGTAAGCCACTCCACATGCACTTGGGGTCAGAGTTGTGGTAGTGGGATTCCACCTGGTCCCTGTAGTCCTTCTTGGCATTTTTGATGGACATCCGGAGGTCATATCTGGCTGCTTTGTAGGACTCAGGGTCAAACGTGTTGAAGGCAGAGGACCGCGCTTTGAGCTTAGCACGTATCTTACCATTTACCCAGGGTTTCTGATTTGAATAGATACGGACAATGGCTTTTGGAATAACAGCATCGATGCACTTCCTTATACTCCTCCTCTGTGAATTCGTTGATGTTGCCATCAGCTGCATCTTCAAACATCTGCCAGTCAGTTGTCTCAAAGCTGTCCTGTAGGACCTCCTCAGTGCCATTGCCCCATTTGTATATGTGCTTGGAAACCAGCCTTTCCTGTTTAAGTTTCTGCCTGTATGCAGGCAGCAGTAGACTGGAGCAGTGGTCTGCTTTTCCAAAAGCAGGGCGGGGGAGGGGTTTGTAACAGTCTTTGTGTGAAGTGTAGCAATGATCCAGTGTCTGATCACCTCTGGTAGGGAAAGTAATGTGCTGGTGTTATTTTGGGAGTACCTTCTTCATGTTGGCTTTGTTGAAGTTTCCCAACACAATAAATGCTGCCTCTGGGTGTGCGTTCTCTAGTCCATCTATAATGCCATACAGTTTGTCCAGAGATTTTTCAGCTTGTGGGGGGATGTAAACAGCTGAGAGGAGAACTGACCTGAATTCCCTAGGACTTAGGGACTTTCCCAAAGGAACTTTGATGGTCAGCGGCTGTAGAACAGGAGAGCAGTGCATTGTTAGCATGCAGACATCTGTAGCCCATGAAGATTTAACCATAAAGCACACTCCCCCTCCCTTTGAATTGCCTGAGTCTTTCGTTCTGTCTTGCCGGTAAACAGTGAAGCCCTCTGGCGTGACGGAACAGTCGGGCATGCAGGGCTCCAGCTACGTCTCAGTAAATGCCAAAACACAAGAGTCTTTGATGTCCTTTTGGTGTTTAATCCGTGCATGTAGCTCATCCAGTTTGTTGTCCAATGACTGAACATTAGCGAGCAGAATGCTGGGCAGAGGAGGCTTGTTGTTTCTCTGTCATGTACGGCACAGAACCCCAGCACGCTTCCCTCTGTTTTCTTCCGGCGACGCACGAATAAACAAAAGACCCAGGGGAGTGAGGCATACGCGATGTTAAAAGTTGGTTTAAAGTCCGAACTGGCTGAAGATTGCAAATTCAAAAGTGTTTGTCGGTCATACTGAATGTACGATAGCACTGTATGTGCACAGAGTCAGTAGTAGAAAGAAAATAAGCACTAATACGCTGAGATGACTCAGCGCTCTCGTCAGTGCGGCCATCTTACAGCGCACCGGAAGTTGATGTCTTAAATATCAATAGTCTTAAATCAACTATCATAATGTAATTATTAATTAAGTATAATAACATTGTAAATTTTTCAAGTTAGTGAAGATTTGCCACTCTTTATTAGTAATTTGGCTTGGTTTTTGATCTGAGAGACCGCAAACACGTAATCAGTTCAACAGAATAACATTTACTGAGCACAAATCAACAAATACAAACTACAATCAAGTAGAAATGGTAGTGGATATTTTGTGTGTGTGTGTGTGTGTGTGTGCGCATGTGTGTGTGCGTGTGCGCTTGTGTGCATTCTCAGGAGGATCGCCACCTTGTCATGATGAAGCTTTTGGGTTGAGTGGGAGGTACCAGATAAAGAGCAACTCAAGAAAGACCTCAACAGCGAAGGAGGCAAAGGTTGGTGTCCAGCAAACAGGCAGACTGCTACAGCAGTTTTGAAGGTGGAATAACTGAAGCCCATCACTTGCCAAGCCAAGAGCATGCTCCAGAGCCAAGGCCATTGTTCAATGGCAAGTAAGGAAGCTTAAAAAAATGGTGCACAGAAAAGCCTACGAAATTTAAAATCTGGCAGAAACAGGTGACTGAATAAGGGGCTTTTTCAATGCCACTAAAGCTCACTTAACATGGACTGAGGAGAAGTGGAAAACTTGTGTCTTGTGGTCTCATGAATCAAGTTCAAATTCTTTTCAGACATCATGGACGATACTTCCTCTAGACTAAAGAGGAAAGGGACCATCAAGACAATATCTTTTTCAGGGAAGGCCTTGCTTATTTCAGCAACTTATTACAGCATTATGGCTATGTAGTAGAAGAATCTGGGTTTTAGGCGGAAATGCAGGGGGGGGGGACATGGGAGACATGCCCCCCCTTTCTGATGGTTGTCTCCCCAATATATAATTGTAAACCTAACTATTTAATTTAAATATTAATAATAATATTTAATGAAAGCATGTGTGCAAATTTTAAGTGTAAAGCAATGTGTTTTTCAGGTTTCAAAAATATTTCACCCCTCTCTGCCACACAATGGTTTGGTCCACTACTTGCTCTCCCTGCTCTCACCCCTCAACCCATCTCTTCAAACTGACTGACCGGTACGAGTTGTTGTAAAACAGTGTTAGTGTACTTCCGGTAAGTGTCGAGGCTAGACTAGTCTGTAAAACTAGTCTGTTTGTAAGCTAGCTTATTGGAACTGGAAAAAGAGAGATTCTCTAAAATTTACTTCACAGTCCACCTCTGATGTAATACATGTACAAAGTGACTTGTCAAAGGGAATATACGGTAACAAGAAATGTGTGGAGCTGTTAAAAAACTGAGATTGAATTTCTGTAGCCTATCTTTATTATTTTATATAATGTGACATGCATTATATTCACTTTATGACCCTGAAGTGGTATTTATGTAAATAAAAGGAAGCTGGATATAAAATAGTTCATAAACACTCACATTTCCAGAGACCAGATTCCAGTCGTGATTGTCCACCATGGTGCAATCTACACACACATACACACACAACAAACACAAATTGTGTTTAGCTGTAGCAATAGTGTTTAGCTGTTTCTAGAACAGCAAATATACTCAATTTCATAACTGGCACTCATCACTACCTCTCAGAATGGAATTCAATACTTACTACTCTTATTTGCTATTTGTGCAAACTTTTTAAATATAGGATTTTTGTTGTTTTAAAGGATCCCTTGATTCAAGGGGAGAAAAACTCTTCTAGAATCCTCTATAATTCTATAATAATAATAATAATTTTACACTAAGTACTGTGTGTTGGGGCTGAATTCAATGGTGGGAAATGTGTACATACATACATACACTGTGAGCTATTTTTTATTCATGAATAACTTTTTTTTTTTAGCTGTCTAACTAGCATTAGGTGACATTCTGTAGGATTATAAAGCAGGCAGACTTTTACACTGAGCTTAGACTGGATTCTACTTGTAAGGTTGTAAGCCATTTTTAAATAAAAACAATATGCCAATTGTAAATGTATATTTGTTCATGTTCTTTAATAAATTATGGTTATGAGGGATCTGGAACTATGAAGTTTTACTTCCTGACCACATGTTGATAACACATTTGTTGTTTGATACATTATAACATTAAAGTATACATTAAAATATTATAATGCATTAGACAATATATCTGAAAAAATTTAATCAAATATACATATTAATCTAAAATAAATTTAATTTCACATACGCCAAAGTCTGCAGTTTGTAGAATGGATCATGCAGTATCTCAGAGAAGAGCTTTTCTCCTTCATCTCCTGGATGATTATAGCTCAGATCAAGATCTCTCAGGAATGATGATGGGTTTGATCTCAGTGCAGAAGCCAAAAAGCAGCAGCCCTTTACACTTATTAAACATCCTGACAACCTAAAAGATTGAAGGTAAAGCTGAAAGTGAGGCTGCTATTCCAAAATAATGCCAGAAAGCACACATCCAGGATCTTGAATCTAGATGTGAAACCAAGTTCTATGCCTGCCTTGTTAAATGAGAAAAATAGTTTGATCAATTATGGTGTAGATGAGTGAATAATCCAAACTGGCCACAGAGGATTTGAGTAAACTGCGGCAAAGCAAGTGAAAAGAGCAGACTAAAGTGAAAAGATGAATACACTGCACAACAAAGTTTTTGCTTCTTGAACACTGTTGGGTGAACATTTTTGGGTGCTGATCACGAATATCACATCAAAATTT
The DNA here is from genome assembly GCA_030014255.1 of Parauchenoglanis ngamensis. Classification (NCBI taxonomy): domain Eukaryota; kingdom Metazoa; phylum Chordata; class Actinopteri; order Siluriformes; family Auchenoglanididae; genus Parauchenoglanis; species Parauchenoglanis ngamensis. The sequence continues at coordinate 170 of JAQMYM010000263.1, read as the reverse complement.
ACCCATCAGGTACCATTTCATAGAAATCTTCAGTTTTGTCATGATTTTTTCTTATATTTGTTTCCAAACATTTTCGTTCCCGTAAGTTACTTATCAACACTGTACAACTGGAATATCTGTGGAGATCTTAAAGTCGTTGCTCTGTTACTAGGACTGCAGCTCGGCTATAC
>JAQMYM010000039.1:25877669-25893196 GCA_030014255.1 Parauchenoglanis ngamensis | reverse complement strand
GACTGGCGACCTGCCCAGGGTGTACCCCACCTCTCGCCCCAAGATGCTGGGATTGGCTCCAGCTTCCCCGCGACCCAATGGATGGATGGATAACTGGTTGGCTTGAACTATCTAGGTAGTAGTCTTATGATCGTAGTATTCATGTTGCATAAGACAATACTCCTTCCTGCCTGATCAATTTAATAAGTCTGAGTGTTAAAGTACAGCAGCAATCCTGAGTGTTAGAACACTTCTGCACTTTATTATACATTTCTCATAGCTGCAGTTCAGTCTACTTTTAACCCAGCAGTGACACTGAGGTGTTTAAAACTCCAATGCACACACATTGATACACACTGAAAAACTTGACAAAACTAAAATATAGTAAGTGAACATTTTAAACAAGTGTTTGTCCATTGTAATTCTGACAAAAAATCTATTTCTTGGCATAATAGCAATACATCTGAGAAACATCCAACTGAATAAAGTAAATAAAAAATCAAATCAACATTGGTAACATAAAACACTTTAATGTAGCATTGCACGCACAATGAATATTGCAGCTAATTACACTCTCAGTCATAATGAATGACTAGTGTGAATGAGTGGAGGGGGAGGGATCAATATGGATAAGTGGAGATGGAAAGATCAGTATTTATGAGTGGAGACAGGGATAAATATTGTTGAGGGTGCTGGAGGGATCAGTAGGGATAAATGGAGTTCGAGGGGAAAATGACGATGAGATGGAGAGATGAATGGAGATAGAAGGATCAGTAATGATGACTGGAGATGAGGTGATCAGTGTGGATGAGTGGAGATGGAGGGATTAGTATGGATAAGCAGAAATTGAGATGTAAATGATGAATAAACTTTGGTAAGTAATTTGTCCATGCTGGTTCAGCGTGGTTGCTTGAACCTTCAGCTTCACTAGATCAGACTGATTTAAATTCCGAGTGGTGAAGATGATTCCTCTTCCAGCCTCATCTTTAATCCCAAACAGCTGCTCTGTAATGTCTCCATTTTGTTCTAGGATGGTGAATAATGTTCGCTCTTGTAGAACACCAGACTCGGAAAATGCTGATAATCGGATGACGTTGTGTTGAGCTGGAATTCCCAGAGGAAGGGTGAGCAGTTTATACTGAAGGAGGAGAGAAGATCCTGCAGCACACTCATGTGTACATGGCTTGTAACACACTCTATGGATGAGAAGGGAACGAAATAGATTTTGATTAATTAACTAACATGTTAGTACATATCAAACATTTATCTTCCTCATTTTTTATATTCCTGTCCATACTCCAGTTTGTTTCACTTTTTGATTCATTTTTCATTTTATTGACTTTGATTATAGATAAATGTTTAATCCATTTATCAGATTATAATGATTATGATCTGTAAACATGTTCTAACAAACTTTGCAATTTGAGTACACACCTTGTAACTGTTAGCTTAAACATGACTAAATCTGAGTATAGGTCAGATGAGGTTGATTCGCTGACTTTCTTTGCACATACACAGGCACATAAGTAACTGATGAAATGGTTCAAATTAAAATGTAATTTTTTTTACCCTGGACTTCCACCTCTGTGATAGCTGGCAGGACAGGGAGTGTCCAAACACTGATGACTCCCTCTTTTATTAAAGCACATTTGGTTTGGTCCACACTGCACATTGTGCTCAATGCATTCATCAATATCTGAAATTTTATAGTGTTGAGACATTGAGACAGAAAATGTGATCATGATTATTTCTACCACAAACATTCAGATATAAAACTATAACTGTGTGAACATGCCATGGTCACATGATCTGAGTAGAGTACCTCTGCATGTTTGACCATTGGGCATTAACTGATATCCTGAAGGGCAAAAACACTGAAAGCTTCCAACTGAATTCCGGCACTCGTGTTGGCATGGCTTTCTGTGCACACACTCATCAATGTCTAAGCAGGAGGAGGAGCAGAATCACAAACATTTCTACATACATTAAAGAAATAAGTCCATACATAATCTGTTTTATTTTAATTTTATAACTCACCCACACAGTTTCTGGCTTTACTTGTATAACCAGGTGGGCAGGTGTGTAAGTTGCTCCGCGGTGCCCCCAGCGTTAGTGTTCGACCCCTTGTGGACACCAGCTGAGGCTGAAGTCCAACTCGAACCCAAGTTTGATTACTGAACAAATTCCCTCTCTCAAGTCCAGCACATGAGCGACCATCCACCAGCAGGACCATTCCCAGAGGACACAAACACCGGAAACTACCAGGCATGTTTCGGCACTGATATCCACACGGATTAGGAGACTGTGCACACTCATCAACATCTAACGCAACAGTCAGAATGCAAGTACAACATCATGTACATGTTTTAGACATTTTTATTTTTATAATTGAGCAAATATATTCCACAATTAGCATATCATTTTTTATTTTTGTGTATTTCTGTAATGCTGCTTTGTGACAATGTCCATTGTTAAAAACGCTATACAAATGGAATGAACTGAATTGAATATCAGAAATGGTTGCTGTGACGTGTGATGTGGTGTAGTATGGTGTTATTTGGTGGTGGTGTGTGGTGTGGCTTCTGATGTGGTGACGTGCATCATGTGTTGTGTGATGTGGCGGTGTGTGAGGTAGTGTGTGATGTGAAGTGGCATGTGATGTAGTGCGGTGTTGTGTTGGATCTCCCTTTTAGTTATGCTGTCATAGCTAGTCTTGCCAGAGTCCCTGCTTGCATTCAGCACACAATATACACTCCTTTTAACCATTACATATCAATGAGCATTCCTAACATACTGTGTTTCTCTCTCTCTCTCTCTCTCTCTCTCTGTTGAGCTACACATGCTACTCCTGAGATATCAGGGATCATATTCCCTTCTACTCTAAAAACCTCCCTGATCAATTCTGATACTCCCAGTTGGAGTTTCTATCACTCACTCCGGCTGAGGACGGCCCCATATGAGCAGCCTAACCATACACTTAAAAACTGTGAAGATGACACTGGACTGCATTTAATGCAAGCAGCTTTACCAAAGTGGCTTAGGCCTAAAACTGCCATGATAATTTGAAGACTTCAACTGCTATGAACAGTCTTGCACTCAAGACTCCATCAGTGAACTGTTGATAAATTCTATAAAATAGAATTCATGTTAAAACTGCAATTCCCTAGCTGCACAATTGTATTTTTTTGCCATAAAACACAGTTATAGAAGATAGATAGTTATTTTAATCATACTATCCAATGAGGATGTGTTCCCTTTTGAGTCTGGTTCCTCTGATGGTTTCTTCCTCATGTTGTTTCAGGGACGTTTTCATTGCCATCATCGTTGCAGGATTGCTCATTAGGGATACATTTATAAATTTGTATGCTTATACATAAATTGCTACTTTCTACAAAGACAATGTCCACTGTAAAAGCACTATACTAATAAAAATAGAATTGGGGTGGTGTGCGTTGTGTGGTGAGTGGTGTTTTACGATGGTGCATGGCGTGGTATGGTGGTGTGTGATGTGGTGGCGTAGTGTGGTGTGTGGAGTGATGTGGTGCTTTCCTCTTGTTATGAATGTGCTAATGAATCGCACCTACACACGGTTTGCCCACACCCTGAGAGCGGTAGCCTCTTGGACACACACACACATAACCACCGAGTGTGTTTTGGCAGATCTGGCTGTAACGACACATGTGACTGCCGTCTTTGCACTCATCTACATCTGAAACACACACGTAATGCTGATATCATTGCCTCATGCCAATAACAGAATATTATAATCAGGACATCTTGATCATTGATGAGGGAAAGTCCGCTCCAGTAACAACTACACTGCTGTTTAATGACCTGTTTACTATTTCTAAAAACAATCCACGTGCCATGAAAAATCATTTGTCATTTCTATTTTCCTCTATTAGCCTTTAAGTTCTTGGTTGCCACTAGTTTTTGTTTTTCTAATGGTGGAATCATAGACACTGACTTTATCTGAGACTATTAAGGACTGCAATTCCTTAGCTGTTCATCTGGGATCTATTGTGATTTCCTGGATGTGTTCTTGATGTGCTCTTAGAGGAATTTTTTATCGGCTATCCATTTCTAGAAATATTCACCACTGTTCCAGGTTTTCTCCATTTGGAAATAATGACTCTCACTGTGGATTTGTAAACATTTTCCAGACCAATATATTTCACTAACTTATTTTCTCATCTTTTCCAGAATTTTTGTTATTGCAGCATAGTGTTCCTTGCTGAGACCTTTTAGCATACTTTACAAATACTTTTTCATGGCAACGTATACTCTTAGGGTTTAGCCTAGGCTAACCCTAGGCTAATCCTAGGATAACCCTAATACATAAATTCTTTTCACACTTACCCACACATACACCACTTTCAGCCTGAGTCATTCCTGATGGACAGCTATCAAAACACTGATATCCACCATCTGTATTCTTGCATTGCTGATGAGATGGACATGCACTCCTCAAACACTCATTTATATCTATACACACACACACAATAATCAAAGATTATTAACATATTTCAGCAATGAAAATTCAATCTTTCAATAGGCCCTGAAATGAAAAAAAAGTCTTTGAGTTTTTTACTTCTGTCAATTATTGTTGATGACAATTGTCAATATGACAGAGTAGCTAGAAAAAACACACAATTCTATAGTTAATCACTTTCAGGAAAACTAATCAATTTTTTTTCCTGACATCCTGTACTAGTCTATAGATCATATATGTCTCACCCTTACAGTTGTAGGTAGTTAAAAGGATCCATCAGAGTCCTTTATGCAGCTATCGCTTGGTAGAGAATAAATATATTTTTATGTAACAGAGGTCTGAGTTTGTATGAGTAGGAAGCTTTAACTTTTAGGGAAGCATTTTACTTGGTGGTGTTCACTGCTGGTATTTCGCTTCCTCAGACTGATGGAGAATATGTTATATTCTTAATTCTTTAGTTTATTCTTTATGCACCAGCTCCATCGGTAAGAGTCCATCACATCATTTTGTTTGCTGTTATTGGTTTAATGTGGTTTAAAGCAATCATTTACACATGCACACACACATACTGACCGAAGCAGCGATGTCCCACCAGCTTGTATCCAGGCAGGCAGCTGCAGCGGAATGAGCCAAGTGTGTTAAAGCACTGATGCTGGCAGGGAGACACAGATGACTCCACACATTCATCCACATCTAATAAATACAAATAACACAACTTCAGTCAATGCAGTATAAATTTACACAAATGCACACACTCATACTCCTCCAATTAAGTTCCAAAGAGGAACTAAAACTAGAAATGCTAAATCAAATTACTATAAGGACTGTTTAGTGAATGATTTTACTCACCCTAATCTTGGAATAACCTAATTTTGGAATAGAATCAATAGTATTATTTAAAAAAAATCAACCAAGAGCTCTACAACTCATTAGAGTTAATAATAAAGTTATTAATGATCTCTCTATAGCTGCTAATGACTTCATTCAGCATTTTTCTTCTGTCTGCAGCTGTCAGTTCCCGAATTTTCCCTATTTCAATACACCATTGACTAACTCCAAGTGTGGTAGTTCCTTCTCTTTTAGAAGAATCCATCCAATTGATGTTAGGTTATTTGTGAGCTAAGCTCATTTAGTGGCTCTGGTCCAGATTGTTCATAGATTAAATTTACCAAACTTGCCTCTCATGTTCTGTCATATCCCCTGTCTGACAATTTATAATTATCCACATGTGAAGTTCCATTAACTTGGAAGTGTGGAAGAGTTACTCCATTGCTTAAAGGTGGTCTACAAATACAAAGCAAAAGCTATACATCAACAACATCCAGAAACACCACCGACTTCTCTAGACCCAAGCTCATCTGAACTGATGTAAAATGGAAAAGTGAGCTGTGGTCTTATGAGTCCACATCATTCAAATTGTTTTTGGAAATCATGGACGTCATGTTCTCTGGGCTAAAGAGCTTCTAAATTGTGGCCAGTGCAAAGTTCAAAAGCCCGCATCTATGATGGTTTATAGCATGTATAGCAGTTTATACCCAATGGCATGGGTAACTTGCACACCTGTGAAGGCACCATTAATGCTGAAAGGTACATACAGATTTTGGAGCAGCATGTGCTACCATCCAGATGACATCTTTTTCAGGAACATTCCTGCTTATTCCAGCAAGACAATGCCAAGCCACATTCTGTAAGTATTACAGCAGCGTGGCTTCGTAGAAAAAGAGTGTGGGTACTACACTGAAGTGCAAAATAGCACAACTGAGACCCCAGACTGTTGAGCAAATGAAGTTGTATATCAAGAAAGAATGGCAATGAATTTCCCATTCTAACCATAACCCTAACCCTTTAAGTTCCCAACCACATACAGAGTGTTCTTAAAAAAATGTGTTATTAGTTCACTTGAGTTTGAGTTTGAGTAGGGAATCATCTCCTTCCTCCTATTCTTCACCGTTAAGTTTCACAATTTTTTTTTTCACAATCCACTGCTGGATTTGACATTGATGAGTTTGAACATGACAGCATACACAAACACACAAACAGGCACGTTTTAAATTCTTTAGTTAGCTTATGGATAAACAAAACAAATGTGACTATTTATAGTATAGGTAGTTGCTCTCTGAGTTGAGCTCTCTGAGTTGCTGGGTCAGGTTGATGGTTTCGATGGAGTCCATGTTGGCCCAAGATTCCAAGATGTATCACAGACAATGCTGATTTAACTGTTCCAGGGTCGTGATGTGGGGGCAGTAGGTGACCCAGGTCTCACATTTCTAGAATAGAGGGCTAATAAGCATAGCCCTGTACACTTGGATCTTGCGGGTCTTGAAGACTCTTCAGAGGAGTTTCCCAAACGCGGCATGAGCAAGTTGAGTTTTGTTGGTGATATCATCATCCAGAGTACTGGCCGATGAAAGGATGCTCCCTAGGTATGGGAAGGAAGTAACCTGCTGGACGGAGGTTCCGTACACGATGAATGGGTCCAAAAGTCATGGAGGTTCACCAGGGAATGCTGATGGAGGCTCTTGGTTTTTGGCACATTGATGGTTAGTCCAAAAAGATGCCGAGAACCACCTATCAGCAATTCGTGGCAGAAGGTCATTGCGGAGGTTCATTATAGCATTATCATCCGTATACTGCAACCCTGAGACTGCGATCGAGAAGTTCCTTGTCTTGGCCCTCAGTCTGTCAATATTAAACACATTGCTGTCCTACCTAGGGGAGTCTTTCAGGTTTGTGTCCTCAGGATCTTTGCTCACAATGGCATGAAGTGATGCAAGGTCTGCAATGTGCAGCATTTCCTACACACATGCTGAGGGTAATTACTGAGAAGCATTTTGCCTAATAGATGCATGAAGGACATGTTCATAATTAACCAATTGTGGGAAGGCAGAAGCTCAAGAGGGGTTAAAACGAATACCTACACTGAACATGTGCTGACATATTACACAGTTTAGAAACCCTAGCCAGATATATTTTAGATACCAAAAAAATGTATTGTCACCCCAATTACAAAAAAAAGTATCTGATAGGCTTAGGAAATGATGACATAGAAAAATTTTACATTACCTTCACAGCCTTCGATTCTGGTTCTGTTAGCAGTACCAGTGGTTCTTTGTCTGAATCCTGGTGCACACTTCACCTCACACTGATATTTTCCTACTGTGTTCACACACAACTGATCATAGAGGCACATGTGAGTTCCATCCACACACTCATCTATATCTGTAGGACAGGAAACACACATACACAGACAAAATAATTAATAAAAAAAATGTGAGAATTATAAATGTTTAATTTCTGTTTAAGTTTCTGTGTGTGTGTGTGTGTGTGTGCGCGAGACCTCGGCAGCTGTTCTCAGCATTGAGACTGAACCCTAATGGACAGCTGCAGCTGAAGCCCCCCATGATGTTAATGCAGGAGTGAGAACATGGAGAATCTGACACACACTCATCCTCATCTGAAATGCATCAACATATCAAAACACATCAACACACACACAAACACCCTAAAGGTGTTAGTTATACTAACAACATAATTTTACTTGCATTTAAATATGCATAGGTTTCTGCCAGATGTCTGCCACATATATCCTGAGTGTCGTATCTTCATGTTCCTCAGAAACTATTGAGAGTCGCCTATGTGTTGCAATACCAATTTATGAGGAATTCATGATTATACAGTAGCTGCTATAATGTGATTGAGAACAGGAACTAACTTCTTTCACTGCTTTTCTACAATGCTGCATTACAACTTTAAACAAAGAGCACCTGCAAATCCTAGACAGTTATCATACCCTGTTTACCCCAATCACAATCCTAAATCTCAATTCTAAACCCTGAACCCTAACTTTACTACACTACAATATGAGCTGCTTTAGTTGTAGTTATACAGAAATGACAATGAAATTGCATTCATTTTATTAGAAATCGTTAAAAAATATTTACCAGCACAGTAAGATGCTTCATCCAGCCTGAATCCTTCTGGGCATTTCTCTCCATCACCATCTACAGAAAAAAATAAAACATGCATGTGCTGGTAAATGTTATAATAATGTAACAAAACTGAAGCATTTTAAAATATTTTTTACTTTTACTGATGTTACTGATACATGGCCACGAAGAACTTGATTAGTAGTGATTAGTACTGTTGTATTATTAGTATGGTTGTGATGTTCTGACCTGGGAGCGACAGTGTGGCCATGATTACCAATGTGAGAATAGTGATTTGTAATGCTGAATTATTAGTATTGTTGGAACGTTCTGACCTGGCAGTGATAACATGGCTGTGATGTGAAAGTCCAGCCTCAAGTTAAGCATGTTGTAGGAGCTGCTGATGTTTGACAGACGAATTTGCTGCAGCAGAGGACTGAAACGTTTCACTGATCCATCAAACACCAGTGAGTGATTACAGCGAAGAGTCAGCAATGTGTAAACCCCCCGCTGCAAAGAACTCTGGGTAGACCAGGAGTAAATCTGACCAGAGCCGACCTGCACATAGTTCTCTTCAAAGTCCTACAGAGACAAGGATATTTACCGAAGATTATATTTATTCCACATTAGGCACATATGATTAATGTTAATGTATCAATGATTAATGTAAATATCTAATCAAGTTTAAATTCAGACCTGCTGATGTAGCACTGGAGATAAAATTACCGCAGGAATAAATCCATTAATGACCACATCCACTAGCAAAACTCCCTCTGCGTCCACACCTCTCGCCACATGGGTTATCTTTAATATCTCTCCTACACACACAATAATCAAAGATGAATAAAATATTTTAGCAATGAAATATTTTACACAAGGAGCAGAATTGGCTCACAGGGCTTAACTGCTCCTTATACACAAATCACAGTTTCAAATCTCTTATTGCTTATTTATGTTTGAGTCTTTTAATCCTGTCTGGAAAAGTTTACCTGTGTGAAACTCCAGTTGGGATTCCTGTCTGAAGTTCCCATGGCTGATGGAGAAGCCATTCTTTGTTCCAGCTGATTCATAAACAGTCGTCCAGTAAATCGGAGCCAAAGCAGATACAAGAACTTTCAGCAAAGGACCTGCACACAGATAAGCACATGAGCACACATGCACCCGCACACACACTCACACACACATGAACTCTTTAGCCCTTACTTGTTAATTGTCCTCCTGAGCACTTTTCTTCTCATTACATTAAATTTTATAAAATGGTTTTCTTAGATTTTGACATGAGTGGATCAGGTTTCCTGAGGATCTGTTAGTATAGCTCTACCTCAGGAGAGGAACAGACTTCACTGATCTGATCTTTAACTTCATTTCTTCCTAATCTCTGTACTGTAGTTTCCAGTCAGACTCACTGCTGAATAGTTGGCAGGCATCAGCTCTCTTGTGTATGTGTATGTTTGTGTGAGTGATTGTGTGTAAAACCACAGGGTGCCAGCAAGGCAGGCAGACATTGAATCTGTTTCTCAAAACCATCACAGACACACCCCCTCATAAATGCCACATGTTACATACATTTACCATAAATTTAAAGAACTTTACTGGCAAGTCTGTCTGCTGCCAGCAAATTACAGTTTAAAATTTACAGTAAATGTTTTACAGTGTTGGACTCATAACTAACAACCTCTGAAACTTTAGTTTCTCCAAAGGTACAAGCAGAGCAACTACCTATACTATAAATAGTCACATTTGTTTTGTTTATCCATAAGCTAACTAAAGAATTTAAAATGTGCCTGTTTGTGTGTTTGTTTGTGAGTGAACCTCACCCACACTGGGAGGAACATTCTCCATGTGCGCCTCCAGTGTGCTGCTCTCCGAGTTCTCACTGATGTTCACCTCAAGGAAGGAAAGACCAAACTCATGATCATTCACCATCCCGATCACACTGGCATGTGCCCTGCGGAGGGAGTCTCCTAAGGAAATATAGACAAGACAGACCAAGAGATACAGAGAGAATGATATGCATGACTGTACTTTTTTCTATTTGTTTAATGTAAAAATAAAAATACAGTGGCAGGAAAAAGTATGTGAACCTTTTGGAAGGTCATGGTTTTCTGCATTAATTTGTCATAAAATGTAATCTGATCTTCATCTAAGTCAAGGGTATTGACAAATATAATGTGCCTTATTGAGAACAACCATAAAAAACTCATAGTGCTAATGGAAAAAGTCTGTGAACCCTTGAGTGAATGACCTCAAAAAAGCTAATTGGAGTCAGGTGGTAGCATACCTGGAGTCTTGTTAAGAAAATGAGTTTGAAGGTGTGGACTCGAGCTACTTTGACTGATAAAAACCACTCAAACGTTTTGAGTTTTAAACGCACAAGAAGAATACGCTTATCTGAACCACTGCATATCATCATGAAAACATCATCCCAACCGTAAAGAATGGTGGAGGAAACATCATGATTTGGGCCTGCTTTGCTGCATCAGGGTCTGGCCAGCTTTCAGTCATTGAGGGGAAGATGAATTCCCAAGTGTATCAAAAAATTCTTCAGTATAATGTGAGAATGTTTGTATGTCAGCTGAGACTCTGTAGAAATTGAGTGATGCAACAGGACAATGACCCAAAACACTGGGGCAAGTCCAGAATGGCTTCAGAAGAACAAAATCCACCTTTTGGAGTGGCCAAGACAGTGCCCAGACCTCAACCCAATAGAAATGCTATGGGATGACTTGAAGAGAGCCATACACATGAGACGTCCGAAGAATATGACAAAGCTAAAGCAGTTCTGCCAGGAAGAATGGGCTAAAATTCCTCCTGAACGATGTGCAGGTCTGATCCACAGCTACAGGAAGCGCCTGGTTGAGGTTATTGTTGCCAAGGGGGGGTCAAGCAGATATTAATTCCAAGGGTTCACATACTTTTTCCACTAGCACTATGAGTTTTTTATGTTTTTTCTCAATAAAGACATGAAAGATAAGAATTTTTGTGTTATTATTTTAGGCACATTATAGTTATCAATACCCTTGACTTACATAAAGATCAGATCACATTTTATGACAAATTGATAAATACAGAAAACCATGAACTTCCAAAAGGTTCACATACTTTTTCTTGCCACTGTAAATAACTCACCTGAACACAAGGATGCCTGGCAATGCCTGGACTCAACACCTGGACCCTTACATGCTACCCCCCCATTGGTTGGTGCTGGGTTATTGCAAAATCTGGTTCGCTGTTGGAGGCCACGCCCACATGTGACACTGCATGGCCCCCATTGCTCCCAGTGAGAGAAACTGCCTGCAACTGTAGCACAAAGATTACCAGCTGTACAATAAACTGATTACTGGTTAAACTGAATAATGATTAAATTACCATTTAATCTGATTAAATTGATTATAAAAAAAATGATTACTGAATAAACTGATTATTGTAATAATTATAACAGAAACAGCAGAATGCAGTGATAATGGTGAATAACTCACCCTGTACTTTCAGAGATATCGTCCTATCTACAACTCCCACCTCATTTTCTGCAACACACTGATACTCTCCTGAATCCGTGCTCTGACACACACACAAAGACTCTCTAAATATCTTTCCACAGTCATGTGCAGCTGTACTCAGACATTATAATGTAGTAACAGATAAAGTGAAAATACAGGATGGTTACCATGGCACTGTACAAAATGAGAGAGCCATTATGGAGACGATGACGATGCTCAGTGACCTGAAGCAGGCGGCCATCTTTAAACCAGCGCAACACCGGAGCTGGAGCTCCTCTAACAGGACAATCCAACACAACTACAGCACCATGAGAGACAAACTGAGACACATGACTATCTCCTCTTAGAACTGGAGGCTCTATAGAGTGAAAGACAGAGAGAGAAAGAGTGAGAGAGCGCAACAGAGAGACAGAATGAGACCAAGACCCAGAAACAGAATAACAGAAAGAGAGACAGAATAACAGACCGAGAAAGTGAGACTGAGAGAAAGAGAGAGACTGAGATAATGGGGCAGAGATAGAGCCAGAGAATGAGTGAGAAAGTGAGGGAGACTGAGAATGTCTCCCTCTCTCAGTCACCTGTATGTAAAACTCACCTGTGATGCGGATGAATGCTAGAGCTTGGTTGATGCCAACGCTGTTCTCCGCAGTACATGCGTAAGATCCTGAATCCCTCACTGTTACATTACTAATAATCAGGAAACTCCGACCTGCTTCATTCACACTGAATCCTGACCAAGAGGAGGAGGGAATATCATACAGGTAGTTCTCAGTGAACAAACATGGATGATGGAAGATGTGCGTCCAGATGGGAGTTATCCCAGAAAATATTTATGAGTGTTTTATTCAATCGTCAATGTTTTTATTTAATTCAAGTGGTTAACTTGTCTGTCAGTTATGTTGATACTTTTTCTGAAAGACTCTTTTTTGTATGCTATCGTTATCGATCCTAAGCATTAGCTAACGATTGTATTGCTCTCTGTGATAGTTAGTTTGGGTATTTAAATTTTTAAATGATACCTTGGTTGTTATTAGTATCCTGGAGGTTTAATGTCTTTGGAGTATGCTGACATAAAAAAGTTCAAATTTAAAAGAGCAAAAAAAAAAAACACAAACATTTGCATCAGTGTGATTAATTTGAATGCAAATCTGGTGTATGCCTGATGATAGGCATGAGTGTGTGTTTCTCTGTGTGTTTATGTGTGCAGACAGTGGGCTATGTGTTCTGACAGGTGTGTACATATGCGTGTGTGCATGTACGAGCATCAGCTGAGAGGTCTGTGTGTGTGTGCATGTTGACAGATGTGTATGTAATTAGAATCCCTGAGGCGTACCTGTATATGGATGATTATTAACAGTCCAGGTGATGACAGGTGGCGGAGTAGAGTGAGCCTGGCAGGTGAGGGTTAGGTTTTGCCCCACCCTCAGTGTCAAATCACTTGGTGACTCCTTAAACTCCGGCCTTGTATTAATAGACAGCTGGACTTTGCGATGCGCAGAACCTGCTGCATTCATGGCTACACAGGTGAACACACCTGCATCAGAGGGCTGAGAAAGGGGGAGGGGCCTGAAGAGTTTCAGCTTAGTATCACAAAATCCCTCAAGAGTCAAACATGGTGTGTGTGTGTGTGTGTGTGTGTATGTGTGTGTGACGTGCATATCTGTGCTGACCTGGGTCCTCTCAATGATTAGCTCTCCTGATCTCAGTGCAGTAAATTTTCCCCGCAGGTTCTGGATAACATGTCCATTTTTCTCCCAGTGAATTTTGGGATCTGGAACTCCTTGAGCTGAACATGGAAGGAGACTCTGGAAGCCCTGGATGACGGTCACTTCCGACTGACCAACAAGAATCATGGGCGGGACTTGAAAAGCCAAAACATAGCAACATTTACCACCAAAATACTAAATATCTCAGCCGTTTTACAGTGAAACACAGAGTGTGGTTCTGACCATGCAGAGTCAGTGTGATGTCATGGCTACTTCTCCCTGCGCTGTTAGAAGCTGTGCAGGTGTAAACCCCAGCATGTTTGAGCTGTGCATTTTTGATGTGCAGTGTTCCATTGGTGAAAGTCAGCAGGTTGGCTTCACTCCTCACAGGGCCACCAACTTTGTGCCATTGCAGCTCAGGCTCCGGCTGACCGATTGCTGAGCACGACACACTGACAGACTCACCAACACTGAGTGTGTATTCATCAAGAGGTACAGAAATGACAGGAGGAACTGCAGAGAAACACAAAAGCCAAACAAACACACACGTCAGTGCACACTGAGACCTGAGTGAGTGAGGCATGGGGCCATGATCAGGCTTTACTGTAGATATATAAAACTACTTAATTCCATTCAATTTTATTTACATAACCCTTTAACAAATAACATTGTCACAAAGTAGCTTTACATAAATCTGCATAAAGATATAACCACACTATAATTAACAAGAATGCAAAATATAAATAAATTACACTACATTTATACACATAACAGAACACACATTACACTACAACACATAGCAGTATACACAGTATACAACATACAAACATCAGTATACACATCAAGTAACACAACAGCACACACTTGGTATACACACAACACAAAAATGTGTCTTTATGCACAGTGTAAGTATACTTTTTAAATATAAGGTAAGTCTAGTAAATTAGTTGCATGTAGTAAACGAGGTACCCTGAAGGATGAGTTGAGTTTTGCCCTTTGTGGTTCCAGCTGCATTTTGTGCCAAACAAGAATACGTCCCTGCATCATCTAGCGTAACCTGAGAAAGTCTCAGAGTTCCATCAGACAGAACCACCATACGCTGACCTGTGGGAAACATCAGCATCAAAGCCTTTACATACTTACTATCACAAGCTAACAGTTTCTCTGTATTTCTGTGTCAGCTCAAAATTATTTTAGCTTGTGATTGTATTGAGAGTCTGCAGACCTGTTGCTATGGGAACACCCTCTTTAAGCCAGGTCACTGAAGGTTTGGGGAATCCATGAACATCACAGTTCAGAACAACGTCCTGGTTCAGCAGCACATTCAATTCCTTAACCATGTTCATTATCTCAGGAGGCTCTGATGAACCAAAATACATACACGCAGACACATATGAAACATCAGTAAGATGTAATGGTATCAATGATAACCTTAAAGTGTACAGTATATAGCACTATCCATACATTTAAAAAGCAAATACAGTGTGACTCTTTCAGTGTGAGCTAGTGTATGATTAGTGAAGGCACGTATGATCTAATTACTGCAGTGTGAGGTAGATTTTGATTAGTGCCATGGGATGTAGGATCTGATAAGTGCAGTGTCAGTGTCTGATTACTACAGTGTGAGGTACAGTCTGATTTGTGCAGTGTGAGGTAAAGTCTGATTACTGCAGTGTGAGGTAGAGTCTGATTACTGCAGCTGCAGTGTGAGGTAGAGTCTGATTACTGCAGTGTGAGGTAGAGTCTGATTACTGCAGCTGCAGTGTGAGGTAGAGTCTGATTACTGCAGCTGCAGTGTGAGGTAGAGTCTGATTACTGCAGTGTGAGGTAGAGTCTGATTACTGCAGCTGCAGTGTGAGGTAGAGTCTGATTACTGCAGCTGCAGTGTGAGGTAGAGTCTGATTACTGCAGTGTGAGGTAGAGT
>JAQMYM010000039.1:25809602-25822309 GCA_030014255.1 Parauchenoglanis ngamensis | reverse complement strand
AGGGTGTGAGGTTTAGTGTGTAGGGGTTAGTGTGTGAGGTTTAGTGTGTAGGGGTTAGGGTGTAGGGGTTAGGGTGTGAGGTTTAGTGTGTAGGGGTTAGGTTGTAGGGGTTAGGGTGTAGGGGTTAGTGTGTAGGGGTTAGGTTGTAGGGGTTAGTGTGTAGGGGTTAGGTTGTAGGGTTTAGGGTGTAGGGGTTAGGGTGTGAGGTTTAGTGTGTAGGGGTTAGGGTGTAGGGGTTAGGGTGTAGGGGTTAGGGTGTAGGGGTTAGGGATAGGGCCTAGGGAACTGCAGTGGGAAGATCAGTATAAGGTGCTATGAGACGTAATTATCTGTGTTTAATTTAAACCTCACTTTTACTCTCAATAAAGTCCCGGCTGAAGTAGAGCAGAGCGCTGAAGCGTCCTCCTAACGTTCCCTCAGACACGTAGTGCGTCCCAAACCTCTCCAGCACTTGGAGGTACGCGGAGTAGTCGTACACTACGGGAAGTGAGGACAGCGCTCTCCAGAACTCCTCAGAGATGGGGAGGTACTGCGGCAACTGATTCTGGAAACGAGCCACTTCAACGTCACTGCTGATCTCAACCAACTGCTTGGACTGGAACATCAACAGATTATAAACAACCGAAATAGAATACAGTTCATTTGTTTTTGAGGATTTTTAAGAAACAAATATAAAATGCAGAGTTTAAATGTAACGTAACCATTAACTCACATACACACACACACACACACACACACACACACACATACACACACACTGTTACTACTAATAAAAGTTATTAAGTATTTTGTTACTAAACAATACCTGATTACTCATTGTGTGTGTGTGTGTGTGTGTGTGTGTGTAAGGTGTAATAATACTGTACCTGTATCTTTTTCAGCTCTTCGGTAGAGTCGAAGTGATTGTGTCCACTCGTCGTCCCTGTGGTCGTCTGGCGGTTTTCGATTTTCTTCACGTAGTTCCATGAACTTTCATAGAACTCACTCGAGATATCATTTTTAGCTGTGACCTTAAAGATTATAGAATCTTAAATACAGTATACTGTATAATGTTTATTAAATTCTGTGTGTGTGTGTGTGTGTGTGTGTGTGTGTGTGTGTGTGTGTGTGTGTGTGTACCTGGAAGGAGTAACCCAGGGTGCTCTGTGGAAGTCTGTAAAAGTTCTGATGATCTCCACTGAAGATCTTTCTACACTGACCTCCAAAAACCTGAGTGTTTATTACACTCCCTCTGAACACCTCCTTCACCATATCATACCTGAGAGAGAGAGACATTCACACCAGTGTGTGTGTGTGTATGTGTGTGTGTGTGTGTGTGTGTGTGTGTGTGTGTGTGTGTGTGTTTTACCCTAATCCGGAGGCTTCTATCCTTGGTGGAGGTCTCTGTAGGTCACACACATGCTGGCTGTCACATCTCAATTCATCTGATCCGTCCTCACAGTCCTGATCACCGTTACACACCAAACTCTGACTGACACACGTCCCTGTGTGCACACACACACTTTATTTTTCATTTCATCATCATCACTATCATCTTCATCATCATCATTATTATTATTATTATTATTATGACCAGATTGACAGCGGAAGCGAGCTCCACATCCCTCCTCTAGGGGGCAGCCTTGAGTTGTTCCACAGTTTTGTGTTCGGAGTGAGGGCCCTGAACACAGAATACCCCCAAACTGTGGGTAAACTGATGCAGAGCGCATCTGAGTCTGAAACACACACACACACACACACACACACACACACAATTATTTATATAAAAATGAAATTGTAAAGATTTCTAAAGGAAACTGGATTTATTTATTATTATTTTACAATGAATGATCTGGACAAATGAAGGAATCATATTTCTCTAAGAATCTGAATTAATTAAGTACTAACTGTTTTTCAGGCCTCATTGAAGCAAGAACATTTTCTAATCCACTGAAATTCTGAATTCTATTCCCAAAGGTGGACTGTAAGTAAAATAAAGCTCTGTAGCGCCACCTGTGTTTTTGTGCAGGCGTCGCAGGGAGACCAGGGGGACCAGGGGCCCCACACGCAGTGTACCGGTGCGTCTGATCTAACCGCAGACCTGAAACAACGAACAAGCAATTCATATTTCCTCACTTATCAACATTATTTGATTATTAATCATTATTAAAATGTGTTATTTAAAGTTATTTCACATTTTAATTTAAAAACACACAAAAAAATTCTATGTAAATGAATAAACAGGCTACTTGAGGTTCCAGAAAAAAAATCCAGATTGTATGAATATGCAAATTAGAGACCATCCCCATAGTGTATGCCCCGCCCCCTTCTCGAAGAACATTGCTTCACAGCTCGACTTAAACAAACAAGTCAGAGGGATATTTACATTTAAAATCAGCTCCATGCATGTGTTTAATCATAAAGACACACACTGAGAAATCCCCTTCTGGAAATCATCTTCCTGTGTTCAGGCTGTTGTTTAGATTTTTTTTAATGTACTTCTTTTCTGTGTGTTTATTTCAGGAACACTTTACACCCTGAACACAGTGTTAAAGGCTCTTGTTATGCATTAACACCTGATATTCTGCTCTCAGCCAATCAGAGCACACTGCACTGCAGTTATATAAAAGAAGAACAGACGTTGGTACTTACATTCGCAGGATGAAGAAAAACGACACAAAACTGAAAAACTGAAAAAGTTCCACAATTTAAAGAGGAACTGTGTTCATTAAAATAATCTGCACACATTAACATCGGTATTAGCAAATGCAGTAACAACTGTTAAAGCTGCTTACCGTGGTCATGGTGCTGCAAGGATCCTTGTATGTGTGTGTGTGTGTGTGTGTTTATGAGCGGGAAGAGGTTCCTCCTCCACAAAAGAAAATTCCTTTGGCTGAGTGTGGGGGGATTATTTATTGCTTCCTGATCATTTCTTCAGAATGGGTTGTCTTTATTTTGTGTGTGTGTGTGTGTGTGTGTGTGCGCGTGTGTGTATGTGTGTGTGTGTGTGTGTGTGTGTGTGCTGGTTGGTTTTGGACCTCCAACAGAATCATAATAAAATTAGTAACACAGGCTAACTTATGGAGTTCATATGAACAGATGATGGAGACAGAGCTCTATTTTCACTATCTGCTAATAGCTCTGAGGTCTGTGTGTGTGTGTGCATGTGCGTGTGCGTGTGTGTGTGTGTGTGTGAGTGTGCTTGGTTCACATGGGTTAATCTGCATTTCACACACACACGCTTCCTTGTAGGAGCTCGTTTGAATAATTAAAACATAATTGAGTTTCCCAGTGAAGCGCTTATTGTCAAGCTGTTATTAACAGCTGACTCTGTGATACAATCGTTTAACACACACACACACACACACACACACACACACACACACACACACACACACATAGTCACCACCATCATCATCATAATAATCACTGGACACTTTTATGGAGGTTCTTTGATTTGCACTTGAATAAAGTTTAAACATTAAGATGTTAATCTGTATTAATTCTAGGGAATGCTAGTCAGGGTTTAGGGAAGAGGGTGAGATCAGTGGAACAGGTAAATGTGAATGCCAGGGTTTAATGGATGCATTCTTATTAAATATAAATATATAACATTAATCTTCTGTGATTCTAATTACAATAAAACTGCAGCTTTATTCTGCTGCATTCAGCCGTCACTCATTTCTGCACCAGTTTTCTCTCTCTCTCACTGTCTCTCTCTCTCACTGTCTCTCTCTCTCACTGTCTCTCTCTCTCACTGTCTCAGTCTCTCTCTCTCACTGTCTCTCTCTCTCACTGTCTCAGTCTCACTGTCTCTCTCTCTCACTGTCTCAGTCTCTCTCTCTCACTGTCTCTCTCTCTCACTGTCTCAGTCTCTCTCTCTCACTGTCTCTCTCTCTCACTGTCTCTCTCTCTCTGTCTTTCTCTCTCTCACTCACTCCTTTCAAGCTGCCAACAGTACTGCGTGGGATTTTAAATGTTTTATTCTTTTTTCTGTAATTGCACCAGAGTGTTTCGTCAAATGTTGCCTTTTTCCTTTTGTTTAAATGCGTATGTGCTTTTTTTTAGCTGAGAACTAAAGAGACACAGAGTCTCACTGTATCACTGCTTACAGGTTTACTCCAATCTTCTGCACTTCCATTTACCCTGATCCAGATGGATTACAAGTGATTTAATCTGAGATTAACATGGGTGTTAGTTATTTTATTTGATCCGAGGACTCGAGTTTACGAGGGCACTGAGGTTGGGGGTAGAGTGCCTCGGCCTTGGGTTCCCACACCAGGGGTCACAGCTTCATGTGGGGTCAGTTCTTTTATAAATAGCCCTATAGTCTGAATACCTCTGGGTTAGGGAATAGAAAATGGGGTAAATTGGGGGATAAACTAGGGGTTAAATAATGGGATATATGGAGAGATAATCAGGGAATAGGCCCTGGGGTACAGGAGTGCCTTTAGCAGTCTGATGGTTAAATATAATGAGGTTAAAGCACAATGTAAGGATATGCTCCTTAGGATAAAATGATCACAGTAGGCAGTGGTGTCAAAAGTACAGCGCAGTACAAGTCCTCAGGTCCACGTCAACATTATGGGCTTTTTAGAATGTGACTGCGGGAAGACGTTACTGTGTTATAGGTCACTAAACTGATTTTCTTTGTCTGTCTCATTTGGAATGAGTGGAATGTAGCCTCATATCTACACTGGTTTTAACACCACTGATCTAGAGGTTAAGTGTTGGTCTAGGTTTAAGGGTTAGTGATTAGAGTTCTTCAGGACGCAGTGTTCTGGGGCATTGAATGTGAATCTGTATGTTATATCCAGTGATAATAAACACTGTGATATTGGATGATTTATAAATGGTAGATTTCTCTTACTGTTACAATAATAAACATTTAATAAGGTTTATCTCCTTCAGCTCTTTGTGACTGACAAGAAAAGTGCTTCTGCATCAGACGAGGCTTTGTAACAGTCGACTCTTATAGTCCGAGCAAGAATGTGAAGCTTTAACAAAAACAAAATTGGCTGCCAAAAGGCGTAATCCAGCTGCACTTCGCCACTGTGTCTGCCAGCACTGAATTGCTGTAATTCAAGAAAACGTGGAATGAGTCCATGATGGACGATTATGTGCGTCAAAGGGAAACAAATCGGCGTGACCATGAATACCACTCAAAATGCTGCCGTTTATGTTGGTGTTTATTTAACCGAATATTCGTTTGCATTTCAATAGAACCCAGACCTTTTATTTCTTGCAAAAATGCAGCAGACCCAGAATAGGACCCAGAGTGACACCATGTGCTAATTGTATATTCGTGTGTTGTTTGAAATTTATGTGTAAAATAAATAAAAGTATGCCAAGCTAAAAGTCTAATGTAGATATCAGTAAATAGACTCACAAAAAACTATTTCATCCTCAAAGTGTTTGGAAGAGAATGGAGGGAAAGACAGTCACAAAATTGCATTATTAACATTTACATTTATTTACACCAGATTTATGAGTTCATCCATTATTTTGGAAGTTGCATTTAAACACTGAGCAAGCTAAAGTTTTACAAATAAGTGTAAAATTTGGTAACAGGAAGTAACATGCAGTAACACTCAAACAACACCAGACGATCCATCCACACACTGACATCTTGAGTGATTGTCATTACAACTGACAAGGAGATTTCATCATATATATTTTTTGCACTTATTTTAAATACAGAGTTGCATTAAACATTTTTAACAATGAATCCATTTGGATGCATAATTCTGACCAAATGGAGAAATTAATCTGAAATTAAAGTTAAAATAATCTTCAGCACTTTGATCTTACTGAGACGCCATAATAAAAGAGATTAGAGAAAGTACAGAAGTTAAGACATTGTTTAAAAACATGAAACATAGATACACTTTAGTCCAGCATTCAGTCTGAAATAACAGGACAGGATAAGATCGAGACGTTAAGGGTAGCAAAGGAGCAGTCTAGATTAGGGGGGTAGTAGTCTTAAGGTCTTTTTCAGGAAAACTAGTAGTCTTAGTTAGAAAGACAGACGTGGTCTTGGTTGTGGGGGGATTGCAGTCGTGGAAAGGGGGGCAGCAGTCCAGCAGTTTTGCTTGAGGGTAGCAGTCTTGGTTAGGAGGTAGGAGACTAGCAGATTTGGTTTGGGGTAGCACTCTTGGTTGGGGGGTAGCAGTCTTTGTCAGGGGCTAGCCATCGTGGTTGAGGAGGTAGCAGTCTTAGCGGTGATTGCTGTCTTGGTTAGGGGGTAGCAGATGGATGTGGACTAGCAGGTGTCGTTGGGAATCTAGCACTGGTTAGGGGACAAGCGGTCTAGGTTAGGGGACAAGCAGTCTTGGTTAGGGATCAAGCGGTCCAGGTTAGGGGACAAGCGGTCCTGGTTAGGGGACAAGCGGTCCTGGTTAGGGGACAAGCGGTCCTGGTTAGGGGACAAGCGGTCCTGGTTAGGGGGCAAGCGGTCCTGGTTAGGGGGCAAGTGGTCCTGGTTAGGGGACAAGCGGTCCTGGTTAGGGGACAAGTGGTCCTGGTTAGGGGACAAGCACTAACACTGAAATTTCAGTCATGCATCTAAAATGCAGCTGACCGTTATTAGCTGGGATGTACTGCTTTATTAAGTATTAAACTAAATATAAATCTGTACCAAAACATTTTAGGAATATTTTGTAGCAGTATCACACTGTGATAATAAACTCTCAAAACAGGTATATTGTTAATACTATGCTAAAGAGATAAAAAAAAAATTGACATCAGGCCACATAAAACACATTTCCAGATGCAGCACATTCCTCAAAATATGATACATAATTTTTACAACCCTGATTAGAGATGTATAAATAAAAGCTCAGAAGCTGTTAGCAGATAGCATGATGTACTGAAATCGGCAGGGTAATAACGGGAATGGTCATACTGTTAAACACTTAATACTATAATAAGTATATTCTGATGTTTTTTTGGCAAGACAGATAATTCAGCTAATTTTGCAGAGTATTTACAGATCAACAATCATACACCTTACCAACACTACAGCGATAAAACCCACTACCATCACGTTCACTATACAAACAACATTTATTCACCATGAAATGCCTCAATAAGTTACTGATCAGAAGCTAATGTGCTGTTTATTAATGCTGCAGATGGGAGCATGTGGAGAGGCGTAAGGAAAATAATGTTTCATCATCATTTATTTCCTTCATCACAGAACAAATCAGACACGCAGTAGGCATGTACTGATTTTATGTATTCATATCACCATAGAGTATTAATATTTTTTAAATCACAACTTTACTAAATAAATGATTCCGAGCATAGAGAGAGGCTGATGTGTCAGCGTTTCATATCCACTCTCATCCAGGAGACACAACAAAATCATTATCTTCTCAGACAGGAAACGAGACGATGCTCCTTCAAATCTGTCCAAAATACAGACCTTTAGATGACCTTCCTTATACTACGTTCGGAACATTTTTATCTCCCCCACCAACGCCAGCTCCTCTCGAGCAGCTACGCTATTTCAAAGTCTCTATGATAATAATATTGGGGGTGTGAAATATAAGGATAAGTCATGAACTGATAAATGGCACATGCCTAACATGCACGCACACATTATTCCTGTCTTCCGAATTTCTGAAATCCATGCCCTTCTTTTTTGTTCATTAGCCCTAAAACCAGAGAGGAAGGCGAAACTTAAAACTAGTACAGGAAAACAATAAGTGCAATTTGAAGGCAGGGTCTCAGGTGGCGTCTTCTTCATCATCCTCACCGAGATAATAATTAAGAGTAATAACTGCGCTTATGAAATCACCAAGCTCAACAAAATCAGCCGTGATGATGTTAATGCCACTTTCACCTGGACGCTGAGAGCGAATCCACTGCATCATCCCTGGAAGAGCTCTGTAAAAACAACAACAACAAAAAAAACAACACAGGAAAATGAGCTTTTCTCCTAAGCACATCATCTCTCAAAAATGTGGTTCTAAGTCAACATTCTGCAGCTAACCCAGATGCATTGTAAGTACTGCAGTCCTCTTTGCTCACCTCTCTGTGATGGTCTCTCTAAGTCCGCTGGTAACTCCTTTCATCACGGTGCTCGCTTTGGGTGTCAGAACCACCTGGGAAACAAAAAAGGTTCCTTTCCGTCTGCGCTCGGTCACCGAGGTCTGGAGAAACTGAATGAGTTTTTCCGGGTCGGTGGTGTTGGCCCATGGAGACGGCATCATCTGACCTGGCCACAGAAATGGCACCTCCAGGGCCATCGGGCTGTGGTAGAACACCAACACCTGGTACTCCTTCTCCCATAAATACTTCAGACTCACTTCCTCTGCAAAAACCACGGGGCAGAGACGGTCTCCGAACACTGTGCGCAGCATCTGGACCAATTTTTCGTGATGTAGTTTCTGCACACCATAGAAATGATTAAAGTCCAGAAATACGATTTCTCGAGCATGGGAGGATAGAAAAGCGCTGATCTGCTCCAAACCTTCACGTACGGTGGCGCTGAAGAGCCCGTGGGCAAAATACAGCTCATTTTCAGGATCTCGAGGTTTGGTGGAGATCCGAAGGTCAAAAAATCGAATCCCGGCCTCTAATTGGCTAGAAAAGTTCATGGTTTGCGTTGCAAGCCACTTCCTCATCAGCTTTTTAGCAACAGCTCCAAAAACTGAGACAAAATTCTGCACAGTTTCAGGTTGTTCGGGACCAACAGGAGATGATTCATCGATGTAGAAGCTGAAGGAGTCATGGGATCCTGCAGGAGACAAGAAACATTAACAATTTAGGGATCTTTCATTTTCTCTTTGCTCCTAACTGTAACGCACCCCGAGTTCAGAGCACCTAATGCTTTGCCCTTGGTCCTTACGGCAGGCTTTAGTCCTAATCTTAATCCTTAGTCTCTACTCTGTCCATCTCCCAAACCTATTCTGCCCCTTTCTAACCCATGGCCACCCAGCCTCGAATCCTAAACCTCATCTTCAGTCCTTAAACTATAGCCCCTTCCCATTTTTACTCCAATCTCTTACCAAGGGTCATACACTAAGCCCTAGGTGAATAAATAAAAATGATTATTTATAATATTTTCTAACTATTATTTATAGCAGCCGGTCTGAAGACAGGAAGTACTTTATTAGTGATGTGAATTTCCTGCCTCTCACAATAACGCTGATTTATGGATAACTGCAGTGTGTCTGAAATGAAACCTGAATTGGAGCCGATGACTATAAAACAGAGAATAAAACGGAATTTTACGGCTGCTGTGTACAAGAGGCTGACAAAAGAAAACAGGAGCTAAATGACTCATTTAAACTATACAGGAATCCGAACCCTCATGTGGTGTGGCCAACAGTCACTATCCTAAATGAAACTGAACGAAATGTTCTTAGTGTTTAATACCTGATTAAACTATCAAATTTATCTACACTTATGCGATGTACTCAGAACTCATCATCTATACTTCTGACTCCATTAGAACCTCATTTCTAAACATGGCACCAAATGGCTCAAAGGAGACATTTCATCGTCATGACTGTGCAAATCTCATCTTCCAGTCATTTAATCACCACATTTATCTTGTTTATTGGGATGCAGCCGGATGGAAATCCCCCCAGATTCCGAGTGAAAGTACAGGATTAGAGGATCGACACTCGCACAGAGGAAGTGAATTAACCCTCACGCGCTGATCAGCTCTGTTCTGTACAGATAACCTGGAAATTAAAGTGTTGGACTGGTGTTAGAGGACGACTGGTGCGTGGAAATGTTTCTGTCAGTAGAGTTTTATACTGATTACAGACAGTATGAAGATAAAAATAGACTGGGTTTAAACTCAGTGTTACACCAGTATTCTGTAAAATCTAAAGAAACAAACATGAAGTTGTGTGGAATTTATATAAAGTTTAATATTGTGGAATGTCAGTGAAACTATTTCCTGCGCTGCCTTACGTTATAGCAGCTATAAACACTCGTTCCCTCACCAGCCTCTTAAAAAAGAAAAAAAAACACAGTTCAATGTGTGAGTGAGAGAGCGCAGTGCAGTGTAAACCCCTCTGTCCTGAAGACGCTCCAGCTTTACCTCTGACTGTTACACAGCGCTCGCACTGGACTCTCCTGCAATACAGGGCGCACACGCACGCGCACACACACACACACGCGAACGCACACACACGCGCGCACACACACGCGCGCACACACACGCGCGCACACACACACGCGCACACACACGCGCGCACACGCACGCGCACACACACACACACGCGAACGCACGCGCGCACACACACGCGCGCACGCACACACACGCGCACACACACGCGCTTCTCCTCACAGAAAACTTCACCATATCAACAATTTTTAAAACATGTTTATTATCAGTCACGTCCTTCTGACTGAGCTGTTACTATGGAAACCATAACGTATCAGAGCGAGCGCATTAACATAAACTTGTGCTGCTGTCGGAGCCGCTGTTACAGAGAATTAATCACCACCTTCTGACCAATCAGAGCGCATAACTTAATAAGAGTATGGGAGAAGGTTTGGCCAAGGAAATAAACATCTGTGTCATCCTTTTTTAAAATGTAAAAGGATACAAGTATTGAAATTATTAATCAATTGGGAAATTAAAGTAAATCAGATTTACCCCAACACCAATTAGAATGAAATAGTAAAATGTTTGAAACTAAACCAGGACAAAATTATATTTCCATAAAATGCTTGTAACATTACATTAACATTTAAAAATTATATTTATGCTGAATAAACTGATCAGGAAGTGACTATTGAAACACTAATAAATAAATTAAAACAATAATAAATATGCTAATGATCTGTTAATTACGTTAATGATCTTCAACACTGTGTTAAATGTAAAGACAGCTGTGTGTGTGTGTGAGATAATATACACTAACGATGCTATGAGCATTATTAACAGATCATTAGCATCATCAATCATCAGCACTGATGCATGAATGCATGTGCAAATGAGAAACCTCATTTTGTTTTTTTTCCGGCTGAAGACCATTAGACATTCGACATCTGAGCTGAGCTGCTGCTTATCCTGCATGAGCTCATCACACACACACACACACACACACAGGTTCTCTACTTGTGTTCTTGGCCCTGAAGCAACAAGTGTCACATCTTTTTTCAGCTTGAATATTATTTATTACTGCTTTTGTTTTTATTTTATATAACACCACACACACACACACACACGCACACACACACACACACACACACACACACACACACACACACTTGTGTTCCCCCTGGTGACATATATGTGTGTTTTGTCGTAACCCGGGTCTTGTGTAACCCTAAATGACGTCAGAATAATAACTGAGAGAAAAGATTTAATGTAATAAAAATAAATAAATAAATGAATGAATGAGCTCCTGCTGCTTTCAGATATCTAAAAATACGCGCGCATCAGCTTTAATCTTCCCCTCCCTTCACGTGCATCACCAGTTTTTTTAAGGATTTTTTTTTATCTTCCTTTGTCATGACATCTTTATTTTTGTTGCACGTGCAGGCAGACGTGTATTTTCCTAAATTTCCGGCGCATTAATCTATTATTCTTTTTCCCTCCCCTCCTTCTCTTCACTTGCCACGCTTGTGGCTTCTATCATCTCTCCCTCTCTCTCTCTTTCTTTAATGGACATATTGTCTGTATTTCTTTGTACTTATTTTGATACACGCGCATGCAGACGCTAATCATTCTTGTCCGAATTTTTCAGGCTTCACGCCTTTATATTCATCTCGCTTTATTTGCAGACGTTAATTATCTCTTCACGTGCACCATGCTCTATCTGCCAAATGGCTCGCGCGTTGTGGCTCCGTGTGTGTGTGTGCGTGCGTGTGGCGCTGTGCTGCGCGCACTCACCCGGTATGGCGAGGTTGGTGA
The DNA here is from genome assembly GCA_030014255.1 of Parauchenoglanis ngamensis. Lineage (NCBI taxonomy): Eukaryota > Metazoa > Chordata > Actinopteri > Siluriformes > Auchenoglanididae > Parauchenoglanis > Parauchenoglanis ngamensis. Next base: position 25,810,446 of record JAQMYM010000039.1, on the reverse strand, counting down.
GCGGGAGCGCGTGCAGGTTGGCAGGCAGGTTGGCCATCCAGTCCGCGTGGCGCAGCTCCCCTTTACCCTGAAACGAAGCCATGCCGCGCGCGCAGAACAGCACACCTCTCTTCACGCGATCCCTGTGTCTCTGTCTCTGTCCGAACGCTCGCGCTGTATATCCGCCTCACCACACCCTCCCGCTCCGTCTCACTCACTCACACACACACACACACCGGCTGCAGGTGAGACTCTGGGGTTCGCTGTTTCCTCTCTCTCACGCCTCTGATCTCCACAGAAAGACGCGCACGCGCTGAATAACGGGAGGGAACGGGAACGGAATAATGCGCGTGACCGGCGAGTGCGGGAGCGCGCTGGATTACAGGAAGCGTGAAGGAGAGGAGACTAACAAGTAGCGGAAATCAGACTGTTTATAACAAAAACAACACGCCCTTCATCTGGGTCCTGAGTGTTCACTTAATATGAGTGAGACAGACAGACAGACAGAGAGAGAGACAGACAGACAGACAGAGAGCGACAGAGAGAGAGAGAGAGAGAGAGAGAGACAGGTTCAGATGACGTGTAACTCACATGGTGTTACATGGATTAAACACACTATACTTTGGTGTACACTATTTTTGTGCTATTTTGTCACTAAGCTTGTGCTCCCCTGACCACCACACCAAAGCTGTAACCCCAAAGTCTGAAGCACACAGTCGTACAGAGCGTCTCTGTGTGCTGCAGCGTTACAGTTTCCCTTCACTGGGACTAAGAGGCCCAAACCTGCCCCAGCATGACGACGCCCCTGTGCACAAAGCAGCTCCATGAGGACATGGTGTTCAGGTTAAGGTTGGAGTGGAAGAAC
>JAQMYM010000039.1:25761878-25781078 GCA_030014255.1 Parauchenoglanis ngamensis | reverse complement strand
TCTCTCTGCCTGTCTCTCTCTCTCTCTCTCTCTGTCTCTCTCTCTCTCTCTGACTGTCTCTCTCTCTCTCTCTGCCTGTCTCTCGCTCTCTCTCTGCCTGTCTCTCGCTCTCTCTCTGTCTCTCTCTCTCTCTCTCTCTCTCTGTCTCTCTCTCTCTCTCTCTCTCTGTCTCTCTCTCTCTGTCTCTCTCTCTCTCTCTCTCTGTCTCTCTCTCTCTCTCTCTCTCTCTCTGTCTCTGTCTCTCTCTCTCTCTCTCTCTCTGTCTCTGTCTCTCTCTCTCTCTCTCTCTAAACCCTTGTTATGAGGTGTTTTTGGAGGAAGTGCTTCAGGCCGTCACGCCTCAAGAAGAAGCTGTAAAATTTCACATTGTATTTTTCTTCAGCTCAATAAAAGCTCATTTGCTTTGCATCTTTATTCTCACTGTGTTCATCAGTATCTAACTGTGTTAATGAGTGAGTGATGGCGTTAGTGACAGTGATAGTGTTAATGAGCGAATGATGGTGTTAATGAGCAAGTGGTGGTATTGATGAGCAAGTGGTGGTGCAAGCAATCAACTCATTGCTGAGGATTAAACGCGCGGCCGTGCGGTGTGAGTTAGTTTAAAGCAGGTTCTGAGCTCAATGGAAAGTTCAGTCCTTCTTCGCCAGCTAGCATGCGCTGCTCAGCTCCATTAACACGAGTGTGAAGTGCGAGAGATGCTAACTTTGTCCTGCAACATACAGCCATGCTGAGGACACGGGGTGCGTTATGGGAGGTAAGGTCAACACACGCAAGACGCTAATGCTCGGAGCGATGGGAAAAATAGGCAGTGAGGGTTTCAGGAGACCGAAGTGCACACAGTGAAAGCAGATCAGCTAATTAAGCGGCCTAGATGCACTTAGCAACCCTGCGTGGGTCTGATTGAATCAGATGAAGCTGCTCTCACACGCCGCCTCTCAGGACATTGCAGGTAATTACCCATCAGTCTCTGCTCCTCCGTATCCAGTCCTCAGGCCAATTAAGCGTGTAAAGCCGCCCACCATGGCACTTTATTGCTTCAACATGCTCATTGACCTTTTCCTCTAAAGAATGGTTATTTGCTCAGGAAACACACATGGGGGAGAACGGATCCTAATCATGCTGGTGATGTGACAAACACTAATGAAACAAAAGTTTAAAATATTACACCGTGTCCATGGAACAGTGAAACGTCGGGCATTTAGTGAGGTTAGGCCTGTGGTGAAGGATCATGGTTTAACCCTTTCATGAACAAATGATATCAATTATATCAAGATTATTCGATTATTTCACACTGAACACCACACTGAGACATAACCACATCCCAATCTTCAGAAGCAAATGCGGCGGCAGCAGACGAGAGGAAAATGTTTTCTTTCTGCACGCTTCACACTTCTCAGGACTCTGGGTTAGCTGGCCAAAACCTCTCCATGAACATGGACCATTCGCCCCACATAAGGACATACAGCTCCAGTAAAATCATAAATAAGCGAAAAAAGCATAGACCATAATTCTGTCAGCTTCCAATCTTCATAGTAGAAATGAGAGGTTTAGAGGTTAAGATTTTTAAAATAATTTGTGTATAAATTCATGTTAAAGTGATACAGTTGAACAGTTGTTTAATCAGTGGCTATAGACTTCCGTTAGCCTTTAGCTACATTACTGTAAAAGAAGCGAACATGACCTGGCTGGTCTATTGCACTGTTTTGGTAACAGGAAAAATTGTGGACATTTAATTTTTATTTTCTTGTAATTGTATTCATTATATACGTGGACCATGTGGAAGTTGCAGAATTGTAATATAAATAAAAACAATAATACTTCTACATGTTTTAAAAGTTTCTCTGTGTAGAGAGAAGATGGCGGCGCAGTGACACAGCTCACACGCACTCGCTTCAGCAGTGTGGGCGGGGCAAGGGGCGGAGTCCAGAGCGGCAAGCGCCAACCAATCACCGTCGGCTTGTACCGGGGGAGAAGGCTGCGTGGCGTGTTCCCCTGCGCGCGAGGGGAACTGCTGATCCCAGCCAATCATATGTCGCGTTTGTTCTGTGTCTCATTAATATTCATGAACTCGCCTCGGCCTGGAGCATGCCGTCAATGTGGGGTTTCAAATTGCGCCAAAGGGAGAGAACCGTGGAGAGGGCGGGGCAGGGGCGGGGCTACGACGAAGGAGCTTTATAGTACTCGTACGCCCTCTGTCGGTTAATCAATGATAGATAAAAACAATGATGGATTAAATTTTTTTTAAGTATTTTAAAAGATTTTTAAATACTGCTACTACTACTTTATTATTATTATTATTATTATTATTATTATTATTATTATTATTACCCATAATTTTAATATTACTTTTTTTATCTGATTGCATCAAATGTTTTTCAGTCAAGAGCCTTGTGAAGCTTACTGATTGATTAGTTGGTTGATTGATTGATTATTTAATTGACGGATCAATCACTTAATGAATTATTAATTAATTAATTACTTGAGAATTTGAACCCTAGAAACCCAAGTCATAACACATTTGCTATTTTTATTACACCTGCAGCTGGAGGTTTTTTTTGTTTGTTTGTTTTACAATTTAACATTATTTATATAGATACAGTTATAGATATTATTGTTATAGCTTGATAGATAACACGGACTAGTGCACAAATACATAAATAACAGTTACAACTCATCTAAATTTAAATATAAATGAATAGAAATAAGAAAAAAATGTAAAAAGTCTAACAGAATTGATGGCAATAATTTAAAAAGGTGCTACTGAAAAGTTCTACAGAAAATGTACAGATTAATCAACTTTCATTATCCTATAACCTTAAACCTTTATTTCTGGATGAAGCATGACCATGTGTTTATTTTTATATTTAATATTGTGACAACTAAACAAGATCTATAAACATTAAAGAGGCAGTAGTTCAGGAGGACGGTGTGAGGACTGTGTGGCTCTCGTATTTAAAATATAAATGTAGTAAAAATGAACGCAGGATTATTTTGTAAGCAAACACAGATAACACAGATTAAAGAAAATATTGTTTATTTGTGAAGGTTTAAGACAATGTAACTATGATTGTAATCATTTTAAAAGTGAAAACACACACACACACACACACACATACACACACATTTATTTCTCCATCATAATCAGTGTGTGAACATTTCTCCTACAATGCATCAGGTTTACTGGTTTATTGAACTTTCCCAGAAAACCTTCATGTAGTACTCAAAATGTCTCACACTTCCCACTAATAATAGTGTGTGTGTGTGTGTGTGTGTGTGTGTGTATGTGTGTGTGTGTGTGTGTGGATATTCATGGTAGATACTGTAGATATTTTCTTTAAGCTTAGCTTTCTGTATTATACTAACTAGTGCATAGCAGAGATTTACGACGTTTAACCCCTTCAGACCCAGTGCTAATTGCTAGCATCTAGCTAGCGAGACATGGAAGCGGTACCTAATGCTGAATATACAGTAGTTTATCCCCGGCCAATCATAATATGTAGTTGCTGCTGTTTTAAACAGACATTTTTAATGTATATTTTGCACTCCCCCTTACTTGTGCACATCCGGTCTGTGGACTTTTCCTCCAGTTCTTTCAGAATTGCATGCTAATAGGGTGGGAAGGGGTTAACACCATGCTAATACTCACTCCTAATTCTTCTACATTTCCAGTGTATCATGTCGTGCGATGTTCCTCGTTCTCTCTGAATGGCTGAGGATCAGACAGGCGCCACTACGGCATAGTTTCTGCGCCTGACATCATTAAAGCCATAGAGAGTCACAGCGGAGGAGGAACCACGCCAACATGGTTGCTCAGATCGCCACCAGCATGAACCAACACCCCGAGTTTAGAACTTCTACAAGTATTCACAAAATTACCTTCGTTACTGGATATAACAAGCTTTATCTGGGGACGTTCACCTGTGTGTGATGTCACACATGTGGCATCATCACACCGGTGAGGAAGATTAAACTTCGGTAATTGTTGTGTTTAGAATGAGGAGTGAGGGTCACTAATTAGCGTAAGAGGTGATGGTTCATTCCTGGGACAAACTGAGGTGTCAATACTTGTTGGTGATTTCCTGTCAGGGTACAGGTGATACCTCAAAACACTGGCAACTTTCTGATGATGCTTACATTGCTAACAATTTTTATTAGTTCCTAATATATCTATGGGCCAGTAAGGGCTAACTTGCTAACTAGCTACCTTCTGGTAGTTGCTATGTAGTTCATTTAGCGTGTCCGCTTTGTGACGTTGTATTAAACAACTCATACCTACAACCGTCACTTAACATCAAATATCTATCATCGTTGGAATATTGGATGGAATTTTGGTCTCTGGTCGGTCAGAGTTGCCCACAAGGGGGCGGTAGTGATCAAATGTTCCCAGATTGAGGAAAATTGCCAGTGTGTCATTAGTCTAAGTTCTCGTCCCTGCTTATATCACCTGTCATTCTCATTGGTTTATCCCTGCAGGTCAGGCTCAGATTGGCTGAGCCAGCTGTCAGTCACCCAAGTGGGCGGGGCGTCACTGTCAGGTTTCCCTGACATTGTTTTGTTCCGCCGTGTGCTCCTGTCAGAGACAGGGAGCAGCCAGCGGCTCATTGCAGCGTCAGATTGGCCTCTCATTAAGATCGTGGCCAATCAGACGCCGTCAGTGTCAGCATCAGCTTGAGGGGTCGGAGAGCTCCCCCTGCTGACACAAGTATGGAAATTTTCACCTGGAAGCTCAGGGACGCCGCATCACTTGCTGCTTCACTGCATCATCAGCTACATGTTCCAGGTCTAGCCGCCCAACTCCAAACTGTCCCAAATCTATCTGCCCCACATGTGCCTGCCCCAAATCAAACTGCCTCCTCTGAACCTGGCCCAGATCAAAAGAGCCTCTCTGGACCTGCCCTACAATGAGTTGGCCCTCGTGGCCATGTTGGTGATTTGAGTCACCATGACTGTGCCTCTCTCCACCATCATGGGGATGGTGGCCATGGTGATGACCTCCATGGTGATGACCTCCATGGTGATGACCTCCATGGTGATGACCTTCATGGTGGCCATGGTGGTGATGGTGATGATGGTGATCCCCTTCTTCTGTTTTTGGTGTTTCCTCCTCTGTTTTCTCCTCCTTGGTCCTGTTACATGCCTCCAGGTGATCAGAGCTCTGCAATTCAAACACACTGAGTTAATAAACCAAACTACACACATCAGAAATGGAGCAGATGGGCGTGTCTTTAAATGGGACAGATGGACGTGTCTTTAAATGGGACAGATGGGAGTGTCTTTAAATGGGACAGATGGGCGTGTCTTTAAATGGGACAGATGGGAGTGTCTTTAAATGGGACAGATGGGAGTGTCTTTGAGCCTAAACGTGAATAAGGTGTTCTTACTTTGGAGTTGCTTTAAGATTGTACTCAGAGTTATATTCAGGCTAGCTAATGTTATTCAGCTACCATTAGCAGTTAAGCCCATGAGTGGTTACTTTATGTTAATTAACTAGTTAAATAAATACATGCAATTATGTAAATGCCTTCTTCCTTCTCGAAGACTTCCATATATGGTCTTTAAGACACATTCACTTACAACTGCTCTCATTTCCATAATGGACTCAATGACATGCCCACATTCTGATATTCTGAGGTTAATACATGCCCACGTTCCTGTCTATTGGCTTTGAGATACACCTCTCAGAGTTTTTTCACTTCCAAATCTTCTCAACATGTTCACAATCCCATTTATGGCCTTTAAGACATGTCCATTTAGAGCGGCTCTTATTGCCATATATGGACTCAAAGACATTATCGAAACCCCATTTACGGAGTTTAGGACACACCCATTCACAGCTGTTTTCATTTGCATATGCTCGCTCAAAGACACACCCACATGGCCATCTATGGGTCATCTATCTGCAAATAAACTGCATCCTCCATCCAACTCCGAGTTGTGTTTCCAGCTGTCCTGTGTGTTAGTTCTCATCCCTGCTGCTGATAGATGAACGTAGATGAGTGTAGTGCAGTGGTGGTTTACCTCCAGCTCACAGCCTCCGCACACAGAGGTGCAGTAGGTGTTTCTGATGGCCTCCTCCACGTGCGGCTGGCCCAGGATCGTATACGGCAGAGACAGGTGATGTGTGAGATGTCCACATCTAAAAACAGACCAATTTGTATCTTTTTAAACATGCAGTTTATCCCATGCTAAACCCGAGGCTATGAGCTCCAGGAACATAACCTCAGGCTTCATAAGGTGGACATAAAACAAACAGCTTATAAAAGAAGCAAACCTGTCATAGATCTGGAAGTCATCCTTCTCAACCTTGGCTATGGTCCACACGTCAGGATCTTCATGGTTCTGTTTGTACAGAACGATGTTATCCGAGAGTTTCTTCTCCAGCAGAGGGTGAAGACGGCGTGAATTTCCATCCTGGCTGTTCACCACCATGTACGTAATGTTTGCAAAGCCTGCAGTCTCCAGCTTCTGGCGCAGCTCGTCCAGTCTGCATGGAAATCAACACGAGTAAACATCACACCAGGCCAAGAACACATTTCACAATCTGACCTCTGAGTTGAGGACACGAGGCACCTTTACTTATTATAGCACTTTAACGTGTGGAACCATCTGTGCAATAAGCCTGTATGTGTGTGTGTGTGTGTGTGTGTGTGTGTGTGTGTGTGTGAGTCAAAGAGGAAGAGAGACCTGGCCGCCTGCGACAGGCAGAATAATCAGCTGGCTTGGAGGAAGGCCACCACGGTCACTCGGCCCAGGCTGTCCTTCAGCGGCTCCACATCGCCGATCTTCCACACGGCTGCAGGTTTACATCTCGCCCCATCCGTCTCGCTCTCACCCTTACAGGCCACCAACAGGCCGGCCAGCAGGGCGAGGCCGAGAGACCTCCACATCTCTCTTCCTGACCAACACACACTCCGTCTAAAACACACACAAATAGAATGATTAAAGTCTTGCCTGGATGCTGAGCATCTGAACCTATAGCCAACTTTACACTGAATGATTTCAGTAACCGCTATTGTTGTGGCGGACAAAATTCAAACCCATCCAAGAAGTGAACACTCGCACAAGTGAGAAGTGAGCACACACACACACACACACACACACACACACACGCACACACACACACAGAGCAGTGGGCAGATACATGCTACAGCGCCTGGGGAGCAATTGGGAGTTAGGTGCCTTGCTCAAGGGCTTCTCTAACCTTTAGGCCGCAACTGCCCTCTTTTAAAAAAAAAAAAACATAATGTGCTGCTCACTGCAAAAAAATGACAAATTTGTGTCAGTGTGTGAAATTTGGGATTAAAATAACAGAGTGGGAAGGCTGCTATGATGCTTGTCTAAAATCCACTAACATGAGGTTGGCAAAGTCACTGGACAGTTACAGATACCGTAATGATGGAGAAACATAAATGAAACATTCTAATGGACAGAAAAATCTAATTACCTAAAGAATGTGTGTGTTTATGAGAGCCTGTCTACTGCATGAGCATGCTGACTGAACATAGTACTCTTTTTAATCACTGATCTATCTTTACAGGTTCAGCATATTTGGGTGGGTGGGACTTTGGATTCATGCATCAGGCTTGTGAACAATGGGCGGTTCCAAAGCAAACATGGTGACACTAGCCTGAAGTCCATTATGGAGGACTACTCACCTCCAAATACACCGCTGGCACTCAAGGAGGCGGAGTCAGGTGAAACCTGCTCACACAGGAGGCGGAGCTGGAGAAAAATCCTAACGTTTAATTGCAGGCGTGAGGGTGTACTTATTTTAGAGGTCACATAGAAGGTTTGTGCTCATGAGCAGCTCAGGGAGGGGGCGGTACAAATAAAATGATTGGTCATTATTTTTTGGTCCCACCCACAATACTAAGGTTGCATAATAAAAAAAGCTCTGCACTTTAGTGTAGTGGAAAAAACTTGAAGTTCTGAGTAGAGGTACAGAAAAAAGACATAAACTAATTAGGTTATTATTATTATTATTATTATTATTATTATTATTATTATTATTATTATTATCACTTAAATTGGCATTACAAAAAATAAATGGTAATGAAAATAAATTTACACCTAATTTTCTAAATGTGTTAAATAATTTGAAATATATTTGCATAAATTTTGATGTAAATGTATTTTGTTTATATTTTATATTTAAAAGTTCAGGAAATATATTTGCAAATTTTAGTCCTGAGATGTCACATGATGTATAATTCACATATTTAAGATGAATATAAATAGATGAATATATATTTTTGAAGAAAATAAACATACATGTATTTATATTTATTTTTCATCCACACTGTTATTCTCAGGTTATATAATACATACAAACAGATGATTGCATACTGCTATTCCAGTGATTTAATGCTCAACACAGCATGGCTTAACACCAAAAATACTGCTGATCTTAATTATTAATAACACTATACACTGTTATTTTATAATAAATATAAGAAAACACTCAGATGAAAGAACAATATCCAGTCTTACGTGTTGTTTTTTCCCCTGTGAGTCTTCAGTTCGTGCAGATTTTCACTCCAGTCGTCTGAGATCGATAAAAACACTCCGTCCTATTTATACCCCACTTGTTTATCAGAACTGGGACAAAGTTCTTCACAGGCTCCGCCCACTCTCCCCCCCATAACTCACTGAGGATCACATAAACACAGGTTCAGATGTGTTTCAGGAATTTTAACCATGCTGTCCAAATCCAGACCTCCACACTGGCTGGTGTTAAATGCCCATAATTTTCTATCTCCAGTGTTTGTTGTTTTTTTCATCAGTTTTATCATTAAATAGTGAAGATGAAAAAAGTAGATAAAGACGTCAGACTGAGCTCCAACTTTATTCATCAATTGTGTTAGATAATTCCTTATAAAAAGTCAGCAGATACTTTAAAATTTCTTATTATTCCTTTAACTCTGGGTAATTCATTATTGCTTTGTTCTTTATCTTACAAACACACGGAGTAAACATGATCCTGCCTGCTGTGAGATGTTTATTTAATTTGTAATAACCCTGAACCGTTAATCTTGTCCTGCTGGTTTTTGTGTTTTTCTGCTCCGCTGCACTTTTTGGTGCCGAGTCAGCACTCTTCCTGCTGTGTCGAAACTTTCCGGTTCCTGTCCCGAGTCTGGACTCACAGTTCAATTTTACAGGAGAGAAATGATTAACAAAACACAAAACCAGTCCCACACATGCTTATAAGAAACAGACCCTTTCTGATAAGGTTCTACATGGAAACTTTAATGGTTCCCCCAGAGGCCTATCATGACACATCCTCCACTCCTATAGCAGAGTAGAACTAGAGGTGCAAAAACAAACTATTATTTTCATTTTCATGAATATGATATAATTTTCATTTCAAAGATTTTTTTTATTTTATGGATGCATTAGGCTCTATTTTTCATTTTTACACATGCTTTATACATTTCAGCAGGACTGACATTATTTATTCCTACAAAGAATTTCATTTTAATTTTTAACTAAAGCATTTTGGTGAGTTTTTACTCTTTAATGGATTGTCTATTTTGGTGAAGCCTTGTCTCAAATATCCCAGTAATCCTGACTATCCAGGCCTCCGGCTGCAGAACTGAACACTGTCCACAATAACACAGTGTGTGTTCCTTTAAAGTGTGTTCCTATGTAAAACCCTACAAGGTCTTCCTATCCAAGTAGATCCTCTTTAATTGTAGGTCTGACTTTGCTCACGGCACATTATAACACATACAGTATAGTGACTTATAGACAGAGATAAATAACAACACAAGATTTTCTGCAATGCCCTTAATCTTTAACAGAACAGAATATAAACCTGAACATTTCCTTGTTAGGCGTGTACAGCAGTGAAAGTGCAGCTTGGCTTAACATTGACTTGTGTTTTTGAACTATTTCATGCTCTGGCTTGTCTTCAGATTTGCAGGTAGACTTTGGAGTGTGTGATGATGTTCACCGTCAAACACGACTCATAACAACACCATGTAACAAAGAGCTCTCTGTCACCTTATCTGATTTTAATACACATTATTTTTGTTTGCTTATAATTTATCATCATCATAACACTGTATTAAAAAGCAATTACTGTATATTACTGTATAAAATATCTAGCTGCTATTCTTACTAGAACGGCAGGCAAAGCATTAGCTTGTCAAAGAATAGTTAACAAACAATGTGAAAGAACATTATTCATTCAGGCTAGCTACAGTTAATTAGAAAATAATTTACAGTAAATTAGAAATAAATTATAAAAGACAACAGCCATTACAATAGTGTAAAAATAAAAGTGCTAAAATATATAAGCCTAAATACCCCAAATAACCTAAAAACCTAAAAATAACAACTAGGAAATTATAGATAAACTGCTAGCTAGCTTTGTAGTTAATTACTGCAGTTCATTAGCTAATGTTATTAGCATAAAATGAAGTAAATTAGAAAATACAACAACAGTGAAGACATAAAAATAGTAAATTGCCAGTAAAATGTAAGTGGAGAAAAGTATTTATATGAAAAAGTTAACTGCGTGCTGAAATGACAAAATCTTTTAAGATTTACTTCAAAATAAATATATAAAATTGCTAAATAATAGTTACATACCTAGGGTTATGGTTAGTAGCTTGGTAGTTCATGTTATTAGCATAAAATCAAGTAAGATAGAAAAAATATGAATTAAGACAGTGTATAAATAATGTGCTAGTAAAATCTAAGTAGAAAAATATATGAATAAAATGACTAAATGAATACAATTTTTATTTATGTGCTAAAATCTTTTTTGTTTAAATCTTTTAAGAAAATAAAAATAGAAAACATAGAAATGATAGCTACATAGCTAGCTAGCTTGATAATTAGTTCTTTGTGTATGAATTAAAGTCGAAGGCTGTAATCTGAACAGGGACATCAAGAGTTATTAGTAATTTATTTTAAACAAAACACAGTAATAATAATATTAACCATTATAAACATGAAATAAAGTGACGTGTGTATGCGACAGCAAGAACCGCAGTCTACGGTTTAATCTCCAACAATTCTTTCTCATGTAGGAACCGACTGAGTGGATCTGATTTTATTAACAAGTCACTTTTTAAGTCCTGTGACCTACAAACGAGTGGAAATGGATGAAGGTTACAGATTTCCAGTATGTTTATTATATAACAGAAGCTACAGGAGAGAAATTCAGGCCTGAAAATGAATTTTAATCCTAACTGAAAACTTCACCTATTAATGATTTTCTGACCTGAGACACACACTGAGATTAATATTCGATATGATATCTGCAGATATATATGATATCTCTCTAATCTACAAACCTCACCTAGTAACTCAACATGCAAATCTCTGAACATTACGTTTACATCCAATAACCATGTATTAACATCTTCAGCACACATGTGCGAGGTGCTAGTTTAAGGGACACCCCACCATAGCTGTTACTTGCTACTTAGGTAAAATTGCTCTTAGGCTAATGCTAGTTAGCAGAGCAGGTGTTTATGGAACATACTGTATTACTACTGTACGTCGTAATGCTTTATGTGTTCAGAGGACATTTTTCACAGCTCTGTATTACATTAAGACCCCTTTTATTAAATGCACAATAAAATGTCACTAATAACAATTAATAACAACTGTTTCTTTAGAAACAGAAATAGAAAAACATGTCTACCTATAATTAAAGTAAAGAAGTTAACCACAGGGAAGATTCCTAATTATTCCAATTAACACAAGAAAAAAGGGAAAAGTTATTGTGATGTTAGTTTTCACTATTTGTGAAAACGTGATAACTTTTACACGTAAGGTTTTAAAGTTTTAAACAATCCAAATTCTTAAAGGTGGCAGGAAATTTGAATGACAAGAAATCCGAACTTTTTAAAATACTTAAAATATTTTTTTAAGCTAATGACAGTAAAATTGCCATGGCTCCTCCATTTTGGAAATTTACTGAAGACTTCACCACTGACAGGAAAAGATAATGGCGGGAAAATGTGGCTCTCGCGCGCCATCTACCTCGCGCTTGATTTGGCGTGGCGCGTGGCCTTTTGGGAAGTGCAGTCCAGAACGCGCCCGCCCTCTTTTTTCACTCTGCGAAGCACGACGTTGTGAAGCACCGAGCGGGACACGATTATTAAAATTACTCCATAAAACTTTACATTCAGTGCCATCCAGGGTGAGTACAGACGAGTCACAACACTGTGATGGTTTCCTGATCTTCAGTCGATGAAAAGAAATAGCCGGATTTGAGCATTTTAATGCGCGATTTGATGACGTAACAACAGTGAGTCAAATAACAAATGGCGAATTTGGCTTCACTTTGCTAGAGGCCAAGCTTGGAAGCGGTTGTTTAAGTAGCGGGATGTGTTTTTTACGCTGGTTTATCATGAATAGAATTTAGTTTGGCTGTAAAGTCAGGACTATAAGCTTTTAGAGATGTTATAAAGTGCGATTTCTGCGTTAAGCCACAGTTTCCTGTTTCTCTCAGCTAGCTAGCTGAGGCTAAATCCCAAATGGATCCTTACTGCGTATATAAGTGCACTACATAGGGTGTCAGATAATGCTTCCTACGTCCTATGTAGTGCACTATATTTCTAATAAGGATGGATTTGGGGATTCAGGTCTATATGTGCACTGTGTAGTGCAGTAGGAGTTTGAGAATAAATTATCTGTACCCTGACTACCTACACATTATTACATCAGACTGAGCCATGAAGGTCAAATTGGATAGAAAGTTTCAGCTTTACATATGTATTAATGTTTATCCTTACTATCTACATCTTGTTTTCTGCTCACCGTGTCCCCATGTTCTGCACCACACACCCTTCTCTCCACCCTGCACTCATCTCCAGGATAAGCTCTCCACCATGTCTGATGATGGAGGAGTCGGAGAAAATGAGCACAAGTTTCCAGCTCATTATAAAGTCATGCTGGATAAACTGAACGAACAGAGACAGCTCGACCAGTTCACGGACATCACACTGATCGTTGACGGTGAGCACACACGTCTCGGAAGAGAACCTTGATCGCCATCATCTTTAACACACCAGAATGTGTGATGTGTGTGTGTGTGTGTGTGTGTGTGTCCTGTGTGCTGCAGGACATCAGTTTCGAGCCCATAAAGCCGTGCTGGCCGCTTGCAGTCAGTTCTTCCACAAGTTCTTCCAGGACTTCACTCAGGAACCGCTGGTGGAGATTGAGGGTACATCGCATACACACGCTGTGACATTTCTCATCAGTTTCCCATAATACACCTGTGATTGACACCAAATCATGACAGTGTTCACATGATCTCCCCATTAACAAGACAGTATTAAAAGGTCATGTGATCATTATTTCCGAATAAATAGAAACTTTGGGTCATCAAAACTGTGTGTGTGTGTGTGTGTGTGTGTGTGTGTGTGTGTGTAGGGGTGAGTAACAGTGCGTTTCGTCACCTGATGGAGTTCACCTACACGGCCACGCTGGCTCTGAGGGGCCAGGAGGAGGTGGTGGACGTGTGGAGAGCAGCAGAGTATCTGCAGATGCAGGAAGCCATTAAAGCGCTAAATAGCAGGTTGGACAGCTTCACTCTGCACTCTTTTTTTCTCCTCTCTGTTGTCTTGTTGTTTTCTCCGGTCTTCGGAGGGAGTCTACATCATATTCTTTTCTAAATCTGTTATTTTTTTAGACTCCTACGTCTTTATTTCTTGCTCCCTATAAACGTTGGGTTATTTGGTTGTTTCCTCAGAGTGAGGAGCGAGGACAGGAACCTCAGTCTGAAGTCCGAGCCTCAGCCCCTCTCTGATCAAACCAAAGCGAAGAAGAGAAAAATCGCAGAGACGTCGAACGTGATCACGGAAACCCTGCCGTCGGCGGAGGCGGAGTCAGAGCAGGTGGAGATCGAGGTGGAGGTCGAGGAAGAGGCCATCGTACAGGAGTGTGTTATGGAGGAGGAGGTGACAGACGGAAGCAGGAAAACGGATGACTCCGCCCTCGCGCTGCTCGCGGACATCACCAGTAAATACCAGCAGGGGGCGCCGAACGTGAAGAAGGCCAGTGAGGAGGCGGGGGATCTGCAGGAGGAGGCGGTGATGGCCACCAAAACGCTGGAGGGCATCGAGGTGGTGGAGGTGCAGATCTCTGATAACATGTTCCGCTGTGATAAGTGCGATCGCTGCTTTAAACTCTTCTACCACCTGAAGCAGCACATGAAGACGCACATGACGAACTCAGAGAAACCGTTCGTGTGTAGACACTGCAGGAAGACGTACGCTCGGGAGGGAGCGCTCAAACAGCACGTCAACACGTGTCACTACGACGCTGAGGAGCTGAACAAGAAGCTGAAGAAGAAAGTGCACATGTGTGTGTACTGCAGTAAGGAGTTCGACCACTTCGGTCACTTCAAAGAGCACTTACGGAAACACACGGGTACGACCTGCTCGCACCGACACCCTGGAATGCTCAGTTCTCGGGTTCCAGCGTGCGTTACACAGTACTGAGCTGCATGTTTCTCTTTGCTGTGTGTGCAGGTGAGAAACCTTTCGAATGTCCGGATTGCCACGAACGGTTTGCCAGGAACAGCACGCTGAAGTGCCACATGTCGGCCTGCCAGAACGGAGCCGGGGCCAAGAAAGGCCGCAAAAAACTCTACGAATGTCAGGTGGGGTGGAGTCAGGGCTAAAGCTCGGATCCCGGTGTTTACTGGGTAATAAAACGCAGTTTTACTCTGTTGTTAATGTTAGGAGTACAGTACGACACCCTGACACTAGAGCTGAGGTTCATGTGGCACAGAGTAAATACAGTTGCACTAAAGTGATTCAACCGCCACTGCAAATTAGGTTTATTGGCAAATATTCAGCTGGTTATTATAAACAAATCAAATAATAACACTTTAAATGGCTCAACACTACTATTGCAAGTGGTTTCTCTACATCAGCACAAAATGCCACTTTTACTGACTGCAGTTTCAAAATTATTCCACCCCTTCATGACTAGAGTCTTTAGTACTTAGCACCGTTTTGCTGTTAAGACCTGCTGCTAGCGTGCCACGCAGCCAGACACCAGCTGCTGGCGGCGTTCCCGCAGAGTCTCCGCCCGTTCCCCGTGGGTTTGTGTGCTGCAGCCGCCTGCTTCACCTCCCACCACAGCTTTCCTATGGGGTTCAAGTCAGGGGACCGTAACGGCCACTCTAGGCTCTCTCAGGACCGTTCAAATTGCTGAAGTTAGGTTACAACACCGCCATCTAGAGGTCAGGGGTTTAAACACAACCCAAAATAAACCAGTGGCTGCCACGAATCTTTGCATGTAAACTATTAATTAAAAAATAATACAGTATTTTTGAGAATTGTTACGATATCGCAAAAGATAATGTTGCAATCCTTGTGTATCGTTATTTACTTACACCCCTATTCCCTGGTGGTGGGCTGGAGTAGACCCTGCTGTACTGCTGGCGTTGTCTGAGTGTGTGCTCTGTTCCTCAGGTGTGCGGGGAGGTGTTCAACAGCTGGGATCAGTTCAAAGATCACCTGGTGATCCACACAGGTGACAAACCCAATCACTGCACGCTGTGTGATCAGTGGTTCACTCACGCCCGAGACCTCACAGCTCACCTGCAGCAACAGCACGCAATCCACGAAGAGGACGGAACCATGGTGGAGGAACGAGTGGAGCTGGAGGATGGCGTGGTCATGGAACAGGTGGAGCTGCAGGGCGCAGTGATGAAAGAACAGGTGGAGCTGCAGGGAGCGGTGATCGAGGGACGAGTGGAGCTGCAGGATGCAGTGATGGTGGAGGAACGAGTGATCATGGAGGGACAGATGGAGCTCCGAGACGGAGTGGTGGTGGAGGGACAAGTGGTCCTGCAGGACGGGGTGATGGAGCAGCAAGTGATTCTGCAAGACGGAGTGATGATGGAAGGACGAGTGGAGCTGCAGGACGGCGCGCTCGAGCAGCCGGTGGTTCTGCAGGACGGAGTCATGATAGCGGAGCAAGTGGAGCTGCAGGACGGAGTGATGATGGAAGGACGAGTGGAG
This sequence comes from Parauchenoglanis ngamensis, assembly GCA_030014255.1. Lineage (NCBI taxonomy): Eukaryota > Metazoa > Chordata > Actinopteri > Siluriformes > Auchenoglanididae > Parauchenoglanis > Parauchenoglanis ngamensis. The sequence continues at coordinate 25,765,083 of JAQMYM010000039.1, read as the reverse complement.
CTGCAGGACGGAGTGATCGTGGAGAACCCGGTGGAGACGGTGCTGATAGAGTTGGATGAAGAAGGCGTGAAGGAACAGACGCAGAGTGTAAACGTATGAAAGTGAATAAGCGTGAGGGACTGAAGGAGGGACGATATTTATTTTTGTAAAGCAGAGTGTGTTCTCTCCTCGCAGGCCTGTTGCTGCACGGCTCCCTCAGAGTATAAACAACAACTCTGTTTCATTTCATTGGTTTCAATCTGTTTCATTTTTATTTTAGGAATTTCAGAAGAGAGATGCAGGCAGTGGGTGTGTCCGATAACCCGGAGATTAAACCGTAAATATGTTCAACACAAGCAATAATAATTACACACAGTCCCATGGGGGCGGAGCTTAAGAGCTGGGCATGTGACATCACGTTATTCCTCCTAAACACAGGCTTTAGCTACACAGTATAATAATTTAGTTAGTTAATTTGGCTAGTAATTATCTTACTTCCTGTAGCTTTATGGCTTCTTTAATGAACTGTTCATTGTGTCATGAAACCCAGGAGCCACGCTGACTAGCCAGCTAGCTAACGCTGCGTAAACTCCTGTATGGTGTAATTAGACACTTACGCTACGCTGTAGAAGTGAAAGAAGGCTAGTTGTGATGTCATAAGACCAAGCTTGTGATTGGTTGGTCAAATGTGACTTAAACCCCGCCCCTTGTTGACCCAGAGACTCCAGCATGTGTAACGCAATACAGTGCAGCAGTTGTGTGAACTGTTTTACAGAATATCTGAATCAGATAAAAGTGTGATTATGGTGATGTAGAAGGCTGGTGTGGGCACTCGCCTGCGGGGGGTGGGGGGTGGGGGGGTGCTGAAAATGTGTATTTGAAGTTTTATTTATTTCATGTTGTATCTGTCTTGCTTTCAAAAAGTAGCAACATGACCTTTTTTGTATTATTGCATTTGTTTTCTTTTTTGTAAAGAATTTTTGGATTTACTTTTTTAAGGTGAAATCTAAGCTCTTGTCCTGCTCATGCGTGTAAACTGAGAATGATCGGCTCTGCCCTGAGTGTCTCTCAGCTTTGCTCTGTAGCGCAAAAGTTCTTATTTTTGTAACATGGTTGAGTTTATTTAAGAGTGACGCTGTTGTGTGACTGTAAAGGGCTTCACCTGATCTGTACATCATTCTGCACAAACATCAGAATGTTACACTGTTTCAGATGTTATTTCAAATTGTAATGCTTTGTACAGAGCTATAAAATAAAATCTAAACACAGTGCTTATTATTATTATTATTATTATTATTTGTGTTTTGATATCACTGTTTATAATTTTGTGAATATTAAAGTTTTCCCTTCAATTTAATTCAATTATAAATGTTTTTTAAGTAAAAAAAAAACTACTTTCTTGGACCATCGACAAGTAAAATCTAAACATTTAATTTATTATTATTATTATTATATTATTATTATATTATAAATATTATAATAATTATTATTGTATTTATTGTGATTTGCCAGTTTGAAGAGGATTAAAACAAAATTAATCTGCTGTTACGCAAAAAGCATTCAAATAGAGTACTAAAAATATAAAAGAATCATAGCAATCTGCATTACCTACGGTCTCTAAACTGATTAAAACCTAATAAAAACTGTACATTTATTTTTTAAAAAGCTCTATATAAGATTACTGTCTTGTGTTTATGTAAATAACTCTGGTAAAGCGTTAAACAGCATTTAAAATTATTATTATTATTATTATTAATATTATTATTATTATTATACACTTGCTAAATGTTAAATATGAAGATGAAAATGAAGATAATGTATTAAAGATACTTTGGTCATCATTCACAGTTTTATTTATCCACAGTTTAAATTAACATTTTTTTTGGACTTATGCTTATATAAAATATTTAATGGTATATTAAATAAAAAAATATTTAGTGTTTTATTTTACTTTTGCCGTTATCACTTATTTATCCATCTGGTCATTGCGCCTTTATCCCCTCCCGTCCTCCCCCTCATTGTGGCGCCCTCTGCTGGTGAAGAGCGACACGACACGGAAGCGTTCACCTGCATCAGCAATCTTATTGGTCTGCGTAGATCCCTAGCCCCGCCCCTTTCCCGGCCTGTGAGTGGTCAGGAGCCGCTGTCAGTCTGGGGATTCCGCGTCTCTGTTTTCATCATCACTACCACCATCATCTCTCTCTCTCTCTCTCTCTCTCTCTCTCTCTCTCTCACACACACACACACTGACAGAGACAGATGGAGACCGGAGCTGAGCATCATCATCTACCCAGAGGTACAGGTAAGAGAGAGCGGTGTGTGTGTGCGCGCGTGTGTTCATTATTTGTATATGATCTTATCTTCACTTCAAAAAACCGAAAGCTGTAGCTGTTAATCATTCATGCGTGTGAGATTCTGCAGTAGTGTTTGTGTGTTTATACTGCTGTCAGTCATCTGTGTTTGTGCCCCAGTGAGCTTCTGTACTGCTGGGAGTTTATCCTACTACACATACACACATTATACACATACACTAGTAACTACACACACTACACACTCTGTACACATACACTGTACACTACACACATTATACACATACACATACACTGTACACTACACACACTATACACATACATTTGAAACTACACACTCTATACACATACACTGTACACTATACACTACACACACACTAGAAACTACACACACTATACACATACACATACACTGTACACTACACACACTATACACTACACACACTATACACATACACTAGAAACTACACACACTACACACTCTGTACACATACACTGTACACTACACACACTATACACATACACATACATTAGAAACTACACACTCCATGCACATACACTGTACACTACACACACTATACACATACACTAGAAACTACACACACTATACACATACACTGTACACTACACACACTATACACTACACACTCTATACACATACACTGTACACTACACACTAAACACACTATGCACTACACTAGAAACTACACACACTACACACTCCATACACATACACTGTACACTATATATATATATGAGAGAAATATTATGTATAGGATTTAACCGGAAATGAGCAACACGGTGAGGAGCTCGAGCGGATCTGACCGGAAACACGTTTGGGAAATTCCAGCATCTGCTCCGATGATTTCATTAAAGGTCAGAGTTCATTACTGGATATTTGTGTTTTGTGCAGTGTT
>JAQMYM010000039.1:25669941-25688517 GCA_030014255.1 Parauchenoglanis ngamensis | reverse complement strand
GTGTGTGTGTGTGTGTGTGTGTGTGTGTGTGTGTGTGTGTGTGTGTGTGTGTGTGAAGGTGGAAATGTAATATAAATAATACGTGTGTGTGTGTGTGTGTGTGTGTTACAGGGTGACGTTAGCCACAGCAGAGCTGCACTGGGACTCGTGCGGCTTTTCGGCCGCTCTCCCGCTCCTGCTGAAGGCTTTAGCACTGACACGCCAACACAACCTGCAGAGACTCGAGTGTAAAACTATACTGCACCTCGCTTACACACAGGTACACAAACACACACCATTGTTTATTTTAGTTTTTAAATCTGTTTCTTCTCAGTAATTAATTTTCATGTTATTTGAATAATGCTAAATCAAGTGTGTGTGTGTGTGTGTGTGTGTGTGTGTAGTTGATGTTGGGGATCCCGGAACAGGCTCTCTCGCTGGTGTGTGGTGTGTTGGAGTGTGTGTTAGCCCACAGTGCGCTGATGGATAAAGCTAAAGCTCTGCTGCTGATGGCTCGGTGTCAGGTGGCTCTGACTGCATCTGCCTCGGAGGAACACAAACTCACTGGTGTGTGTGTTTGTTCACCTTGCTATTATTAATTTTATTAACCCGACAGTCGTATTTTTGCTGTTTGGATAAAAGAGATTTTATGGATGGACTTTATTAATGACATGCGTGTGTGTGTGTGTGTGTGTGTGTAGCTGTAGAGTCAGCAGTACACACTCTGGATGAGGCTGGGTTTTATTTCTCGCAGCTGGACTGTAAACAGCGTCTGCGTGATGTTTATTACCTGCAGTCTCGACTACACCACACGCTGGGAAACTCGGCTGAGCGCAACAAGTGTGCACTGATGTTCCGCATGCTGAACCAGGAGCTGCTGCACGCCCCGGCCACGCCCACCCACCACCTCTAACACACACACACACACACACACCTCTGCCATGCCCACTGCAAATCTGTAGTAATAAAAAGTGTTTGAACAAGTGTGTGTGTTTTATGTGTGAATGAACAGAGATTTTCACTATGAATAAAAGATTTTCATTCCATTAGATTTTTGTTCCTGCATTTATAAAAGGCAGTTTTTCCCCTTAACCAGAATACTAGTGGTGACTGAGAACAGAAGTAATACAAAGTGTAAAAAGTATAATACACAGTGTGTAATATTTACAGTTGTAGTATAATAATTAAACTTCTGCCACTGAAAGTAAAATAATAAGTAGTTTAAAAGCTACATAGAGAAATTTATAACATAAAATGTTATGACTTATTGTAAGGAAAATAGGAAATATGAGGGAGAAAATGTTGGAAACCGCAGAAGGTTAGTGAGTTGAATGGGCTTTAAACTGAAGCTGTTCTGCTCGGAGTGTCTCCACGTGTCTGCTGTAACCCGAGCCTGGTGTCCACCTCCTCCACCTCCTCCATCCCCCCATCCCTCCATCTCCAGCTTCACTCCTCCAACATGGAGGCTCTGGGTGGTTATCCGTCCCAGCAGTCCAGCTCCAGAGGCCGGGTGCTGTCCCTCATCCTCACCGCCTCTCTCTGCATCACCTCGCTTTACCTCCTGCACGCCAAAATCTCCAGAAACCGCAAACACGCCGATTTTTACTCTTTCCACGTGAAAGACACGAAAGGGAGAAGCGTCTCACTGGAGAAATATCGGGGGAAAGTAAGTTTCACTGCTGTACAAATCAGCATGACTTGTTTTATTTCGGTATTTTTCAGATCAGTACTCAGCGCTTTGCGCGTTTCATTGTGAGTAAAAGTTTTGGCACCCTGCACACTCCTCTGCAGCCACGAAGTCAGCGTGCCTCCATGCGAATCACTCTACTGAGCCGACTCGGAATCAAAGCTGCCAATGTTTGATTCATTTTATTCAGTATGCAGATATCCTCGATCATGTTGCATATGTTTGGTACTGCATAACTCTCAACTACTTATATTTGCCTAATGTTAAAACAACAAAAATAAAAATGACGAAACACTGGCAGCATTTTTGTCCGTAGTTCTCGCGAATCAACTTATCCGAATCATTCTGAGTCATTAAAAAGACTCGTTCATAACTATGTTTGTTGAGTTTTTTTGACTCACTGACTGCACAAAAAAAAATGTGTTTCATATCAGTTCATATCGCCATTTTTTCAGTCAGCGACACTTGTACAACTGCAGAATACTTAAATTAGCACGCAGCTAACAGCGTTTCTACCTGAATTACGACAAATCCCGCCTCCCGTGTTGTGATTCGCTGTAGTATCTTACATTCTGTTCTCTGGTAGGTTAGTATCAAGCGCGTGTGACCCATTAGCCAATCATAGAGAGACAGACGTGATTTTCGGAATATGGGTGGGAAATGTAGTCATCAGAAACTGTTTATGAACATTAAAATGACAAAACGTAAATGTTGAGCTAGTGTAAGCACTCTCTGGTGACAAAAGATAGTTTTGATGTATATGTGACATTTATTAATTAAAATATCTGCGCGACTTTGTAGTTTGTAACTTAACTCCTGAGGTAGCAATCCTGAGGTAAACTACAGGGAAGCCATTTTTGTTCTCCTGGTCAATTGTTCCCCTGGAGTCCAGAGAATCTAATGAGTTCTCAGTGTTAAAAAGTGAAGTTTTTAATACGAATAACATTTTTAACAGTGTGTTAATTAGCTGTTGTGTACAATGTATACTAAGTAAGAAATAAAGCATTTCAGACAGCGCTGTTATAAAATAAACAGTGTGATGAAGTGGAGTTACAGTTAGGTTCATTATTTTCCTGTAACAGCACATCACAAAATGTTTTATTCCTTAATTTGCAAATGATTACAATTTTTATTTTTTTAAATAAATTACAACATCATATATTGTATCTATTCATGGTTTAATGTCATGGAACGTCCAAGAAGGTAGTTCCTTTTCTCTCTTAGGTTACAGGAACTAGCCTTTTTCTCAATCGTGTTGATAAGAAAAGACATTTTCTGTTACTGAGAAAGTATAACCTCATCTGCCCTGAAGAGTGTAGTAAAGAAAGTTAAAGCTTTACTCCTGGTTGTTACAAAGCACTGACACGGGAGACTTCTTCCAAAAATGTTAAACATCTGGGTACAGAAAAAAAAATCACCGTATAACAATTACACATGTTTTTTAATCCGTTGATGTGGAACTTCCACCACACGAGTCCCTGTGAATGAGCTGCGACTGCAGAAAGAACAAGCTCATTAATATAAAGCTGTGATTTGCAGCCGCACTACTGTCAGAGCTGCAGTTATAGAAACTTAATCAACACCTTCTGACCAATCAGAATCCAGCAGCACTGTGGTATAACACCATTGTAACCATGTGCTGTGGTTTCAGGTGTCTCTGGTTGTAAATGTTGCGAGTCACAGTGAACAGACTGAAGAGAACTACAGAGACCTGCAGGAGCTGCACCGGGCTCTCGGGTCGACTCACTTCACCGTGTTGGCTTTCCCGTGTGCACAGTACGGAGACACGGAAACGGGGACTGGCCGAGATGCAGAGGCCTTCGCCAGGTCCAGCTACGCCGTCACTTTCCCCTTCTTCAACATGATAAAAATCATGGGGTCAGAGGCGGAGCCAGCCTTCAGATTCCTCACAGGTTGGGAGAAAAACCACAGTTACAGACGCAATCTGATGAACCTGTATGCTAAAATACATTCAAAACCTGCATGGATGACTATCAGTTACATTTGCACTGATTTTATTTTAATGCTCTTTAATACAAGTGTTAAATAGTTTAAATTCCAGGTTAATTTAGTTCATAAAGTACTTCAAGCGTATATGTGGTCCAAAATATAATTGTAGTCCTGGATCAGTGATCTAACCATGCTGGAATGTAAAGATGACAACAATTATAAATATCGTTTTTTTGTCTGTATTTACGTTTTAATATCAAGAAAAAGGATTTATTCATTGGCTACAACGTGCAGAAATTGTTTAATGCAGTGTGATGAGGATGGAGTGAGTAATTAACATTGAGGTGTAGTAGGGAACAGTCGTCTGTGATGAAAATGATTTCTGAGTAAGTACTGTGATTTCTTTAAGGGCCACATGCAAAAATGTAAATAAGCAATATGTAAATGAGCCACATGGCCAGTTGTAAAGCATTGTTTAATAATGTTAATTAATAATTGAGTTACTCTGGCTGTATTGCTTACGAAATTTCTTCTACTGTTTGACTGACATGCAGATTCAGTTCAACAAATACCAAAGTGGAACTTCTGGAAGTTTCTGGTGAGTGCCGAGGGTCAGGTCCTGCGGGTGTGGAAGCCGGATGAGTCGATGGAGGAACTCAGGAAGGAAGCGACGGCTCTCGTGCGGGAAATCATACTGAAGAAGAGACACGAACTCTGAGACAGATTCTGCACGCTGAGGTGGAAAAGTTCTGAGGGTTCTGAGAGGAACCACGCCTCAGAGTGGCGCTGGAACTGAACAGACAAGAGCTGAAGTTTGTGTATGTGTGAGTGTGTGTAAGGTGAATTTGTGATGAGTGTAGTGTGAAATCTCAGGGCTCTCGCTATGACCAACCACATCTGCCACCCACAAATATTTCTAAAATGTCACATATTTAATGTAATTTCTGTTCATTTGACAGTTTCATCTCGACTTTTAATGAATGCACAACCACTTTGATCAGAGATTTCAGTTTATTAATAAAAGAAATCAAGGAAACATATTAGAATTTGTCATTGCAGAAAAACATTTGTAAAAAAAAATGAAACATCCAACAATGTTCACGTCATAAAACTCTCAAACTCATGAAACATGGGCGTGGCCTATTACAAAACCTAAACATTGCCTAAAAAAGTGCAGGAATTTGATGTTTCACTGCCTTTAATGCAGCCGGCGGAGAATGAAGTGTTGTTTTAAATGGAATCAGGTGAGCTTGCAGTGACGTGGCTTGTACTTTAGTTGACACGCCCCTGACAAGCCTCTGACACACCCGTGACACCCCCTGACACACCCATAACACCCCCCTGACACACCTGACTACACCACTGATGAATCAGACTAAAGTTTTCTAGCAAATCCCTACTTAAATAACATCGAGCATCAATATAATCCTGCATCATGCTACATTACACACAGCTATGTGCTTCCTGTAAACAAATCCTACAAACTACAGACCTCACTATTTAATCTCTGAGCAAAAAGTCCAAGATAAAGAGGCACATTAATCCTTGAAAACAAATCCCTCTCACACACCAGGGATGTTCTAATAAACGTCATCAGCAGCAGCGCTATAGCCAGTGCAGATATCTCCTGCACCTCTGCTTATAATTGCTGGGGACTTTAATACAGTCATTAACTCTGTTTAGATGGAACCAGCACACAGGCCTGACAGTACACGGAAATAATAAAACAGTTCATGTCGCTTTTGCACTTGGCAGTGGCTGACTTCTTAAAAAATTCACAAATTTTTCACCAGTTCACCCTTCACACTCCTGCACCAACATTCTGCTGATCATTAAGTCCGTATGTCAGACACACAGATCCACCGGTTACTCCTGGAGAACACGCTGCTGTCTCTCTCACCCGGAACACAGATCACATGCAGAGCTGAATCATAAGAGAACCGGTGTCTTTCCTGATAGGAACAATGCTCTACAAACTCCATTAACACTGCTGTGGGAAATCCACTGAACATGTAACTAAAAAAATACTCCATTTATATTACAAAGTTAAACACGTTATGTATAGTAATGAGTCCGGAAAATAATTCCAGTTAACCTTATTACATGGAATGAAGAAAAAAAAACAAAAACCACACAAAGACAATTAATAATCCGTTTATAACCTACTTTAGATCACACAAAATAAGAGTAAAAAACATATAAACAGATGAATAAAGCTGATCAGAAGCTCATCCTGAACCAGCAGCTGATTTACTCAGCAATCAGTCCTCAGGAAGATATCACTGTAACGCGGAGAAATCATCTTAGCAGCAAACACAAAATGACAACCTAGCATATTTCACATGCTAAATTAAAGACTAGATAACTCATTTAACTAGCTAGTTTACAAAACCTAAATAGCTGATTTAACATCTTTGCATATGTTTTTAGATGTGATGACAAATCTTAAAGACTGATGTTTCATTTACATTTATGTCATTTGGCAGACGCCCTTATCCTGAGCAACTTACATACATCTTATTTTATACAAGTGAGTAGTGAAGGGTAAGGGCCCTGCTCAAGGGCCCAGCAGTGGCAGTTTGGTGGTGCTGGGATTTGAATTCACGACCTTCCGATCACTAGTCCAACATCTTAACCACTGAGCTACCACAGACCTGTTTACACATGGAAGGCAAAGGAAACATCTCAAGCTGAATGAATCATTCGCTCCAGCTAAGACAAAGTCTTACTAGGAAACGTTGTGGAGCTCGTTGTCCGCGCCGCCAGTAACATTGACCTTGCTGTGACCTTGACCCTGCTTTGATCGATTCCAAAATCGAATCAGTTTATCTGCTGGTTGTGATGATTTCTTATGAATCCACCTGTTCTTGAGATATCATGCTAAGGAGAATCTCAGTGAACGGACAAACAGGAAAACCTGAAAAAATAATGCATCCACCATCTAAAGGTAGATGTGTAAACAACAGAAAGACAAACAATATCAGTACTTTTGGAATTGGTAGCAAGTTCTCTGAAGGTCGCTGCGTTCAGCTCACAGTGTTAATCTGAAGGTCCATGGATCTCTCCACCGTGCGGAAGATGGGGTAGATCCTGTCTCCAGGTGCCAGCTTCATGTCTTTAAAAGTGTAGATTTGATCTTTGGTCTCAGCGTTGTAAAACGTCACCCACCTCTCATCCACGTCCACACAGACGCCTAACACTTGAGGCACGGAGTTGATGGGAAGTCGGACCACGTGATTCTCCAGGGCCGAGAAGGAGAGCCAGAAGTGGAAGATGCACCAGTAACCCTGAAAAGGAGCGAAGGCGAAGCGACCTTTCCTCTGCGCCGAGCTCCTCATCACGCCGATCGTAAACTCCTTATTCAGCTCCACCTGCAACACACGTGCTCAGATCTTATAGTGCTCATAGCATGCTAATCTGATAACAGCCTGAAGTGCTACACTTACAGTTTACTCTAAGTAATCATTCTACACCATGAGAAAGACTGATGAGCAACGTTCCATAAAGTCCTTTCAGGGGAAAATAACTAATGCATGCTCCAAAAATAAAGGAAGTTACCAGATGACATCACAAGTGATTTTATTTCTGCAGGAATCAGCCGTGTGTTTTTCTCCGTCCTCCTCTGAGAAAATTACAGGTTAAATTACCTATCGTTTTTGCCAAACCCATCGGCCGTCTGATCATCGTAGTCCGTGTGACTAAAAAAACTTTTCTGTGCAGATGCGTCGCCTCGGGTTTGAAAGAAGATCCTCGTCAGTCTCGTAGCGTGCATGTGAATACTGGACGCTTTTGTGATCGTTTTATTGTATTATCAAATATTGTATTGTATTATTATTATTGTATTGTATTATATTGTATTATTATTGTATTGTTGCTGAAACTTCAGTTCACCCCAAACTGAAATACGAGCCAGTGTCTTGTGAATGGAGCGTGATCACATGACCGCGTCACACAAATACCTGGGTTCATAAAAATACCACCTGCTAGACACTCCCTCCTCCTGAGGTCCTCTTACTGCTGTCTGCGTGAGAGCTTAATGGCTGAGGAAACGTGTAAAATGTTTACTACAGACGTCCCCTGATAAACTCATCCCATCCCGATAGGTCTATAGGGTTAACCTGCAGAACTTGAGCAGCAGTGCTTAGTGATTAGGACCTGTTGTAAATCTGAGTACAGGTGTGTACGCACCTGCCAGTAATGTCGTCCTGAGTTGAAGCCGTCTTTAGCGAGCACACACTCCCAACTGTCGAACCTCTGAGGCCCAGCCTGGACCTTTTTTGATTTTTGTCCCAGTCGCACTCGTTTACCGCCGTGGGAGAGGACGAGCGTGCGGTGAGCCGTCTCAGGATCCAAAGTCACATCAGCTGGGAGGAGAGACGTTCCTTCGTCATTTCTTCATATTTACGTTTCTCTGTATGTAAACAGTGTTTGATCGTTTCTCTCTCACCTGCTGTGGGTGTTTTTCCTCTACAGATGTAAGCAGGAAGACTCGGTGCGCTGCTCCCCTGCTTCAGGGAGTTTATTTCCTCTCTCAGTGCCCGGTTCTGCTCCTTCATCTCCCTGATCATCTGCTTCAGCTGAGCATTCTCCTTGTATACATCCAGATCTTTGGTCACCTCCACCAGCTCGTGCTGTACCATCTCTTTGTACCTGTAGTGATCCCTCGCGTGCTTCTCGCAGAAGGAACGAACGCAAGTCAAGCACGACTTCCAGGCTTTTAATTTCACCCCGCTGCACAAGTCGCAGGCCACGTCGTCTGGTCCTGTGCACTGCAGCCACGAACTCGCTTCTTTACTAATGGACCAAGCGCTGAGGACCGATGATCCGGCGATCCCAGAGTCTCTGCTGGAGGCTGAGGATGACCTGAAAACGGTAGATTTACATGTATTTAGGAGTATTTATGAGAAAGATAAAGCCGAGAGTCAGTGTGATGAATTACCTCGGGTGAAACTCATCTGATCCACTCAAACTCAGAGGTTTCTCCATCGACCGACTGCTTCGTCTGTATAACATAAAAACTCTAGAGTTAGTTACTGCGTTGGAAAGTGTTGTGGTGATTCAGCACATTACTAACCAGTATGTATATGACTTTAATCTAGGACGTTATGTCTGTCTCTTTAGCACCAACATGCACTGAATAGAAAACACAATGATAATAATTAAATTTTTTTTCCATTAGACACAATATCATAAGCACAATTGTTACGGTATTTTGTGGCCTTTTAAGATGATTCCTCGCCGCCCTGTCCATGATCCTGTACAGTAAACTCTGCTGTGAATTCTGTCTCGGTCAGCGCGCTAGCGCGTCTCTGTGTCAGATTATACGATGATCCTCTAACGAGACACCTGCGATTAAATGCACTCACTCCGTTCTGCTCACGTCATCAATCAGCGTTGCCTGGAAATCAGCTCGTGCACAAAACACGCTCGCATAAACACGCACGTTCTTCTCAGTGAGCTCGAGGTAACGAGCAGATTTAACATTTTAAATAAATGCGGAACTAAATGTATTTAGGAGTTTTTACCAGGAAGAGAAACAGAGCGCAGTTATGCTGGATTTGAAGTTTAATAGCTGGAGCATAAGAGAAATTAAATAAATATATATATATATTTGTATTTCTGCTGTTAAAGGGAAATCTTAAACTTCAGGGTAGTAGGAGTCGCTCCACTTCACACCACCTCACTCAGTACCTGTGCATGTCCAGAGGATCAAATATAGAGTGAACTGGTGGATCCTTAAAGTTCTCACTGAGGGCCTGGGTGCTGGGAGACTCCGGCCTGTACAGCGTTCAGAGAGAACAACGTGAACAGTAAATAGATGAAACAGAAAGGTCATAAAAGACACAAACGAGGCCACCTGCTAAACAGCAGCATATGTCAGTGATACACTTTATTCTGCACTCTGATTGGTCAGAAGGTGGTGATTAATTCTCTATCACAGCAGCTCTGACTGTAGTGCAGCTTTATATTAATGCGCTCGTGGTCACGTCACGTTCTCAGCAACATCAGCAACACAGCATGGACTCAGTTTCCCAGCAGCCCCAGCAGCATACACACATACAATTCACAGGATTATAAACTGTTCAGTTTACCTGTCTTCATCATAAAGAGGTTCAGGAAGTAAATCTGAAGAACAAATGCTCCCATCAGGTGAGGACGTCAGAGACCAGGTCCTGCAGTAGAAGAGCGCAAAGTCAAAGTTATCTGGAACTCGGCTGATGTCTAATCATTTAATTCTACGTAAAAAAGCTTTCTTAAACACCATCGAATATTTCACCTGTAACAAATGTCCTGTAACACATTATTCAGGATGGACATGATTCAGCGTGTGCAGAACATGAAGCAGAAATGAAACTCAGAATAAAGTGCATCAGAGTGTAAATGCTCGTCTCCAGATGTTTTACCTTCCCTTTCCTTTAGCTCTTTGAAAGTTAACAGCTGTATCCAGGGAGCGTATGCTGGCTCTGGCCTCACTGCTTCCAGGCTGAGGCCTGCACATCGTCGTCGTGCTTTAGGGGGAAATGGGGTGTAGTTTAATCCAATAACAGTTTGGCAAAAATATAATGTCCCTCTCACTGCAGATGTGGCCAAGCTCAAAAAAATGAAGAAACAAAATTCACACCAAAACACGTCTCAGCTCATCGACTATATTTGATATAAAGAGGAAACTGGTGTAATTCTGCTACGTATACATGTGCTGTATCTGTGAATAGTTAAGCTGTAGCTCTGCAGGTGAAATCATCTCACCTGTCATCAGTGTCTTTGTCAGGCGAGGCCATTTCTGCAAAAGAAAAACGAACTATTAGTGAAATTAATTTTAAAAAATATGAATATATATATAAATAATATATTCAGTACAGGTATTAGAGATAATTATCATCATTTAGAACTCATGTTGGTACCATTAATCTCACACACACACTCATCACACTCTTCCACATTTAAAACACAAACTTTGCAAAAATCCAAAACAAAACTCAGGATTCTTTAATAGTTTTTTAAATGTAAACTATTTGTTATTTAGGTAGGTTTAGTCTGAGTGACATATTTTTGAAATTAATTTGGAATTGATTCACAAATTTTCAGCAAAACCGCTTTATATTCCATTATTTTTGATGATTATATTATATTATTGTATTTATAAATGATAAATGTATACTCATCTATATACCGCTGTTGTGCTAAATGAAATGAAATGAAATTATTGAATAAATTCTGGAGTAAATTAATTCCAAATCTCAATAAATCCAAAGTAAATGTAATTATTTTAATTTAAAAAATTCAAATAAATTCAACATTTTAAATAGACACATTTTTTACTCAAATTGTTATTATCAGACCATAAAAAATTACAATTTTAATAAAAGCTTAAGTTTATTATAATGATAATATTATTTTAAAAAAGTGTAAAATATAATATTTTAAAAGTGAGGAGAAAATTCAGAACTGAAAAGATTCTAACAAAGAGGCACATTATTATTGTATATTATGGAACACCTTTAAACAATGCACATGATAAATAAAGAGTTTGATTTTGTTTATAAAATAAATCTGTGCTCTTTTAGGATGAGTTTTATTACTTTGCTCTAAAATAGAGAAAAATTCAATATCCAGATTCCTAAAGGTTAAATGGATGATTTCTTCACGTCTCTTTAATCGAGCCAAACACTTGTGTTTAAATCTCCTGATCTGCTTGTACAGTATTATTTCTGATTTTGTATTTGTACCTGTGACCCTCTGGAGTTTATACCCCGTCTGTGAAAGGTATTTGGGGAATTCTGCCCCGTCCCTCAGGCCTGTAGGAGAGGAGAAGTACAGATAATGAGGTAATGAGTAAAGTTTGTGACTCGATGATTAGCAGGTTGAGGAGGCGAGGCGACACGCTCAAAGCCTCAGATCTGAAATGAAACCTTTTTCATGTCGTTAATAAAATATAAGGCATCAGTCTTACCGTGTTCAGTAGCTCTCAGGTGGTGGTGTTTGTTCTGTCGCTTCTGCTTCTGTTTGCGTGACATCCGAGAGGCAGGAGGAGGAGTGTGTTTAATACTTTTCCTGTTTTGGTGGAATGCGGCTCTGCAGGATTTAGTGTCTCGCTCCAGGGATAAGATTTATTTAGACTCCAAGCTTCACATACAGTTTAATATATTCACAATAAACAGTAAAATATTTGTCCTGAAAAATGTTGTACCTTTTAGAATGTTATAAATGTTATTGTAAAGATATTATAACTAACTAAAGATCCTGAAGAGCGTTAAGTCTCTGACAGCTTGCAAGCTGTCGCAGTCATAATTAAGCAATAAATATGTAATAAACAGTCAGTGTGTGTTTCTGTTACAGTACAACACTGAGTGATGAAGCAGTCACTGTTACCTCACTGCAGCTGATTATTGTCTCATAACAGCACTTCTCCAACTGTTTATCTCTTCACCACAGCAATTAGCCAACAATTACAATTTTTATTTATTAATAAACAATGCATCATACACTTTTATCCATTTAGTGTAACATTTAATGTTCTGTGAAGTTAGTTCTTGTTCTCACTTTATAGTTACTGTTAATGTGAAAAATAATACTGATAAAATGAAGTCTGCAAATGTATTATTATTGTTGTTATTATTATTATTACTACTACTAATAATTATTATTTATTAATTTAAGGAGGCAGAGTGGTTCCAGAAATAATCATATTATAATACTGTACACTTTAACACTGATTCATTGAAAGCTCGTTCTTCTTACATGTAAAAAAGTATTTTTAAATCTCTTTATTGATAGTCATTGAAAAGTGATTTAATGTCAGGTTCCCCAGGTTCTGTGGTGTGCAATAAGGAGCTCTGACTCCAACATTCACTTCAGTTTCTGCTCCGTTTATTCAGCAATTTCATAATTAAAGCTACAATAAAGTGCATTTTCCAAAAAAAATCACCATTAGCACGAGTTCAATATTCAGTGATTTTATTACTCAAGTGTTGTGTAACAGTCGTATAAATTATTGTTCAATTCACAATTTTCTAACACACACCAGTTAGACACTGAGACACATTATACAAATGTACACAGAAATGATAACAATAACATTAGCGACTTGATTTAGTTCCGTACGACTGATTTTGCCGTGAATAATAACACACTGCGTTCGGGCTAGGCATGGGCCGATGCTCAACTTTTCATGTGACTGCAATACTGTTTACGGAAATATGCTACGTTTGTGCTACAGGGACACAGTCACTCACTAGCTATTTAAAAAAAAGCTGACTAGCATAACTAGCTAGTTAACTATCGCTATCTAGCAAGTTCTATATGTTAACTGTGTAGTAACATTACATTAGCTAGCAACAAATTTTATCTTGGGAACAACATATAG
Source organism: Parauchenoglanis ngamensis (assembly GCA_030014255.1). Classification (NCBI taxonomy): domain Eukaryota; kingdom Metazoa; phylum Chordata; class Actinopteri; order Siluriformes; family Auchenoglanididae; genus Parauchenoglanis; species Parauchenoglanis ngamensis. Next base: position 25,675,537 of record JAQMYM010000039.1, on the reverse strand, counting down.
CAGTCAACAAAAAACTAACATGACTCTTAATAATAATGAAATGTTAGCTACTGTAATTGATTATATTGTTGTGGTAAGTGCAGGAAGTTGAACATGTGACACTTGATATTCAGAGGGTAAAATTCAATAGACTGCTATTGCTAGGCAAGTAAGCAGCATGAACACTGAATTATAACACACTGTCATTTAGCTGAAAACAAGGCTAATGTCTTACCTAGCCCTTAAGTACTTACAGTATGGACAATGTAAAGACACAGTGACTGGAAACGAGACACTATTATCTGGAACATCAACATTTACCTCAGATGTGGTGATAAATGACACTTAGCATCGACCGCTAACTAGATTCTCCTCATGCTACCTACAGGATACAACTGATATTTTATTTGGAAAAAATAAAAACCCAACGTAGCCCCACTAAGGCACCATATTCCCAAACTGAATGGAAGGGGAGTGGTAATATATTGAGGTATTCACGCTAACGATATTATACATGACAATATAGCAGACTATCGGCACATGTCTAGCGGTGCCGTAGCAAGAATGTTAAAACAGAGGTGTGTTACAGCTCAGGTGTGTCACTACGCAGGTTACACGACTGTTTTTCTTAATCCCACAATAGTGTCGATGTATTTAAAGACAGGGCTTCGATAAATAAGCTAAAATAATTCTTAGTAGAGGATTCACTCAGCTGAGAGGCTAAACCAGCTAATGCTAATGACGGCCTTAATGGGAGTAAATGTTTTAGCATATTGAAGTTTGGCTAAAAAAGAAATGTCAGATTTTCCACAATGTCCAATTTATCTTCATCTCTGATTGACCTTAATGTTTTATTTCCTCAATATCAGATTTACCTCAACATCTAACTACCCCAGTCTCCTGCTTACCTCAATATCAGATTTCAGAAGTGTTAGAAAAATAGCTCCAGTGCAAAATTAAAGAAACTTCAGGCACTAAACATGGCTGATGGACGGTGTTTGTGTGATGTTTTAAAGTTTTGTGGATGTTTTATTTGAAGTCAGAGTACGCAGAATTATTTTTGCACCTTTAAATACTGTTGTTGCTGCTTGATCCCTGTGAAAGGACACATTGAGTCTCAAACTATGAAGACATGAGCCTCAACACCACAGGACTGACACTAAGACAGTACGACTAATCACAGACACACACAACATCAGGACAACATTACACCAGTACATGTATGTACACACGTATACACACGGTGGAAAGACGACACACTATATCACAGTAATATTACAGGTTTACCATCATTTACAGTTTGTTTATTCCCAAGCAATCCGTGTGAGTGTGTGTGTGTTTCATGTTGTGTGTGTGTGTGTGTGTGTGTGTACGGGAAGGTGCAATATTGAAAGAAAAATACCAGCTTTACATACGCACTAATACATTAGTAGTGTTACATGTTGACATTAAATAAGATTAGCCTTTACAATAAATGTCTAAAATGTGCAAAAACCTCTTTAAAGGGTTAAAATGGCTACAGGAAGTAGCGAAAACTGGAGCTCCAGTCACACTAGTCATGCTAGCCCTTCTTGTCTTAGCCAGGTGAGTGAAATGCTAATTGCTAACAGTAATATTCCATATTTAATGGTTATCAAGAAGAAAGAAACAGGAAGTAGCAGACTGGATTTGCTAGTGGAATTTAACGTGACTAACTGCTAGCATGTTATGTTATTAGCACTCTTGATTTATTAAGCCATGATTAACATAGAACAATAATACCTCATACACTAACACTAAAATTAGCCATGGAGATATCTAGCTTAATGTATTATGCTAATCTGAAAAAGTCACATATTAGAATAAAGATGATATTTGTTAGCAATACTAATGAACACAGGCATGAAGAGAGACTGTTAGCAGTTTACACTCTGCTAGCAAAGCCTTGACAAAAAGGAACACATCACAATATTATATTTTTCATCATTATTCGCAGATATGTGTCGCTAAGTGACGGCCAGACATCTACGACTGAACATTTTATGAAAAAAAGTCTTGACGTAGCAGTTTTGTCAGCGTTCACGTGACGGGTTTGTTGAGCTGCTCTCATGGCTTTTGTTGGAAGATTAGCAAAGAACACAGTGGTGTAGTGATGTTAGTGGCAATGTGTGGCAGTGTGTGCCAAGGCTGACCACACACACACACACACACACACACACACACACACACACACACACACATCAGTACTCCACCGTAGCTAAACATTCGGACTCCTTGTGAGAAACACCACGAGGAGGCCAATCAGCTAACAAGCTAAGTTGGTTCATTCTTTCTGATTTTTTCTGGATCTTTCAAAGGTATCTATTTATTTTATTAAATTGTGTGAAGAAGAAAACGACGTCTCCGAGTCCTCTCAAAGACCCACCAAAGAACCAACGAACTGCCGCTCCCGAATGTGCCAAGGAGCACTGACGGCTAAGACGGTGAGTGTGTGGCTGATTTTATTTTACGCTAATCAAGCGTGCCCTGTGTCGGTTTTCTTGCCGCCGTTTAACTTCCTGTGTGAATATGATGGTGTTGGATCACAACAAAGCCAGGATGGGAAACGGGGAAACTCAGGCGTGACGAAAATTGGTGCAGAGAGGCGGCATCTGTCCCTCCGTCCCGCCGTCTTCCTCAAATTCCTCTCATTTCACTCAACGGGTAACACTAAAGGTCAAAGATTAGCTTCACCTCTCGCAATAGTTCAAGGTGAAACTTCCAGAACTCTTCTGCTCTACGATGCTCCACTGCTCCACATCTAGCTTGTCTTCCATCTCATCTTCATCTTCGTCCTCTTCTTCATCTTCCTCGTAAAGGCTCGGTTCCTCAATGGAGCTCTCCATGCGGTAGCAGTATGGCTGCCCCTCTGTGTACTCGTATATGGTGGGCAAACTGCTCTTTAAGCTGCAGCGCCGCCTCAATGCCACAAGGAGGGGCTGGAACGAACCAAGGCACAAAACATTCACGATTTAAATTATTTTTAAAAAATGTCTAAACTACAACATAACTATGAAAGATAACAGAATCTGAATATACATGAATAAATTGGGAAACGCTCAACTTTAGCCAGGTTAGCTGGCCGGTTACCTAACTGCTTGCAAACCAGCTCACATTAGTCACTTGGAACATCATTTTCCCACTAATTTATTTAACAGCAGCCAAATCTATCAAAACATAATGTTACCATGACAACAGCCATCTTCTCATTACTGCGCTAAGTTAGCTTAGCACACAGGTTCTGTAGTAAGCATTACACTGCTCAAGCCTTCAGTTTGTATCACTTAACACTTTTACAAATTCGGTTCGAAATTTCCAATTTAGTTTGAATAAAAAGACAATAATTTACTGCTGCATTAACAAATTTAAAGCTTTTTGGTTAAAATGTTTCACTATTCTTTTTTTTGGATATGTTTTAAAGATCGTTGCCAAATGTAATACAGAATACCTCAGAAATTTAATTAGCTACAGCTAGCTTACTGCTAGGTAGCCTATAAGCTAGCTATACACTGAAGCTGGGCCCATGATTATGTTAATTATAAATAATTGCTAATGAAAAGAAGCTGCTGGTGCAACAAACAGCAATTAGCATGAGTTAATAGATTAACAGTTCATATTGTGTATTTTATGAAAATGAAACATTAATTAGCGCGACAGTGTGGATAAAGGAGTTCACTTAAAAAGTACCAACGGTACCACCTCACTCTGTAGTGAAACTAGCTAGAGCTTCACTAGTAATGTAGTGTTTATATAAAGCTAAACAATGACACTCCGTTATGCTGATGACACACTCGAGTTGATATAGCAGGTGTTTGTTAGTGGTGTTTCTGTTACCTGAGGCATGGTGAATATGTCCACATTGTTGCCCAGATCGATCCAGGCCAAGCACGAGAAACTTTGTGGGTTTTTCAGGGCCTCGGTCAGGTCCTTCATGACGGACACGGTCAGACGGTTTCCGTTCAGCGCCAATGTGGTGAGTTTGGGCAAATCGCTTAAAACAGGCAACAGGATTCGCAAGCCTTCATCCCGCAGCTCAGTAAAGCTCAAATCCACGGATATGACAGCGCCCCCGCTGGTCTGGAGGTAATATGCCACATGTCGAATGTCCCGTGTGGACAGGGGGATTCCAGAAAGATCTACCGAGTCGCTACAGAGCTTCTTCTGAAGAGTCGTTTTCAGCCTGTAGAGGGGGGAAATGCATAATTAGAAAATTATTAGTGATCATGTTTATTTTCTGGTCCAAAAGTCTAAAATCATTTTCATCAGGTCTCACACACTCAGCTGCACACTGTACAGCCATAAATGTTTACTTTTCTTTAACACAACAGCGTGATGATGTCATCTTCCTGTAAAGTGAGAAAACTTTCATATCATAATATAAAATAGTTCAAGCAGCTAGCATGAGTTATTAGATTAAAAATGTATATTTTGTATTTTAAGTCAATAAAACATTGATTAGCGCCAGTTGATCAGTCGATTAGTTGATCAGTTAGTTAATGTGATAAGTAGCAACAGTTGTGGAAAACGCAGCTAGTGAAACTAGCTAGCTAGGAGCTAAAGTCATTCTTGATGAATTAAAGCAGTTCGTGGAAGAGCACTAAGGTGGTGACTGAGTGAGTGGCTTCCCATCAGTGGCATGATTTTATTATTATTGATTCATGATCCTGCAGAGTTCTCTGTAATTTATTATTTCATCAATACTGAGTGTTGAGGTTAAAAGGCAGTGGTTAGCGCATCTGCAGCATCACTGTCATCTTTTTTATTGTTCATCCTGATGTCCTGTCCACCTCGCTGTGTGAACATCCCTGTTTCGCTCACCTGTTACACGGGTTTGATTTAAGTCAATTTAAAAAAATATTAAGAGCAACAGAGAGACAAATGAATGCTGAACACTTTATTCAGAGTTAAACAATTTAAGAGATTTGTTGTATGAAGTGAATAAAGTAGGTAACTGGGAGAAAGATGAAAATAATGAGTGAACACACACCAAGAGCTGCTTTTTAAAATTATAACATAAAGTATAGGGTACGGAATAATTCAGATTGGAATTGGTTTCATTCTCAATTATTTTGAAATCAGGTATATCAGGTCTTGAAGTTGAATTAAAAATCATTTTGACAGCACAATACATTTTAAAATCATATACATATAAGAGAAGTGGTTAAATCTGAGCTTTTTTAAGTTTCAATCCATACATTACATTTAATTTAAATGAACTGGAATTATATTTCAGGTTTCAGCCACACAAACAGAGTTCCATACGCAGACAACAAAAGTGAACGCAGCAGTCTGCACAGCTTTTGTCAGTATTGAAAGCTGTAATGCAGGGATCTCAGGGACATTATACAGATCCATAGGCAAGAGCTTCATCACCCGGCAAGGCATCAGGGTCATGCTGCTCGGGGTCATGCTGTTCAGGGTCATGCTGTTCGGGGTCATGCTGTTCGGGGTCATGCTGCTCGGGGTCAGACTGTTCGGGGTCAGGCTGTTCGGGGTCAGGCTGTTCGGGGTCATGCTGTTCGGGGTCATGCTGTTCGGGGTCATGCTGTTCGGGGTCATGCTGCTCGGGGTCAGACTGTTCGGGGTCAGGCTGTTCGGG
>JAQMYM010000039.1:25544655-25560930 GCA_030014255.1 Parauchenoglanis ngamensis | reverse complement strand
TAAATTTCCATTGTAGCTCCAAGTGCTGTCACTGAACGCTCTCCCTCCCTCTCTCCCTCCCCTGATGTGTGTGATCTCACCGTGAGCTCTCGCCGTGTCGCATCTCAGCCATCAGCACCGAGTGACTCAGGGACATGCTGCGGATTAAAGCCGGCCTTTATCAGAGACGCTCCCTCCTCCGTCCGTCCCGGACACTGCAGACAGACAAAACAATATTAAGAAAATAAGTAAACAAACAAATAAATAGCAGGTACATTTATAATTTATGCAGCTGATTATCAGAAGTTGAGTTTTTGTATGTATTATTTACATTGCCTGGCTATTTTAAATTTATTTATACTTATTCATGCATCTATATGATGTTTTATGCTGAATGTACAGTAATGAAATTAAATACTTTTATAAATTATTTAAGTCATAAATACTATGTAAAGCCTAATTTACAAAATGTAACAAATCAAAATCCTTTTTGTTGAAAACATGCTCTAAAAAGAATAACTGTTTAATAAATTAATGTAAAGTATATGAGTCACTTTATAATAATCAGCTTCCTTTCATTCATCCAGGGAAAAGCAATATTTCTCCTATCCGCTTTACGCCAAGCCCGCTTCCTGCGCTCTGATTGGCTAACTGAGGCCTCTCAGAAAACCCCAACGAATCCTGGGCCAGAACGCGCAGAATGCGGAGCGGTAAATAACCAATCACAGTGGATAAGGCTGGATTTGTCTGAATATGGGTGGGGACGGAAAAACTGCACGGCTGTGAGACGTTATAATTAAAATTTCGATTCGTTAAAACCGAATTAGACGTTCCTCAGTTGTTCGCTGAACTTTTTGAACTCAGACTGCGAAGTTTTACGTTTCTTTAAGATACTGGAATGTCAGTATTTTAGCATAAAAAGAGGAATCTTGGTTCCTCAGAAGAGCAAACTCCGCTAAACTCCGTTAACATAAAGTTAAAGTTATGCTAATCGCATGACGCATATTTTGACATTTAAGTCAGATTAAATGCGCGATTGGCAACTTTTCTGTTGTTTATATCAGCTGATATTAAACTCACCTGTTAATCCAGACTCAGATCAGTGCTTCTGTGTGATCATCGCGTTCAAAATCCAGATTTAACATAAAACAACTTAACGTGACACTTCCTTCCGCGCGCTCGCGCTCTCTGCGCTTTGCTTCAGATAAAAAATCTTCCTAAAAGTCTGGAATGTTGGTCACAAGAAAGTGTCATGTGAGCGCGGCTCTGGCCAAAACCCCCACATACTCGCCTACTAAATAGTGTGTGAGAAGCTGTAGGCCACTTACGCATGCGCACTACTTCAGGATACTATCTAGGACGCTAGTATGCGCGCGGCGATAGTAGGAAATACGGCACACACAGAGGGACAAACTCGATCAGAAATATCGTTGTGTAAACTTATTTCCACAAGTACAGTACACAAGGGTGAAATGTGTGCATTCTGCACTTACTACACAACTTATAAAAACAAACAAAAAGGACAAAAGACACTTTAGAAATTAAGGATTATATATTTATTTATTTATTTATTTACGTTCACACAGTGGTCCTGTGTTCATGAGCAAGAGGTCAGAGACGGTTTAAACGCATTGATACGTAAACTGACGTAATGGAGAATGGTCCAGGAGTTGAGAGAGGGGAGGATGAGGAAGCCCTCTGGTCCGGCCTGATGGGATATCGTGCATCTTTCACTCGTGACCCTCGTATCCGTCAGGAAGAGGGTTCACGTGGGAGTTGTGGAAGAGGGTCTTGTTCCCCTCGCCCCATGGGAAACGCTGTGGAGCGGGAAAACCAGAAATAAAGTCATTACAGCAGAAATAAATGAACAAGAGTGACACTGCATAAACTCTTTACCTGCACATCTTCAGAGAAAGGAACCGGAACCGAAATCATGAAATCCAAAACAAATGGTTCAACATTACATCTCCAAAAATAAACCATTTAATCTAAAGTTATATCACTATATGTTTCTGTGGTGACCGGTGACGGGCGATATGATGGCATATCAAGATTGTGCTTAATGATGTCACAGTGCACTGTTCTGGAATATTCTGTTTTTTTTTTTGTTGTTTTTTTTAAGCAAGCAGCTTGTTTTCCCTCACCCTCAGTGTAAATTTATCATCGGATGAATTTGTCCAATGCAACATGGCCGCTCTTTGGGTAAAACAAAAAAAAAAATCTGTTGGAAAACAAGCATCGTGATGCATATGGTGTCTCAGAGAAACGTCTCGAAAATACTGTGGTAGGATCTTTCCATCATCTCGCCTCATTCTTGGGACGACTTCAAGTTTATTTTTGCCCTCATTCGTTATCAGCTGAGACTCCTGACTGATCGGAGGCACGGACACCGGACACTCCTATTATTGTGCAAAATATTAACCTCAGCTTATAGAAAATCCAAATCCAGTTATGTGGAGCGTGCACTGTACACACACCTGTGAATGACGTACCTATAGAGATGATAATGTATAAGAAGGAGCGCATTAATATAGACCTGCGCTACTGTCAGAGCCACTGTTATAGAGAATTAATCACCACTTTCTGACCAATCAGAGTGCAGAACTCCGCAGCGCCGTGGTGCTAATGGAGATGACAGGGCCAGGTGGCGTTTGTACTATTTTTGGACAGCTCTCATGTGTGTATCATGTGACTTTTTTTTTTTTAATCACCTTGCTGCGGATGCGGAGGTGTGTGTAGGGGATGAACTCGGGCTGATCGTGGCTGTGGTGCTGAGCCTTCAGGAAAGTGTTCAGCATACACACGCCGACTCCGGGCAGAGCCACCAAAAAGCTCAGCAGCTTCCAGGTCTTTGCTAGAAGACGTTATGAGAAGATTAGTGTGAGATCAGTGAGAACCAATCAGCTTTCACCGCTCACGTCACTCTTCACTACAGGCAGTGACATAAACTACATCATACAAACCGAGCGCGAGACACAGGGGGCTAGTTATTTACAGACAAGAGATTACTTCACTACTAAAAAAAGTAAAGCTGAAGTTACAGTCTAACATTATATTAATTAAAACAAGTCATATAGCTGACCATGTGTAATGTAAATATATATATATATATATAAAAAAGCCTGCTGCTGCACGCGCTTTTAACTGCCTAACTAGCATGAACGTATAAACTATAACTATTTAATAAAACATGAATCATGCCCTAAAATGTATAAAATATATCAAAAATATGATCTGTATCAAATTATATATACACAAAATCAGTAGTACAGTTAATCGACATGAAAATTAGCATTAGCTCCAACAAGGTCACGTTCTACAGAACACAGTTAAGCCAGTATTTTATATATATATTTTTAGTATTCTATCTTTCTTAAAAAAACTAAAAGCTTATTTATTAATTTTACCCCCTTGGTCTCCGTGAGCTGCGGCGGCTGAAAGCTGCCGTGTCTGAAGCGCAGAAACTGAGCGCACCAGAGTCTGAGAGAAACGTCCCAGCGCCGCCATTTTGCTTTACCACTGACACACAGGAAAACGGAAACGGAAGTTGCTTTAATAATACGCGGTGTGGTTTATTGAATGTGCTTTACCTACCCGTTTTCTGACAACGCTGTGAGTGGCTACAACGATCAGATCACATGCTCAGCGATTGGATAATGCCGTTCGCACGCGCAGGGATTGCTGAGTATTATCCAATCTTAGCGAGGGAAAAGGTGAGGTTCATCTAAATACAGGTGGAAAAAACATACATAACATAAATAAAAATATAAAAAATAAATGTCCACAAATGAGAAATTGCTTCCATTATTTTTGACTTATTTATTGTTGAGATTGTTTAAGCATAATACATCAAATCAGAGCAAGTGAGTAATTTATTTATTTATTTTGTTTAAATAACTTTCCTACCTTTTTTACACAAATCTTTTATAATATATTGTAACATTTATTTCCTCGGTCCTGGACACACAGACAGACAGGACACGCAGAGAGACAGGACACACAGAGAGACAGGACTCACAGAGAGACAGACAGGACAGAGAGAGAGAGACAGGACACAGAGAGACAGGACACATGGAGAGACACGATACACAGAGAGACAGGACACACAGACAGACAGGACAGAGAGAGAGAGAGACAGGACACACAGACAGATAGGATAGGACACACAGAGAGACAGACAGGACACACAGAGAGACAGACATGACACACAGAGAGACAGACAGGACACACAGAGAGACAGACAGGACACACAGACAGGACACACAGAGAGACAGACAGGACACACAGACAGGACACACAGAGAGACAGACAGTACACACAGACAGACAGGATAGGACACAGAGAGAGAGAGAGAGAGACAGGACACAGAGAGACAGGACACAGAGAGACAGGACACACAGACAGACAGACAGACAGACAGGAAACACAGACAGACAGGACACAGAGAGAGAGAGAGAGACTGGACACACAGAGAGACAGACAGGACACAGAGAGACAGGACATGCAGACAGACAGACAGGACACACAGACAGACAGACAAGACAGGATGGTCTGTAAACTGCAACATTTACTAAAAATATCCTTTTGTTTTTTGTTGAGTTTATGTCATACGTTGGGACTGAACTGTATTTTTTGTGCTGTTATTGTTACTTTATTTACATACTTAACAACATTCATTAATGTACTTTGACCCAACGTGAATCCAAATAAAACATTCTATTCAAGCCATGTTATAAATACACAGGAATAGATTGTTTTTGTGCACATACACACATATATAACACCATGTGTATTCATGTTTTATTCCTGAAATCATAACAAATTAACCCTGACATAAATTAACATGCTTTTTTTATGGACAGATGATGAGATGAGAGTCTGGAGAGAGCATTCTGTATTGATCTACAGGTTAATATTCAACACGCCTGAGCTGCCCACATTCAACCTCTGTGTTCAGTGCGGTTACTGACCTGAACATCATAAACACGCCGGGATTTCTTCAGGGATTTTGTTCTGTTTTCGTTGATTACAGAAGGTGGAGAAGCTCAGAGACACTTTCCCGTGCCGTGGTGAGCTGGTGAGGATTCTCCTGATGATCAATTTCATTTAAAATACACACTGATAAACTATTTTATAGAGTCATAATAATAATAATAATAATAAAATATTTGTTTGTTTTTTTACATTTTAGTTTCTACAGTAACGATTCTAAATAAAAGCTTATTACTTCAACCTCAATAAAATAATGATCATAAATATTAGCGGATTTTTTGTCAAAGTTAACAACTGAGACCTAATAAAGTAACTCTGAAATGTGTTTTTAGTTCGTATTGACTATATGTATATAGCTAGTAATAAAAAAAACAACTTACCCCAAATCCTCTAAATACAAAACTTTAAATATTGTGTAAATTAGCATAATAAAGATTCCCCCTACTCAGCTACATAAAATATTAACAATATCCTACATTATATCTGATTATTATTAAAATTATTATATCACAGCGCTGCTGAGTTCTGCACTCTGATTGGTCGGAAGGAGTTGATCAGCACATCACAGCTTTATGTTAATGCGCTCGTGCTAATACGTCATCGTTTCCATGGTAACAGCTCATTCACAGGGACGTGTACAGTGCACGCTCCACAAACGGATTTACGGAAGGAGTCTCCAGTGTGAGCGCTGTGTAACAGTCGGAGGTAAAGCTGGAACATCTTCAGGACAGAGGAGCTCACACTGCACTGCGCTCTCTCAGGAACACGACAAGCTGCCATTTTACTGACTTAGCAAGTTGTAATTGTTAGCAGGTTGCTGTGCTAAAGAGGAATAAAACACTTGGGAATGTGCGGTTATAGGAAAACAATCAACTTTATTTTACCACAACAGCGTGACGCACACAGTGTTTATTACTTATTAATGCTAATGTGTGCTTTGTGTGCGTCCCTTTCCTCGCTGCACAGGAATGGAGTCGATGCAGTATGACCGTTTCACCTCCTCAGAGTCAGAAAGCGTTGAGCGGCGTCGTAATCACGTGCCTTCATCCACACCGAGTGAGTTACGACTTCATTGTAGTCTACAGCTAGCTGACTGTGGCTAACGCGCTACCTGACCTGGCTACTCTTTTATTTGTACAATAAAACCTAATTCTAGTTAATTAACTAAAATACTAGCAAACATTTAGGACTTTTTATCGGCTAGCTACTGACAGAAGGATAACGTTAATGTCAGCTGTTACTTAATGGGAGTTAGTTAGTTAATAGCGCGGTAGCTGAATAGGGTTAGCTAATTGTGTAATTAGCACTAATATTTAATGCTACACACATTTTAACTGACTCATGTTCAGTATTTTTAGCAAAGCATGTAAATGCAAATGCTAATTAAAAACGTGCATTTGTACATCCCCGTGTCATGCTAATTAAACACATTGTTTTATGCTAAGCATATTGTAAGGTAATTCAATTCAGTATTTTATGCTAAACACAAGTCATGCTAATAAAAACTATTTAATGCCATTCTTGTTATTTTTTATAAACCCTGATTTCTATGCTTATTAATCCCAGCATTTTATGCTAATCACAGTTTTTGCTAAGTAAATATGGAGCTAGTTTGTTTGCTATAATCATTTTTGCCTTTTGGTTTATTAAAATTCGGCTTTATGGCATGTTTTATGGCTCTGTTTTGTAGTTACACTTTATGATTAAGGACATCTCTTATTAAAGTAAATGATTTGACATCATTTTAAATCTAATTTCGCAATCGATTTCCAGAAATCAAGGCTGGCCTTTATAGTAGTTAAATAACCTGCTGTTTTCTTCTGTTTCAGACCAACTGAACCGTTGGGTTTACATCGTGCTTGGCGTGCTGACTCTCTTCCTGCTCCTGCTGACCCTCTCAGTGGGAATTAAAAGTACATCACACACAATTTCAGTCTTATCAACTGAAAAGAATGAAACGTTCTCTTGCTAGTTAAATGTCACAAAAAGAAAATAAGAAATGGTTTAAATGTGTAATGATGCACCAGATGCAGGTTTCTCGCTGTGGTGGTGGTGTTCAGGCCAAAGCAGATTTGTGTTTCAATTCTTTCTGTAATTAAATCACAGAGGTTTGTTACTGTTATAATAAAGCTGTAGTGTAATATGTTTTGTTTTTTTTATATATATAAAAGTCACGCAGGTGAACCAGCAGGTGTTGGACATCTTCTCCTCCCTGGAGACAGTCAGAACCTCCATTAAAGCTGCTCAAACGGGTGAACAACACATTCATTCTTAGTACTTTTTCATTTTTCCCAAATTTTTTATACCCAATTAAGTCATGGCCAATCCCCACCCATCAGCCAGCTCTCTCCTAGCACATGACAGCCTTCAGCTATTACAATCCCCACTATCCACCCACTTCCACATGCATGAGCTCACAGATGCCTATGATTGGCTCGTGTCACTGTGACTGACAGAGCAGAGAGAGAGTAAGCCCCTCCCACCTCGAGAGCACAGCCAATTTTTTGTCATTCCAATGAGAAGCAGTATTAGCTTTGCATTAGCTTCTAAAGCTAACTAGTTAAACAAATTAAATATCAATCATTACATAAAGTTGAACTTGCAGAACGTTTGACACCATGTGAGTGCAGCCGAGCTGAAATGGACAGCGTGATGCGCTAAGGCGAGGCCTCCGATTCTCACTCACCATCACTATACTGTGGGTCTGTTTCTGATTGTTTATGTCTCGGTAATTATAATGATCTCTCTTGCAGATTATAGTTCACATAATGAACCTGCAGTGCCACTTCCTGTGAGAGGTGAGGCTTTGATTTTCTGGATGTCAGTCATTCATTCTGTCTGTCTATCACATCACCTCTGTTGTTTATGTACACTCATATAACATGTGTTTGTGCAGGTTCCTGTGAGAATCACTGGGTCTTTTACAAAAATAAGTGTTATTACGCGTCTATTCAGATGCTGAGCTGGCACAAAGCGGAGGAGCAGTGCATCCTGCGAAGGGCTCACCTGCTGGTGGTGAACGACCGTGAAGAGATGGTAAACCCTCCACACTGACCCCTATGGGCTGAAGTATACTTCTGTGGGTTAGAGTTAGCCATAATCCTAGCCCTAACCCTAAGTGAGGATGTGACACTTAATGACTGCACGCAGCTGGAAGTACTGTTAGAAGCTCCTAAACCAAAGCCTACACGTAACAAAACCCCAACCCTAACCCTAACCCTAACTCAAGATCTAACAAGGCTGGAGTAGCGTGTAAGATGGTGGCTCCTCAAAGTGGGCGTGTCACGTAGTAGGCATGCCGTGTAAGTAGCATGCGACCACAGTTAGACCTACTTGGTCTGCAAGGGCTGTATGCATGATGTCATGCACAGCGCGTGGACCGCGCGCGCGTGTGTGTGTGTGTGTGTGTGTGTGTATGTGTGTGTGTGGACCGTGTCCGGAGATGTGTACTTCAGCCTTAATTTCTAATGTGGTGCACTGATGAGGAAATGGAGAATAACATGATGTCACATAATAATAATAATAATAATAATAATAACAGGAATCCCTCTCTTTGCAGGAGTACATATCTCAGGTGACTGAAGAACATCTGAATTACTGGATCGGTCTGGTTCAGACAGCGGGCGAGGGGAACTGGAGCTGGGTCGATGGAACAGACTTTAAATCCACTGAGCAGTAAGCACTCAAACGCAACTCCTGACTCCTTATCCACAAACCAAATCCTAACCCATTACCCATCACTTCAAATCCTGACCCCTTTCACATCAAGTGGCTTTTACAGCCAATGATCTGCACATTGTTTGTAAACAATGACAGTTTATAAAGTGTCATTTATTTAGGACTTTGGAGCAACATGTAACAATAACCTCAAATACTGACCCCTAACCACAGCCCCAAATCCACCCACCCGTTATCTACAGCTCTTATCCGTCAGGGGCGTGGGGAAGCTGGAGCCGATCCCAGCTGACGCCAGGTGAGGGGTGGGGTTACACCCTGGGCAGGTGGCCTATCTATCACAGGGCTAACACACAGAGACGAGCAGCCAGTCACACTCACACTCACTTACATCACCAAGTGTTTGGATTGTGGGAGGAAACTGGAGCCCCACCTAGGAACCGGGACTCCACACAGTTCCACACAGAAAGGCCCCAGTCAGTTGCGAGGTTTCCAGAACCTTCTTGCTGTGAGGTGACAGTGCTAACCGCTACACCACCCTCGAGCAAATCCTGACCTCTTAATCATCATCTCAAATCTCAAACTAAACAAACACTGATAGATGTTTGTCGGTATATATGTCCTTATGTGTTTGTGTTCATGTCTGTGTGTGTGTGTGTGTGTGTGTGTGTGTGTGTGTGTGTGTGTGTGTAGTTTCTGGGATGACGGGCAGCCGGATGATTGGAATGCCCGAGTGAATGGAGAGGACTGCGGGCAGATTCATGCAAAACAAAACCTTCGCGTCGTCATCACATACAGGCTGTGGAACGATGCTGACTGTACATTACGTTATAAATATGTATGTGAGAGACCTGCATAGCGTGCACACACACACACACACACACACACACATGCACACACAAATATAAACTGAGCTTATTGTTCCCAAAAGAGAGTGTGCACTCTGCAGCACAAACAAGAATACAATCTTACTCATTATCGCTCCTTAATTCTAGGTCTTGTAGCTTAGCAATGTTAGCATAAACAATAATGAACTGAAACGTCTCGAGGATAATCAGGCCTCGTCTCGCCCTTTACACGTGAAATTTCCTGTTCAAATGCAACCAGAAGGATTTGCTCTTTTCTGGGGTGAGACTCGTTTCCTCCAGTCGGCGTTTCTGCGCTGAGATGCGGCGGGGACAACATCCTCGCACAGCTTCAAGCTCGGGTCCTTATCTTACTTTGTACATTTCTGCTAATCTGTTTAATGCTGTGTGTGAAAAAAGACGTGAAACCATTAAAACCATGAGAACGATGCAAATCCTTGTGATGATTTTTTTACAGACCCTGTAACACTTTCTGTTCATCAGCGAAATGACCGCAGTGAAATGACGCTTGTTTCCTTTTAGTGGAACTGACCTTGACGGTGTGGTTACTAGTGTGAACACGCGCTTTATCTCTGGTTTTTAGAAGTTTTTGAGCTGAGAGTAACATTGTGAAATAAAAATGTAAAAACTAACGGAGGAAAGTTTTCTCAAAAAAGAAAAAAAATGAAAAATGAATAAAAAGCCCTGTTTCTAACACAGCAGGTAACCAGATGATACTAAAAGTGCTGTGTTTTTTTTTTTATTGCCCAGGACTTGGGCCAGATTTTTTTTGCCATATCAGCATTTTCCGTCAGTTCATCTGGGCTTTTCTCACTCCTCCTCCTCATCCCTCGCTCTTATCAAGGCTTTCCAGCAGCCGACGTTTTCTCACTCTTTGTGAATCATGCGTCTGTCCTGGCTTCTGCTGATGAGCGCAGGTGAGTGCGTGCAGTCGACTGTTTCTCCTTATTAAATCCTTCACACCACGGCACTGCTGAGTAAATATACACTAATTAAATGCATCTAAAAAGGGTAAAAAGTATGACATGCCATTTGTTAATAAATAACAATAATGATAAATGGCAAGATGTACTGAGCTCTAAGAGGAATGTTCTGTTACAGGAAGGTAATCTTTAGGGTGGTAACGTTACCTCCGCTTCATCACACCACCCTGTTACTGGAACAGAAACAAACACAGTGTAAATACAGACTCTCATTAGGCTGTGTAACTTTGATGCAACTTTGGTGTAACTTTGGTGTGATGTGGTGTTACACTGACGTTGTTACATTAATGTTACGTTGGTGCTGGGATGCTTCCTGCGTGTCGTTTCCCTCCCCGCAGTGTGTGCGGCGTGTGGCGCGTCTCCGCCTCGCGCTCTGTGGCAGTTTGGCGGAATGATCACTTGCGCGCAGCCGAACGTGAATCCGTTCATTTACAACAACTACGGCTGTTACTGTGGGTTTTCTGGATCGGGCTCTCCTAAGGACCTACTCGATCAGTACGTATCAAACATCCGCACTGTTACCATAACAACCAACATAACACCCATCATTTTACTCATTGAAGCAGCGGCTGTCAGCTAGATAGCTACATTCTCTGACGTTTTCCGAGATTTCTAAGCATTTTCAGTTACCTACAGCTCGCTTGTGATGTCACTACACAGGCTCAGCTGAACCAATCAGAGTTTGATGTGCAAATTATTAGAGGTTGAAAATGAGGAGCCAATAAACATAAAGCTAGCTAATGTTGGAGGTGAACAAAATGGCGAGGGTGGTTGTCATGGTAATGTTACATTCTGACAGGTTTATCTAAAGGTGATGATGCAAAACGAGAGAGTATTCACACATATTTAATAAATATGAGCTAGTTTTGTGGTTAGCTAACTGGCTAGGTGAGTTGTGTTGTTTTGTTTTGCATCGTGTTTGTTTAGGTGCTGTCTGGTACACGATAAGTGCTATGAAAGCGCTAGGAAACTTCCAGAATGTCCTGGTTTAGCAAACCTGCCGTATGTCAAAGTGTACAACTTCAGCTGCTCTGATAAATCCATCAGCTGCTCAGGTAAACATGTCTCTCTCTCACACACAATTTCTGTTGCTAGTGCATTGAGATTTTTGGACCCAATTTTGTGTGTGTGTGTGTGTGTGTGTGTGTGTGTGTGTGTGTGTGTCTGAAGCCTCTAATGATAGATGCCAGGCCGCAGCGTGTGAGTGTGACCGAGTCGCTGCAAACTGCTTCTCTCAGCATCATCACACTTACAACCCCGACTATAAAAACCTCCCGAAAGAAACCTGCAATTACTGAGAGACACCAGAGCTGGAGACTAAACACTATCAACCCGGTCTTCATCCACTCAACACCAAGTGAACACAGAATAAAGAATAAAGTGCACCTCTGATGGTTGAGCTCTTGTGTTGATGATGGTGAATGGTGTGTGGTTTGGGACACGCCCTCTTATCATGGTGTTTATGTGGTCTATATAGTGAATATATACCTGGTTTGAGACACGCCCACAGTGGGTGTGTCTTTTTTTAAATGAATAACATCCATTAATGGTTTCAGACGTTTTTATCCAACAATTTATTTATTTAATAAACAGGAAGTATCACTTGCTCAGTAAAAACCTTAACTCACAGGCCGGACTATATGTTAATGAAAATTATAAAAATATTTCATAATACAACAAAATTCAGTAGAATATATAAATCAGTGCTGGAAAATCTCTGAATATTCAATATAAACACTCACACATGCTTTAAAATGCTAATCCTTTATGGGAATGTAGCGTTTAAGGAAAAGTACAGTAAAATATTTGGGTAAAAGCAGCAGCTTCGTGTCTGAACTTTGGTGAACTTTCCGTAGACCTGAAATCTAAACCACACACACGATCCCGGTGCTGCGCTTCCTCCTCGCGTGTGTGTTTGACTAGCGTTATAACAGTTTGAGTGTAGAATCGTGTGAAACGGGAGCGTGATTAAGCTCAAATGGGTTTATAGAGCAGCGTAGTGACGTATTTCTTCTTGTAGCGATGAGTGGCGCTGAGGACCATCACACCATCCTGAGGAAACCAACGACAGGCAGTTAGCTTCAACCAACACAGAGCGCTAACCTCGCATTCTAATTGCTAATTAAAGGAGCTGCCTGTGCAGCGATGACACGGACTGTCGTTAGTCAAAGTTAGCAGTTTAGCGCGCTAGGCTGTGCGTCAAACAGAAATACAGGCTAAGCAATCTAAAACCGCTGGAAATGAAAGTAAATCAAAACCCAAGCAACTAGCACGCTAGTCTGGGTCTTTGAGTTAACTTAGCATGCATGCTAATTTGTTTAATGCTGCGGTGAATGAAAGTACAGCAAATTAAAACTGCTAATTAGCATGCTAGTCTGTATGTTAAACATATGAGAACCTGACTGAAATCACAGTGAATAAAATCACATTAACTGAAATCCAGCTAATTACAGTGACAAGCTAAAACATGTGCTACAGTCACAGCGAATGAAAGTGAATTAAAGCACAGCTAGTTAGCATGCTCGTCAGTGACTAATTGCTAAAACACATGCTAGTTCCGAAAATTAAAGTATAGCATTTAAAAAAAAGCAGCTAATTACAATGCTAGCCTGTGTGTTAAGATAAACCACATGCTAATCTGTTTAAGATAAAATGTGATAATGTGCTCACATCTCAGTGAATAAATGTACAGCAAGAGAAAACGCATCTCATTAGCATGCTAGTTTGTGTGTTCCGGGTTAAGTAAGTGAAAACACGCTAACAAGTGGATAAGCACACACACACACACACACACACACACACACACACACACAAACAAACACACACAGTCTCTGTGGTTAGCATTAGCGTATTAGCATACCTTGATGGAAAGGGCGTAGAGGTGATTGAGCATCACATGGTTGTGTTCAGGAAGCAGAGCGGGATCACACTGCTCACCCCACACACACACACACACACACACACACACACACGTTATAACGTAATACAACTGTTAAATGGATGTTTTCATGTGGTTTCTAGTTTGTGACTCACCGAGACGCCGGTGTCTTTATTGAGCAGAACCTGCAGCAGGTGAGGAGGCAGGATGGGGGGCGTGCGCAGTCGCTCCTCTGCTTTAATGGAGTACGGGTCCTGGTGGTACGGTCCAGGAGGAGAGCTGGACATGTCTGAACAACAAACAGAGATTATTAAACAGTCTTTAAAGTCTTATGAACATAAACAGTAGCGATGAAAAACAAAGCCTTAACCTTTTGAAAAGATATTCAAAATGTTACAGGTATTAAACACGTAAAGCATCGCACCCGACACGTCGGCGCATATCTCAGAGTCGCTTTTCAGGGCATCGAAAACCTCGGAGTCCGTCTGGTGTATCAGAACCACGTTGTTGACGACACCAGATTTAGTGGTGATGACGGGCTGAGGAAAAATACTACTAAATATAAAAACTATTCAGAACTTATTCAGGTTTAAGGGGAAAACATGCAATGTTAACATGTCACGCTAAAACATAAAGATAGCCATGTTAACTTGTAACACAGAAATGTAACGTTAACTCCATTAACATGTGATGCTAAAATGTTAGTTATGTTAATGTGTCGTGCAAAAATGTCAAGTAAGCGTGATCATCCTGTAACGTTAAAATGTAAACTAAGCCATGTCGACTCGAGCTGAATGAAAATATAAAAAGTGAACAGTTCCAGTTTGAGTCATTTTTCTTGGGGAAAAACATTTTATCACTGTAATTGCTGATTTTGATTTCTTCTGGCACTTTCTGCATCGTATTTACCTTCTTGGGATCCAAAGTCCAGTGTCCATCTACATAATACTTGTACTGATGCTCTCCTTCAGGAAGGCTGATGATTCCCGTGAAATTGTTGTGACTGGAAGAGAAACACAGAAAGTGAATCAGTTCAAAATGATCTTAACATAACGGCAGATTACTTCACAACGAGACCGCATGCCACTAGCTTTTATTAGGCCCTTATCCACTTCCCCTGGGTCAAGTGCACTTGGGCGGGGCTTACCTCTTGGACAGAGGGATTTTTGTGGCCCAGTTATTAAAGGAGCCGGATACACAAACGTCTTTCGCTGGACCGGACCACTCAAACACCGTGGGGTGTTCAACTACACACTTACTCTCCGACTGAACATCCTTTTGCCACGCCAGGAACTCCTGAACACAGCACAGTGACACAAAGGGAGAGAGAGTGAAATCAATATTTATTTGTGTATAAATAAACGACATGTAATGCCATTTCTGTCCGTCCGTCACCTTCGCATCGTCCTGGAACAGGTCTGCATCATCAGTCAGGAGGATTTTTGCGTCTTTAGCACCACGGCTCCTCTGGCTTTTCTCACCCTGTGCACTTCTCTCACTGCTGGCGTTTCCCATGATCCTCCTGAACTTATGCAATAAACACATGCAGTGTGTAACTAATTAACAATTAAATTACAATAACAGTTAACACTAATCAGCTCAGGGCACCAAGCACATGCACACTCACTCACACACACACACACACACACACACACACACACACACACACACACACACGATCAATAAATAAATCAGCGCGTGCTGTCAGGAAGTGAAGTTTGACCGTAACAGAAACTTTTGAGAGACATGAAGATGAACTTTAACACAAACACGCGCGCGCGCGCACACACACACACACACACACATAAACAACAAAAACAACACTACCGAGTGTTTTGTGTCATTTAAATGTTAATATTTATAATGCTAATGTTAATGTTTAATAAACTCAGAGGAAAGTTTCACACTAAATAATAGTCCGGAAGTGAGGACGCGCGCGACTCCACTCAGCACTCAGGGACTCTGATCTGCTTCACACACTCACTACTGTCTATACACTCCTATTATTTAATCTTCTTAAATCTTCTTATATGTGTGTGTGTGTGTGTGTGTGTGTGTGTGTGTGTGTGTGTGTGTGTGTGTGTGTGTGTGTTGTTTAGCATGTCTTACCCTAGCAGAAGCGGCGGCTTCCCTTAATTCGCCATGTTCATACTGCGGTAACACGCACGCGCACACACGACTTCCGCTTCCAGTTACGTTAACTCCAACACTTCAAACGAATATAATATAATATTAAATAATTTTTGCATTATATATTGTACCATAGTGTTATTATAAAGGTAAATATTTTGTATATAATACATTATACCGTTATTATTATGTGAAAGGCAGCAACAACAACAACAACAATAATAATAATAATAATAATAATAACAACTGTATGCTCAATAGTACCATAATATATTTAAAAAATTATAAAAATATAAAATATATATTATATTTTTATATTATAATATAACATAATATATTTTTATATTATTTTAAAAAAATTCTTATTATTTCTTAATATTTTAAATAAACCTATGTTAGGAAAAATCTAATAATTAATTATAATTACAGTATCATTTGTTATTTTGCAGTACAACTACACACGTGTGTTTGTGTAATAAATAATAATAATAATAATAATAATAATAATAAAATTTCTGTATGTATAAATTGTATATGTGGTCAGTGTTGGTTGGTGTTAATCACACGGTAATAGCAATTAGGTGTGTTGAGTTTCTCACGGTTCTCCACTTTCACTGTTTCACTGCTATAAACTAACACTGTGTGTACTGAATGCAGCCTCACATGGACGGACACACAAACACACAAACTCTCACACACACATACACACACACACACACATACACACACACACACACACACACACACACACACACACACACACACACACACA